>OX438803.1:13513232-13978933 GCA_949316475.1 Hypomecis punctinalis | reverse complement strand
AAGCATGTATCTGTATGTACATGCTTAGAAGGTTTTACGGGTAATGCGTTTACTCAATGTAATATTATACCACCAAAAGGTCAGTTACTTAAACAAGCAGTTAATATAGTAATGTTTTTATTTCTGTAGCTCTGTTTAATTTAATTATCATTCTATTGTAGTTAATGATGACCCGTGTAATCCATCCCCCTGTGGCCCCAACGCTGAATGTTTTGACGGAAAATGTAATTGCCTACCAGAATTTCAAGGAGATCCATATTCGGGATGTCGACCTGAATGTATCCAAAGCTCAGAATGTGAACGTAACAAAGCATGTATCGGCAATAAGTGCAAAGACCCTTGTCCGGGTACCTGTGCACTGAACGCAATATGCAACGTAGTCAATCACATACCAATGTGTAGCTGTCCAGAGAGAATGACTGGAAATGCATTTGTGGACTGTCGACCTCTTTTAGGTATGTATTCTACATTTATCACTCTCAAATGTGCGTTTATTCAAATATGATTTCACGATCTCCGTCTCCGTCATGATTTTAACCCAAAGTTTTCGAAAATTCAAAGTTACAAATTTTGTTTAAATCGATTATTTGAAATTATCCTGTTAAATATAATAAGGTGTAGGGCAAGAAAAGTAAGAATTCAGTAAGACAATATATTGTTTTTTTTATTTGTTTAACTAGCAATAATTTAACAAGAGATATTTTTTTACATTTCAGAAGCAACAGTCTCAAATCCTTGTCAACCCTCACCTTGTGGTCCAAACAGCCAGTGCAGAGAAATTAACAACCAAGCTGTATGCTCATGCGCTCCTAATTTCATCGGTTCTCCTCCTACTTGTCGCCCTGAATGTACTATAAGTGCTGAATGCCCATTAAACCAAGCTTGTAACAACCAGCATTGCGTGAATCCGTGCATTGGTTCTTGTGGTGTAAACGCTGAATGTAAAGTTGTTAACCACAACCCCATTTGTACTTGTCCAATTTCATACTCGGGAGATCCATTTTCACGTTGTTTCAAACTTCGTAAGTATTTATAGTATTGACAGACAGGTAGTATAAGAAAACAAAATTCTTAATATTTAAAATAACAAAATGAACATATTGTTATCCTTGAATTTCAGTCATGAATCTAGACTTTAATTTTTGAAATGCATTTATAATGTCAATATTTTTTATTTTACAGCCGAGAAATTACCAGAACGAGTAAATCCTTGTACACCGTCACCCTGTGGACCGAACTCACAATGCAGAGAGGTCAATGAAGCGCCGTCTTGTACATGCCTTGAAGGTTTCCATGGTCAACCGCCGTATTGTAGACCAGAATGCAGCAGTAATGAGGAATGTTCGTTAAATTTGGCATGCAGAAACAACAAATGCAGGAATCCCTGTGAAGGTGCCTGTGCTCCAAACGCCGAATGTAGAGTGGTTAGCCACGCACCCATCTGTTTGTGCCCTTATGGTTCAACGGGAGATCCGTTCTTTGAGTGTAGACAGGAAACAACGCAAATAGAACCGATTGCAACACCATGCTCACCTTCTCCATGCGGACCAAATGCTATATGTAAGGAGAAAAATAACGCCGGATCGTGTTCATGTATTGAAGGATACATGGGTAATCCATACGAAGGCTGTCGTCCAGAATGCGTCATGAATACAGACTGTCCATCCAACATGGCGTGTCGTAACAATAAATGTAGCGATCCTTGTCCTGGAACTTGTGGAACTAATGCTGAATGTCAAGTAGTAAATCATTCACCACTTTGTACTTGCTTCAATGGATATACAGGAGATCCATTCAAATATTGCGTGTATCAAGGTACAGGTCGCTCCCAAAATGTAAATAAAAAAACATGTTATATGAAGGGAATATTTATAGAATTCTTTTTTTTTCAGAATCGCCGCCAATTCAGTCACCTATCAATGTTTGCTATCCATCACCTTGTGGACCTAATAGCCAATGCAAAGCTGTTAACAATCAAGCCGTGTGTTCTTGCCTATCTGACTATGTAGGAGCACCACCTAACTGCCGCCCTGAATGCGTAGTAAGCTCCGAATGTCCACAAGATAAGGCTTGTTTGAATCAAAAATGTGTGAACCCTTGTCCAAAACCATGTGGAGTAAACGCCGATTGTAAAGTTATTAACCACAGCCCGATATGTTCCTGCAAAGTCTCATACACTGGTGATCCATTCACAATATGTCGATTTATTCAGCGTAAGTATTTTTGTCGCTTAAAGTCGTATTATTTTTTTATTTTTTTTATCCCAAAATAAAGTCTATATCCAAAATTTTATTTTTAGATGAACCTGTTCCCGACGTGAAAAATCCTTGCGTTCCATCACCGTGTGGACCAAACTCAGAATGCAGAGACATTGGAAATTCTCCGTCATGCTCATGCCTGCCGACTTTTATAGGCAGCCCTCCGAATTGTAGACCAGAATGCTCAATTCATTCTGACTGCCCCAGTGATCGAGCTTGCATTAACTCCAAATGTCAAGATCCCTGCCCTGGTTCATGTGGCGCGTCAGCTTCGTGTAGTGTTCTCAATCATATTCCAATTTGTACTTGTATTGAAGGATACGTCGGTGACCCATTCGTAAGCTGTAGACCAAAACCACTAGAAGGTATTGTATTTCTTTTCTCTTTTGTATTTTATCATTAATCAAACTATGATCTTATGAGTATTTTTACAATTTCAGTTGAAGCAAGTGTAATGGATGATTGCTCTAATATACGATGTGGGCCTAATGCCGAATGTATCAATGGCCAATGTCAATGTCTGCCGGAATATCACGGAGATCCATATTTCAATTGTCGTCCAGAATGTGTGTACAGCACTGATTGCGATCCGCAGAAAGCATGCGTTCAACGGAAATGTGTGGATCCTTGTATCGGTGCGTGTGGACAAAATGCCATTTGCCAAGTCGTGAATCACATCCCAATGTGTAGTTGTAACAACGGCTTCACTGGCAATGCTTTTATTGTTTGCAGTCCTATAAGAGGTAAATAAACTGACCCTTCTCTTTTTAACATTTATAAAAACAATAATTATTAAATAATTTATAGAAACAGTACAGTAGTTACAGTCATACTAAGCCTAGGTACCATTTTTTTTCAGTACCTCCAAGTGAACGTCCATGTAGCTCAGCAATTTGTGGACCAAATAGTCAATGTCGAGAAATCAACAACCAAGCCGTATGTTCATGTTTGCCAACTTATCTTGGGATCCCGCCGGCTTGCCGACCTGAGTGTGTCGTTAGTGCAGAATGCCCACAAAACCAAGCATGCTCAAATCAAAAATGTGTGAATCCATGCGTGGGTGTCTGCGGCTTAAAAGCTGTATGTGAGGTCGTGAATCACAATCCAATATGTTCGTGTCCAACCGGACATTCTGGTGATCCGTTTGTTCAGTGCACTTTTATAACAAGTAAGTTCTTCTTATGAAGTAAATAAGCTTTTTAAATCCGCTCTTTGGCAGTCTAAAATATTTTAGCGTTTTTTAATACTTCGTTGTGTCCGTCCGTCTGTTTGTCCGTTCGTCGTAATGTTACTTTATAACTATCACATTTATGAACCAAATTGCAAGAAATTTGACATTATGATAGATTAAGTATAGATCTAAATTTTTATTACTTAAAACTTTCAAAACAATCGGTATCGATGAATAGGGTTTTTGAAATCAATGTAAGGTTTTACTGGATATTTTTGTCACATGTAACATTTTTGAGATGTACTCGTAGGTCGCCAAAGTTGAATAATGTGCCCCTCCCGGGGGGGATGTAAGCTCCCCCCTTCGGGGGGCTTAATTTCTAAAGTATATACAAGATTTATTTGTTCTCTGGATTTTTTTTGAAAACTAGGATTATAAACTTTTTCAGTTACACCTAAAGGATTTTACAGAATTTGTACAGAGATCAAAAGTCATTGGCCTTAGAAACATATTCCATAACCAATTACGTTTTTCTAGTAGTGAAATCATCGTTAACATCTACGGAAGCCTATTATACGCGTGTCTCGACACGCACTTGACAACGTATTTAAGGGTTGTTCTATTTGTTATTTATCTTTCAGATGCACCACCCATAATTTTGAACCCATGTCAACCATCACCGTGTGGACCTAACTCTGTTTGTAAAGAGATCAATGACAGCCCATCGTGCACATGTTTACCAGAATTTAAGGGTCAACCACCTTACTGCAAGCCAGAATGCGTAAGCAACAGTGAATGTGCTACGCATTTAGCGTGTATCAACCAAAAATGTAAAGACCCCTGTATCCAGGCATGCGGCCCTAATGCTGAATGTCGTGTAGTTAGTCACTCGGCTATGTGCATATGCCCACAAGGATACATTGGAGATCCTTTCTCACAATGTACTCTACAAACTCAAATTGAAATTTTAACACCGTGTTCACCATCTCCTTGTGGCCCTAACGCTGTATGCAGGGAACAAAATAAAGTAGGGTCGTGTACATGCAGTGAAGGCTACTTTGGCAATCCCTACGAAGGCTGTCGCCCCGAATGCGTCTCTAACTCTGATTGCCCTGGAAATAGAGCATGTATTGGCAACAAATGTCAGGATCCCTGCCCTGGAACGTGCGGCGTTAACGCTGAGTGTAATGCAATTAATCACGCTCCGCAGTGCACATGCATAAATGGTTACACAGGAGATGCATATCGCAGATGTAATCTCATTCCCTGTAAGTATTTTATATGTAACAATCATAAACCTATTTCACACATTTAAGAAAATAAAATGTGTTTCATGACAGACGATAACTTTGTTAGGTGATTACAAGATATATTTATTTTCAGTGCAAGAACCAACTCCAACAAACGTTTGCTTCCCCAACCCATGCGGACCGAATAGTCAATGCCGCGAAACCAACGGCCAAGCTGTTTGCAGCTGTTTGCCGAATTACATCGGAGAGCCTCCATCGTGTAAACCAGAATGCTTACTAAGCTCTGATTGTGCTGCTAACAAAGCCTGTTTAAACCAGAAATGCATTGATCCTTGTCCTGGACCTTGTGGACAAAAGGCCGAATGTAGAGTTTTTAATCACAATCCAATATGTAGTTGCCGAACTGGATTTACTGGAGATCCATTTACTAGATGTTACTCTAAGCCAGGTTTGTCATTGATATCACACTTGGCTTAGTCTATTACGACATATTGAACGCTATCGCTATATTACATTTATTTTGTATGATTTTAGTGCCACAACCACAATTGGACGAGACTAGAGACCCCTGTGTACCTTCTCCTTGCGGTCCATTTTCCATCTGTAGAAACACAGGAAACCAGCCTTCTTGTTCTTGTTCGCTTGGTTATATTGGAAGCCCACCGAACTGTCGACCAGAATGTGTATCTAATCAAGATTGCATCAGTTCGCTTGCTTGTATAAACGAAAAGTGTAAAGATCCCTGCCCAGGATCGTGTGGACAAAATGCGAGATGTTCTGTGATAAATCATATATCTATCTGCACTTGCCTCGAAGGTTACAAGGGTGATCCGTTTACAGCGTGTACTTTAGGACCCGTACAAGGTAAATGCATAAAACTTTTATACTGAATTTCATTGTATTTAGAATTCAAATAAAAAAACTTTTACTTTAGTGATTATCAAGGTTAAACATAGTACACAATGCTTGACTTTGATGATTTTTGTCGTAAACATACTGCTGTGTGCTATCAATATTATTTAAATAAATATGCGTACCTACGTATAAGCCCAAAATAAAGAAAGAATTAATTTTTGAGGTAATTATATTTCGTTACAGATCTCATCCCTGTTGATTTATGTAATCCTTCACCATGCGGTTCTAATACAGAGTGCAATGACGGTGCATGTACATGTTTGCCTGAATACCACGGTGACCCATACGTTGGATGTCGACCAGAGTGCACAGTTAGCACAGATTGTCAGAGAAACCAAATATGTGTCCACAAAAAATGCGTCAATCCATGCCCAGATACTTGTGGCACTAACGCAATTTGTGAAGTTATTAACCATATCCCAATGTGTACATGTCCTGCAGGATACAATGGAAATTCTTTCGTGTCTTGCAATGTTCTTCAAGGTAGGTACTTGATTATTGTCATTTAAGAGTGTGTTGGTTTGTTCCTCTTTCACGGAGCAACGGATTGACTTGATTTTTTTTGGTTTGGACATAGTTCGAAAGACGGAAAGTGACATAAACTACTTTTTGTCTAAATATTGTAAAAGCTAATGAATAAGTAAATTAATTTAATGAATTTTCACGCGAGTTTCAATGAAGTGATTGGCTTATGTATGTTTATAGCATCATATTTCTCTGATGAATAACCCGATTTCGATGCGGTTTTTATTTTAAGCTGAGGCTTGAATTGTTTTTTATTTGCTATATTTGAATAATATTATTTTATGGTTGTTTATTTCGAATTTGACAAATATTCATTTTAATTACAGCACCATTGCCGACAAATCCTTGCAATCCAAGCCCTTGCGGTCCTAACAGTCAATGCAGACAAGTGAACAATATTGCCGTATGCTCATGCATACCAGGCTACTCTGGAAACCCTCCGACATGCCGAGCCGAATGCACTACGAGTTCAGAGTGTCCATTGAACAAAGCATGCAATAACTATAAATGTATTAATCCTTGTAAGGGAGCTTGCGGCATCGGCGCTCTTTGTGAAGTTGTAAATCACAACCCAATTTGTTCATGTCCTAATGACTACACTGGAGATCCATTTACGAGATGTTTATCCAAGCGTATGTATAATTTTACATTCCACCTAGCAAGTTACATTTTAATCGCTTTTACAAATAAAATGTGTACCTTCAAATATTTGGGTTATTAAATGTTGAATAATTTATTTGTTCCTGCATGTTTGTCTTAAATTTTTAGTTGTTGAGTTGATATACCTACTAAAAATATTATTTCTTCTTACAGCACTTGAGATTCCACCTCAAGTAAATCCTTGCTTACCTTCTCCTTGTGGACCTAATTCTATATGTCAAGCCATAAATGAGTCTCCTTCATGTTCGTGTATGCCACAGTTCATAGGATCACCGCCAAACTGTAGACCAGAATGTTCAAGTAACAGTGAATGTCCAAATCACATGGCTTGTATCAACAACAAATGCGGTGACCCTTGCGTAGGAGCTTGCGGCTCAAGCGCACAGTGTCGCGTCGTGAGTCATACACCAAACTGTGTTTGTCCTTCTGGGTATACAGGAGACCCTTTCACGTTCTGTACCGAGGTACAACATGTACCGATTTCCGAGCGTCCAACACCATGTACACCGTCGCCTTGTGGAAGTAATGCTATTTGCAAACAACGCGATAACGTTGGATCGTGCTCATGTAGTCCTGGTTATTTCGGAAATCCTTACGAAGGGTGTCGGCCAGAATGTACTGTCAATACTGACTGTCCTTCTAACAGAGTTTGTCAGCAAAACAAGTGCCAAGACCCATGCCCGGGTACATGTGGCTTAAATGCCGAATGTCAAACAGTGAATCATGCTCCGATCTGCACCTGTTTCACAGGATATACAGGAAATCCATTCCAAAACTGCATTTTAATTCAACGTGAGTACTTATTATGTTTCATAGTTTTTAAAATACTTTAAATAAGATGTCATTCTATAAAACTTATATTTCAGAAATTGAAATTCCAAGAAATCCTTGTAACCCTTCACCCTGCGGACCAAACAGCGTATGCAAAGAAATAAATGAGCAAGCAGTGTGCTCATGTATACCAGATTATCGGGGAGCTCCTCCAAACTGTCGGCCAGAATGTGTCATAAGCGCTGAATGTGCCTCAGATAAAGCTTGTGTTTCATCGAAATGTAGCGATCCGTGCATTGGGCAATGTGGACTACACGCAACATGTCACGTTATTAATCACAGTCCTATATGTTCATGTAGAGAACGGTTTACTGGAGACCCATTTAGCCGCTGCTATCCATTCATCGCTCCAGTACAAGCTGAACCACCTAAAAACCCATGTTTGCCTTCTCCTTGCGGGCCATTCAGCGAATGCAAAGACGTTGGCAACATACCATCTTGCACCTGTATGCCTGGTTACATTGGCTCACCACCAGGGTGCCGACCAGAATGTACCATAAATGCTGATTGCCCGAGTAATTTGGCCTGTATAAATCAAAAATGCAAAGATCCTTGTCCAGGCTCGTGTGGGCTAAATGCACAGTGCATAGTCAAAAATAATATGCCTATTTGTACATGCTTTGAAAATTACGTCGGCGACGCTTTTACGGAATGTAAAAGACAAGGTAAATTGTAACTTATTTTCTAATACAAACTATTACATCCAAAATTTTTACTTTGAATATTTCACAAATAATGTAAAAATTATAATTACAGAAATAATTGAAGACGAAACCGATTTATGTAATCCATCTCCATGCGGTGCCAATGCAATATGTAACGACGGCGAATGTTCATGTCTGCCGGAGTACCACGGAGATCCCTATTACGAATGTCGCCCAGAATGTGTCCTCAGTTCAGATTGTAGTCAAGATAAAACATGTCTACGAAACAAATGTGTTAATCCGTGTAATAGTGGAGTTTGTTCAAGTACAGCTATTTGTGAAGTGATAAATCACATACCTATGTGTAGATGTCCAGAGCGTATGACAGGAAATGCTTTCGTCCAATGCTCTTCAATAGAAGGTAAGTGCGCGTATGAAAAAGATATTTGATTAGCGCGCTCATAGTGTAGCTAGTTTGCTCTTTGTGTTCTCACACATACACACACATACACATAACAACAACAGAGCAAACTGTACGATCTCTCATTTTTGACCGACGAAACGGAGGAAGTACTCAATTTGACGCGTATAGTTTTTTTTTAATGTATAACCACGCACAACTTTTTGCATAGTGGTCCGATTTTGATAATTATTTTTTTATTGGAAAGAGTATACTTTGAAATTAGTTCCATTTAAATTACCTATATCGAAATCGGCTCCGCCATTTTTGATAAATCAACAATAACGTGAAAAATGCTACATCGATCCGTGCGAAATATTCGCGATTTCTGTACACTGTTGAAGTCGGTCAATCTATTTTTTGCAAAAAATAATTATATTATTATATTTGAGGCCTTATAACACAAAAAATTTCAAAAAGTTTTTTTTTGTTTCAGTTACAAACACACAACCTTGTCAACCAAGCCCATGTGGTCCAAACAGTCAATGTCGTGAAATTAATAGTCAAGCTGTATGTTCATGCTTGATCGGATTTATCGGTAGTCCACCATCGTGCAGACCTGAATGCACATTAAGCACTGATTGTCTACCAAATGAAGCATGCAATAACAGAAAATGCGTAAATCCGTGTCAAGGAGCCTGTGGAGTGGCCGCTAAGTGCCAAGTTATCAATCACAATCCCATATGTTCGTGTCCAGCTTCCTTCACTGGAAATCCATTTGTAAGATGTGTCCTACAAGAGTTTAATCCCGAACCAATAAATCCTTGCACGCCGTCACCCTGTGGTCCTAATTCGATTTGCAAAGAAATATCCGGATCGCCGTCATGTTCCTGTCAAAATGGATTTGTAGGATCTCCACCATACTGTAAACCAGAGTGTATCAGCAATTCTGAATGTCCGTTACACCTTGCTTGTATAAATCAAAAATGTATGGATCCTTGCTTGGGTTCCTGTGGAACGAATGCCGAATGCCATGTAATCAGCCACTCTCCTACATGCTCTTGTGTATCGGACTACACCGGTAATCCATTTGTGGAGTGTCATCGTATTCAAATAATTCAAGAATTAGCAACTCCTTGCCAGCCGTCTCCTTGTGGTGCCAATGCTATATGCAAAGAATTCAATGGAGCCGGGTCATGCACATGTCTACCTGACTATCTTGGTAACCCTTACGAGGGATGTAGACCGGAATGTATAATAAATACAGACTGTCCATCAAATAAAGCATGTATTCAGACAAAATGTCAAGACCCGTGTCCAGGCGCTTGTGCACCAAATGCAATTTGTCAAGTAGTCAATCATGCACCTTCATGCTCTTGTGAAAGAGGATACACTGGTGATCCTTTCCGTTACTGTACTGTTGAACGTAAGTATTTTTTTTTATGTATATAGTATTATTTTGTTTCTATAAATGTAGTTTTTTATCATAGATTGGTAAGGGAAGTCCGGAAGAGTTGAACCGTACTTTCTTATAAATAAGGCTAAGTGATTCAATTATAATAATAAACAGCAGCTTAGTTATTTAGGTACACTTATGCATAGTACTACTGAAATATGTTATTATATACATTTGAATGAAAAATGGGAAATGAGTCAACTCTCCCCACCCGCAGGGACACTTGAACCGAGGTCTGGGGAGACTTGAACATTGCTTTTTAAAGGGGAAAATAAAAATAACATCAGTCTAAATCACAGATATATTACGCAACACATCACAGAATGAAATTCAATTTTAAAGCAACACAGATATTACACTTCTTATAAAGAAAAAAAAAACAAAACTTCAACATATTATTTAACATTCCACAATCGTCATTAACATTTTGTTTTATGCCTTTTCCAGTTCTCTTTCTCTGGGTTTTTTGTTTAAACCTTGTTTAGTTTTCAATGTGTTGTAACTAAAGGATTAGTTTTTACATCTATAAGTAAAACGCCAAATATCTTTATACAAACACTATAGAGGGAACCAATGTTCATATTTCCCGCACCCGCCATGGTGCAAGTCTCCCGCATATACCACATTCACATTAAATTTTACGCGCAGAAAAAACAATCAATCTTAGCGAAAAAAGACTTAGCACACGTCAAACTAAAATAATCAGGCAGTGCAATAGTAATAACACACAATACATAACCCTATAAACACGGCCGCAATCTCAAAAATACATAAATTAATAAAATTTACTTCGCTGTAACAAAAACACCTTTATGAACCTGAGAGCCAAACAAACGGGTCATTGTAAAAAATGGCCGCGAGCTGATTATTGACCTTCCGCGATTTACCAATGACCGCCTTGATGTTTCATTAGCGCGAAATTTAAACTGCGTTTTAAAAGGTGGTTCAACTCTCCCACCTGAGCAAGTCTCCCGGATTTCCTCTAGTTCTTGTTCCAGTTCTTTTTTATATTTAGTGTATTAAAATCTCAATCATTACATTTTTACAGAAATAGTTCAGACCCCAGTTGACGTATGTCAGCCATCACCATGTGGGCCGAATAGTAGATGCCAAGAAGTTAATTCACAAGCAGTATGTTCCTGTTTACCGAACTATGTAGGCGCTCCTCCGGGTTGTCATCCGGAATGTGTGACAAGTGCAGAATGTTCTCGAGAAAAGGCTTGTGTTAATCAAAAATGTGAAGACCCCTGTATAAATTCTTGTGGTATAAACACTGAATGCAGAGTTATTAACCACAGCCCTATTTGTCAGTGTAAATTGCGATACACTGGCGACCCGTTTACGAGATGCAACCCCATTCCACGTAAGTTCATTTTCTTCGTATTGTTAAAAATCTGTTGTAATTAAATGAACTGGAAGGAATTTTACAATTCATATTTTTTACAGCTCCTATAGCAAACGCGGTACTGGAACCATACAGAAATCCATGTGTACCATCACCCTGTGGTCCAAACTCAATATGCCAAGAAAGGGGCAACGTGCCGTCTTGCACATGCATGCCAAGCTTCATAGGCAACCCACCAAATTGTAGACCTGAATGTACAATTAATTCAGAGTGCCCAACTTCTCAAGCATGTATTCAGCAAAAATGTCGGGACCCTTGCCCTGGTTCTTGTGGTATTGCAGCACTATGTACAGTATCTCGCCACACTCCTATATGTACATGTCCAGATGGATATTCTGGCGATGCGTTTACGATGTGCTCACCAAAACCACTCGGTATGTATAGGCATCAAAATTATATTGAAATTAGTGTGGTGTTTAAAAAAGGAAGTATGTACTTTTGCTGAACCCGTGTATTTTATTTACTTTACAGAAGCTGATGTCATAATTGATAAATGTAATCCTTCACCATGCGGCACAAACGCAATTTGTCGTGATGGTGAATGTTCTTGTATAGAAGAACATCAAGGTGATCCTTATATTGGCTGCAGACCTGAATGTGTACTGAGCACTGATTGTCCACGAGATAAAGCATGCGTAAGGAATAAATGTGTTAACCCTTGCCAAGGGACATGTTCTGATAATGCAATTTGTGAAGTAATAAATCACGTCCCGATGTGTAGTTGTCCACAAGGGATGTCTGGCAACGCTTTTTACAATTGTGAACTAATACGAGGTGAGTGAGAATAGATTTATAGATTTTTTTTTTAAAACTTACTGCAGATATTAAGACGGATTTTTTATTTTCAGTGCCTGTTATCACAAATCCATGTCTTCCATCTCCTTGTGGTCCTAACAGCCAATGTAAAGAAATAAACGGACAAGCTGTTTGCACGTGCATTCCGAATTATATAGGAAGTCCTCCTTTATGTAGACCAGAATGCGCAGTCAGTTCTGATTGCGCACCTAACAAAGCCTGTAGTAATCAAAAGTGCATTGATCCGTGCGTGGGTTCATGTGGAGTGGAAGCAAAATGCACTGTGGTAAAACACAACCCTATCTGCACGTGTCCACCGAAATACACAGGAGATCCATTCACAAGATGTATCCCTTATAGTAAGTAGTATCTATTATTTTTTATTCAAAAGAAAACAAAATCGTTTGAACACTCCATTTTTCTACTCATTCATTATTTCACACAAAATTTTCAGAAATTGAGTTATTTTTGTACTTTCTAGTTATTTTATAGATACCGGTTAGGAGTATTCTCTGTGAGTGCGGTGAGGAAAGCTAATGTTGCAAATTTTAATTTCAGGACCTCCTGTTGCGGACGTTACACCGTGCACGCCCTCACCATGCGGACCGAATTCCATCTGCAAAGATCTATCCGGGACACCTTCATGCACTTGCATGGAAAACTTCTTTGGAACACCTCCTTATTGCAGACCGGAATGTACAAGCAATAGTGAATGCCCAACTAACCAAGCTTGTGTCAATCAGAAATGCAAAGATCCTTGTATAAACGCCTGCGGCTTTAATGCGCAGTGTCGTACGATTAGTCACTCACCAATGTGTTTCTGTGAGAATACTTTCACTGGCGATCCTTTCTCTAACTGCTATCCACAACGAGACATAATTCCAGAAAGATCGTCTCCTTGTGAACCTTCACCGTGTGGACCGAACGCTGAGTGCAAAGAATTCAATAACGCAGGCTCTTGCACTTGCTTACAAGATTACATAGGAAATCCGTATGAAGGATGTCGACCAGAATGCAGTGTGAATACAGATTGTATACCAAGTAAAGCATGTATTCGAAATAAATGTCAGGATCCTTGTCCTGGTACATGCGGACCAATGGCATTATGTTCAGTTGTTAATCACTTACCATCTTGTTCGTGTCCACCTGGCTATACTGGAGACCCATATAGAAGATGCGATATCTTTAATGGTACCTTTTTATTTATTTGTGTTTTAGAAATGCCCGTGTTATAGGCATGTACTACATTTTTTTTTTTACTTTCAGAACCAATTCCAGAAACAGTTACTCCATGCCAACCAAATCCTTGTGGACCCAACAGCATCTGTCGCCCTGTAAACGGCCAGAGCGCATGCTCTTGTATGCCAAATTATATCGGCTCTCCACCAGGATGTAGACCAGAATGCACTGTTAGCTCAGAATGTCCAACAGATAAAGCATGTATCAACCAAAAATGCGCTGACCCATGTCCTAACCACTGTGGAATAAATACTCAATGCAGGGTGATTAATCATAGCCCCATATGCACTTGTACGAAAGGATTTATTGGTGACCCCTTCACTCGCTGCTATTCACAACGTAAGATATATTTTCGGTAAAATATTTGAATAATGATACAAATGTCTTATTATATGGGAATTAATTGAATGTTTCTTTGTAGCTCCTGTATCCTTCGTACCACAACCAGTAAAAGATCCATGTCAACCTAGTCCTTGTGGGCCAAATTCAGTATGCCGAAGTATCAATGGCTCTCCGTCTTGTTCGTGCATGCCTACTTTCCAAGGACTTCCTCCTAACTGTCGAGCTGAATGTGCCATAAACGAAGATTGTCCGTCAAACAAAGCATGCATTAACATGAAATGTCGAGATCCATGCCCAGGCAGTTGTGGACAAAATGCTGTCTGCACTGTATTCAACCATCTTCCATCATGTGCTTGCTCTCAAGGATTTACAGGAGACCCGTTCACTAATTGCGTCTTACTACAGCCAATTGAAGGTAAGAAATGGTTGATTTTTACCCTAATACTTTAGTTGACGGAGCCGAAGTGTCTGCAAAAAGTGAATGAACTTTCGGGTTAGCATTTTTTTTCATCAGTCCGAATGTTACTTTGTTTGAATGTTGCTTCTCCCGTGTAAAGGACTCATTGTGCATTTTTAAGAACTCTAATCTCTCTAACTCGAAAAGTAGACACTTTTCAGAGAACTACTAGTAATGTATATAGTCAAAATTTATTATATCTATAATATAATTTATTATATATATATATTCAAACCATATCTTGTTTCAGATGAAACCCCCAAGGATCCTTGTAACCCATCACCGTGTGGATTTAACGCCCAATGTAGAGACGGAATATGCACTTGTCAAAATGAATACCACGGCGATCCTTACTTTGGTTGTCAGCCTGAATGTGTAACTAACATGGATTGTCCTGTAGATAAGGTTTGCTCTAATAATAAGTGCATGAACCCGTGTCCAGGAACATGCGCTCCGACTGCAGAATGTAATGTCTACAATCACATACCAATCTGTACTTGTCCTCAAGGAACATCGGGTAATGCTTTCGTGGAGTGTCATACAGTTCAAAGTGAGTACAAACACAAATGTATAATAACTTGTGTTGTGCAACATCTATGTATTATTTTTAATAAATTAAATCTATTTTTCAGTGATAGAAATGACTGAACCTTGTAGACCCAGCCCTTGCGGTCCGAATAGTCAATGTCGAGCAGTAAACAACCAGGCCGTATGCTCGTGTTTACCATCTTTCATCGGAAGTCCACCATCTTGCCGCCCCGAATGTACAATCAGTGCAGAGTGTCCTCTGAACGAGGCGTGCAACAATCACAAATGCATAAATCCTTGCTTGGGCACTTGTGGCTACGGAGCGAGATGTGAAGTGGTCAACCATAATCCGATATGCTCTTGTCCAGCACGATACACTGGAGATCCATTTACACACTGCAATCCCATTGGTAAATATTTAGTAGTTTCATGTAACACAATAAATCAAATAGAAAGTAAGAAATACATTCAATTTATTCCAATTTGTTCAATTTATTTCAGTTGCCACACCTCTTCCGCCAGTCGATCCTTGCTCGCCATCGCCATGTGGGCCATATTCTGTGTGCAAAGTAATTGGGGAATCACCTTCATGTACATGTCAATCTGATTACATCGGGGCGCCTCCAAACTGCCGCCCAGAGTGCGTCAGTA
Source organism: Hypomecis punctinalis (assembly GCA_949316475.1). Lineage (NCBI taxonomy): Eukaryota > Metazoa > Arthropoda > Insecta > Lepidoptera > Geometridae > Hypomecis > Hypomecis punctinalis. The sequence continues at coordinate 13,963,406 of OX438803.1, read as the reverse complement.
ATTCGGAGTGCCCAAGTAACTTAGCCTGTGTAAACCAAAAATGCAGAGACCCGTGTCCCGGAAGCTGTGGATACAACGCCGACTGCAAAGTCATCAGCCATGCGTTAGTTTGCTCCTGCCCATTTGGACAGACTGGTGATCCATTATCAGCGTGCAGTCCAGTAAAAGGTAATCAAAAATCAACTATACCTCATGCTATGTATAGTTTATATTAAAGAAAGATCACTTCAATATTTTCTGTTATTTTTTTAGACACTATAATTGAATATAGTTCACCATGCGATCCATCCCCATGTGGTATAAATGCGGAGTGCTCGGAACGAAACGGTGCTGGATCATGTAGGTGTATGGAGTCTTATGTCGGAAACCCTTACGAAGGATGTCGGCCCGAATGCGTCATAAATAGCGATTGTGCACCCATGCTAGCATGCATTCAAAACAAATGTAAAGATCCTTGCCCCGGAATATGCGCACCAAATGGAATTTGCCAAGTTGTCAATCATCTGCCATCTTGCTATTGCCCGCCAGGGTTAACTGGTAACGCATACACTTACTGTGTTGAAAAAGTTGAAGGTGTGTATTTTTTTTAAATGTCTACATACTCTTGTATTAAAATATATGTCATTAATTAATTTCTTCAGTAGATTTGTCATGTGGAGTCATTCCAAAATTTACGATCCTCTACCAGCGGTTTTAATTTCATAAAATTTTTATTTGCTTTTATTTGGTCTACAAATATTTTTAAATAAGATGCCAATAAGGTGAAAATAATATAATAATAAGACTTAACCTCTTGTTTTATTTATTTCAGATGTTGTTAAACCTACACCTTGTACACCTTCACCTTGCGGCCCGAACAGTCAATGTCGTGAGATAAATTCACAGGCAGTATGCAGTTGCCAGCAAGACTTTATGGGAACTCCACCAAATTGTCGACCAGAATGTACCATCAATAGCGAATGTCCCAGCGATAAAGCATGTTTAAATAGAAAATGCGTGGATCCATGTTCCGGTCAATGTGGTAGAAATGCCAACTGCAGGGTATTTGCACACAACCCGATATGTTCTTGTAAAGATCGGTTCACTGGAGATCCTTTCACGAACTGTTTCCCTAGTAAGTGTTTAAGAGTGTACCTAACTAGATATCGTTTTTTTTAGCAAATATTACCAATTTGGATACTGATTTCAAGTATTTTTTTCAGTGGCTATTTCTATTCCGACGTTATCCCAAGAAGTAAATCCATGCGTGCCATCACCGTGTGGACCGAACTCGCAATGTCAAAACTTCAATGGCAATGCTCGTTGCTCTTGTTTACCTAACTACGTCAGTTCGCCACCGAGATGCAGGCCAGAATGCTCCATTAACTCAGAATGTAACGCTATCATGGCTTGCATAAATAACAGATGCACTGATCCATGTCCAGGAGCATGTGGAAACAACGCTCAGTGTAACGTGAACAATCATTTACCGATCTGCTCATGCTTGCCAGGATTTACAGGTGATCCGTTCAGCAGCTGTAAAATAATGCAGCAAGGTAATGTTCTACAACATATTGATTATAATTTTATACTTTATTTTATGGTCTAGATATCGATTTGTTATCGACTAGTTATTTTTGCAAACATTTATTAATAGCATAGTTAATCCCTGACACTGATCAGTTGAGTTGTCCAATGATACTGTACTGGAAAACTCGTTTCGGGTTTCCAGCTTTGAGTAAGTACTCATTTATGGATCGGTATAAGGGTCAGGCCGTAGATTTTGCCACAAATAGCGAAAAGATTGCGCATAATTCTTCGCTATCCTGTCGCGAACAATGGCGAACGATAATGACGAACAATTGTTAGGATGGTGATACACATATGATATTATTAGCAAATGATTACCTCTGAGTTTCGTGTCCCGTGACTACTCACCAAGTGATCCTAGAGGGTTAGTTGCATAGTTTGAAATGCTCAGAATATTATCTTCTAATAATATTTCATAATTAATTTCTTTGACCGGCATTTTCAGGTTTAGCTCATAATGAATGATGTCCTTTATTCTTTCGAAATCTACTGTTTGGACGACTACTAGTGAGTTAATATTATAATTATTAGTCTCGCGAAGATATATGGTAATTTAAATTAATTTTACGCCCTACGTGACTACTACTACGTGTATACGATTTATTGAAAGTTACAAAAACGAACATTATACCTACCTATTTTGTTTTTTTTTCAGTACAGACTTTTGATCTCATTCAAGTTTTGCAAAACATGTCAACAGTAAAAAATAACTGCACCTAGTGTGTACTCAGTATTATTTGTGGTGAAGAATAGTTGATAGCGAAGAAATAGCGAACGACCTGTTTTCATAGCGAAGGTGATAGCGAAAATCGATCATAACTCAATAAATAAGACATATTATCATGCCACCTTAACGTTGGAAGATCACGTACAACTTACTTAATCGTGCACAAAAACAATGATAGATTCCAAATAAAAACTTTTCATTTAATCTCAAAAAATTCACTTCGTAAAACACGTGACACTTTCTACTTCGCACGGGTTATGACAGCGAACTGACAAAACTGTGGCCATTACGAGCTTAATGATTAAAGAATACATTACTTAGGTGTTGTCGCGACTTAATTTAAATCTCACTGTGCTTCTAGAATAATAAAACGAGAAGATAATGGTTGCGAAATAAAAATATCGTAAATAATCAGTTTTCGAAAGTTTTTAATAAATCTGCGTTTTATTATGATTTTTTCTTAAACAACACGTAAAGATATTAAAATCGTGGATAATTGACTATAATTTTATAACGTCAAATCAAACAGAATATTAAAAAGTGTTATAGTTTTTATTTTATCGATGTGCAAAGTTCACTCCCACCGAAGCGGATTTGCGTTTTTTATGAAAATTTAGTCATTTTTCACAGATAAACATCCTATAACTTTCATAATTTATAAATTTATTCCATTATTTTTACTGGCCCCTATTAATCGATCCTTACGACACACGATGATGACATTTAGAAATAAATTAAAAGTAATTTACTATAAGAAAAAAGAGGCGGAGAGTTAGGGGACCTAAAAAGTGGCAAAATCTACGGCCTGACCCATAAGGCAGTGGCCTGACAAATGCCGAAGCCAATTGCAGTAACCAGTCTGAAAAAATATTAAAGCTCACTATAGCCAGCGACTGAAAGACGGAAAAGCAGAGTAGAATGTTCATGTTTTTATGTAATTTTTCACACAGACACATCTGCCTGTTTTGTATTATGATACTATAAAAAAAATATGTTTAATTTAGAACTCGAACCAGTCAATCCTTGTACACCATCACCGTGCGGCGCTAACGCAGTATGTCAGGACGGCGGGATATGTACTTGCTTACCAGAATACCAAGGTGACCCATACTACGCCTGCAAACCTGAATGCGTCCTTAACTCCGACTGCTCAAGAAATAGAGCTTGCATCAATAACAAGTGTGGCGATCCGTGCATTGGAACATGCGGCTCTGAAGCTATTTGTGAAACTATCAACCACATTCCCATGTGCTCCTGTCCTCCAGGGTACAGTGGATCACCATTCCATTATTGCAGTAAAGTACTAGGTAAGATCCTCTTTAATTTTGCATGTAGATAGCAATCTGCAATTACCTTTTATCACGACAACTCATGAAACCTGACAACATGTTTGACACAATCTTTTACTTACAGAAGCACCAGTACTCGTAAATCTTTGTGAGCCTTCTCCATGTGGTCCTAATAGTCAATGCAAGGAAGTAAACGGTCATGCTGTATGTGTTTGTATAAAAGGTTACATTGGCAGTCCTCCAAATTGTCGACCAGAATGCTCAGTTAGCTCCGATTGTAAATTAAATCAAGCATGTTCTAACCAAAAATGTATAGATCCATGCCCAGGAGCCTGTGGCCGTAATACTCATTGTATAGTGGTGAACCATAATCCAGTATGCAGTTGTCTTAATGGTTACTCTGGAGACCCATTCTCTTATTGCGAATTTATTCGTAAGTATTTGAATTATGCTTTAAAAGCGTCAGCAAATTAAATAAATGGTTTAAGGTGTTACAAAATTATTTTTTTTATCATTTTAGCTGCGACTCCGCCTGTGAAAGTAAACCCATGTCTACCTTCACCGTGCGGGCCGAACTCACAATGTACAGAAAACGGCGACAGTGCAGATTGCAGATGCTTGCCTGAATATATTGGAGTACCACCCAACTGCAGACCAGAATGCACAAGTAACACAGAATGTGCAACGACAATGGCCTGTATTAACAGAAAATGTAGAGATCCATGCCCTAACTCCTGTGGTCTCAATGCTGAATGCAGGGTGGTCAGTCACACACCTATCTGCATATGTCAGCGGGGATACTCTGGTGACCCATTCCTGCAATGCACCATCGAAGTAGCCGCCATTGAACAAGAACGCCCGACACCTTGTGTACCATCACCTTGCGGAGCTAACGCTATTTGCAGAGAGCAAAATAATGCTGGGTCTTGTACCTGTGTGTCAGGCTATTTTGGAAATCCGTATGAAGCATGCAAACCTGAATGTTTAGTAAATTCTGACTGTCCATCGAATTTAGCTTGTTATCAAAATAAATGCCACGATCCTTGCCCGGGGACGTGTGGAATAAATGCTTTATGTAACGTTATAAACCATGTGCCAAGCTGCTCTTGTCCTGATGAACATTATGGTGATCCATACAAGATATGCTCATTTAGAGCTCAATGTAAGTTGTCCGTCAGTTATTGATCCACAACTCCATAATGAAATTAATAAAATGTTGCGTCGTCATTAATTTATGCAATATCTTGTTACAGCTGAAATAACCGATCCCTGTAATCCATCACCATGTGGCCCCAATAGCCAGTGTAAGTCACAAAATGGCATAGCGATATGTACTTGTTTGCCCGAATACCAAGGATCTCCACCGATGTGCCGGCCCGAATGCGTAACGAGCTCCGAGTGTTCTCTAGATAAAATTTGTGAAAACTTCAAATGTACATCACCATGTCCCAAAGCATGCGGAGTTAATACCGAGTGCAGAGTTATCAAACACAATCCAATATGTTCATGTAAACAAGGATATACTGGCGACCCATTCTCTATTTGCTACGTTGTAGTTGAGCGAGAGCCAGTAGTAATTCAAAAACCTGTCGATCCGTGTGTGCCGTCACCTTGTGGATTGAATGCAGTGTGCCGAAACGTTGGCGAAATACCTTCATGTTCATGTAGTGAAGGGTACTTCGGAAGTCCACCTAATTGCAAGCCAGAGTGTGTGTTGAATACAGATTGCAGCAACGACAAAGCTTGCATTAATATGAAATGCCAAAACCCATGTTTAGGATCATGTGGTGTGAGTGCAATGTGCAATGTTATCAAACATGTACCCGTATGTTCTTGTCCTATTGGATATGAAGGAGATCCATTCGCGTACTGCAATATCAAGCCTATCGGTAAGTATTACGACATTGATAAATGTATTATTATTTTTACATCATAGAAAATGCGAGATAAATAAATACCTCATTATCCCGACGTTTCGTTCGACCGAGTTGCATCAGTCGTGGTAGCGGGCAGAAATTTATTCTTTCTATGTGGTTTTGACATTTAGGTATTTACTTACTTTTTTTTACGAATATTGCTCTCAATTAATTTGTAACTTTTAAGTACTATATTTTTTTTCTCCTATTAATATAAAAAAATGTATTTCAGAACCACCTCAAAAGTCAGATCCATGTCATCCATCACCATGCGGTCCTAATGCACAATGCAACAACGGTGAATGCACTTGTCTCCCAGAGTACCAAGGAGATCCTTACTTCGGATGTCGTCCTGAATGTGTATTAAGTACAGATTGTCCTCTGAACAAAGCTTGTCTTCGTTCGAAATGCGTGGACCCATGTGTCAACATGTGTGGAGCGAATGCAGAGTGCAACGTTTATAACCATGTAGCTATTTGCAGTTGCCCGACAGGCATGACTGGTGACGCTTTTGTGCAGTGTCTCACGATAGAAAGTACGTTGTTTAAATATAAATAACCTGAATTTTCCTTACATATTTCACGTTACACTTTCAACTTTTTGGACCTTTTGATTCATTTTCTTTCATTTATTTCTATTTTCTCTTCAATTCAGAATATTTTAGTACTTACAAGCTACTAAAACAGTAAAATACTGATTACAACTATTTATGTTTATATTTTTACAGAACCAATCACTAGACCATGCGAACCTTCACCATGTGGACCTAACAGTATATGTAGGGAAGCTAACGGTCAAGCAGTATGTGCCTGTGTGCAAGGATTTATCGGCAACCCACCTAACTGCCGCCCGGAATGTATACAAAGTACAGATTGTGCTCCCTCTCAAGCTTGTATAAACCGGAAATGCCAAGACCCTTGCCCAGGATCGTGTGGCACCAATGCAATCTGCAATGTAGTTAAACATAATCCGATTTGTAGCTGTCCCACACGATACACCGGATCACCGTTCACTCATTGCTACGGTAAACAGTCTTGTTTTTTTTTTTCAACATTGAATGTGGAAACATTTCACTAAAACTTATAATATTATATTTATGTAATTGATGTATCAATGTTACCAATTATAATACAAAATTTTTTGTCTGCAGTTCAACCCGTAGAAGAACCTCCACCAAATCCATGCATACCCAATCCATGTGGTGCTAACAGTATATGTAATATATCACCTGATGGCAAAACTCCTACATGTATTTGTCAACCTACTTTTGAAGGTTCACCACCACAATGCAGACGCCAATGTACCACAAGCGATGAATGTCCTTCTAATCTAGCTTGCATTAATTATAAATGCAAAGACCCCTGCCCGGGATCTTGCGGAAGCAACACTCAATGTGCCGTGCGTCTGCACAGTCCAATGTGCTCATGCAATGATGGCTATACAGGAGATCCGTTTACGTCCTGTCACCCTATACCGCAAGCTGTAGAACCAACAGATCCGTGTAATCCTACACCATGCGGGCCTAACGCACGGTGCAAGGTATCAAGAAACGGAGCTGCCGCGTGTGTTTGTGAAGAAGATTACTTTGGCAACCCTTACGAATCATGTAGACCCGAATGTGTCATAAACTCTGACTGTGCATATAATAAGGCATGTCTTAAGAACAAATGTGCAGATCCGTGCCCTGGTGTATGTGGTGCGACAGCAACATGTCAAGTAATAAATCATGTACCATCTTGTAGTTGCGCTCCTGGTTACACTGGAAATCCTTACGCATACTGTCATATCATAATCAATGAACCAAGTAAGTCACAATTCGCATGTTGGTATTATAAATCTCTAAATTATGAAACAATCGAGTATGAAACGATTAAAACGTACTTATTTGTTTACAGCACCTGTACCGAAAGATCCTTGTTCTCCGAGTCCATGTGGTAGTAACGCTGTTTGCAAGAACAATAATGGATACGCAACTTGCTCGTGTTCACCTGACTTCTTCGGGTCGCCGCCTAACTGCCGTCCGGAATGTACTGTGAACTCGGAGTGTGATGCGACTAAAAGTTGTATTCGACAGAAGTGCGTCGATCCCTGCGTTGGAAGTTGCGGACAAAACGCAGAATGCAGAGTCGTCAACCATGCACCTATTTGCAGTTGTCGTCAAGGATATGAAGGCGATCCATTTATAAGATGCATCATCGTAGAAAGTAAGCTTTAATATCTACTCTGAAATTGAATTAGTTTTAGATTGGTGATTAAATTGATTTCACAATAAAATTATGCACGTTTGTTTCAGAATCACCAACACCTGATATTAATCCATGCATACCATCACCTTGTGGACATAATGCCCTATGCCAAATGCAAAATAAAGTGCCTATTTGTACTTGCATGGATAACTACATTGGAACTCCACCAAATTGTAGACCAGAATGCACTGTAAACTCAGATTGTTCTACTAATATGGCTTGTGTCAATCAGAAGTGTAGAGATCCATGTCTTGGATCTTGTGGTTTACAGACTGAGTGCCAAGTATACCAACACGCTGCTATATGCAGTTGTAGAGAAGGATATACAGGCAATCCATTCGAGAGCTGCTACATAAAACAAAAAATAGGTACCTATGTTAATATGTCTGCATAAAAATTTTCATCGATAAAAAAATAATTAGCCTATTTTGTTCGTTAAATTGGTAAGGGTACTCATAATATAATGTAATTTTATTTTGTATTTACAGAAACTATACCAACTGTTTACGATAAATGCCAACCAAGCCCTTGCGGTGCAAATGCTGACTGTAATGACGGAGTATGCACTTGTAGACCCAATTATTTCGGTAATCCATATCTAAGCTGTCGACCTGAATGTACAATCAACTCTGATTGCGCGCCACACTTAACGTGCGTCAATAACAAATGCATTGATCCTTGTATCAACCTGTGTGGCCAAGGTGCATTGTGTGAAGTCTACAATCATATTCCAATGTGCACTTGTCCCAGAAATACGACAGGAAACGCTTTCTTCTCCTGCTCTCCTGTTTTGGGTAAGCCAATTCATAAGAATTTAAAAGCTTATGTAATAATAGACTTATGTGAATTTAATTTTATGAATTGTTTACTTCTGTCACGCATTATAATTCTTGCAATTGAATTTCAGCGATACCGGAAAGAAAGAATCCCTGTCAACCGACTCCTTGTGGCCCATACAGCCTTTGTCGTACATTGAATGAACAAGCTATCTGCTCATGTTTGATGGGATATATTGGAGCACCGCCTTCTTGCCGACCTGAATGCCTAGTCGATTCTGACTGTACTAGTCTTTTGTCTTGTTCTAATCAAAAATGTAGAGATCCTTGTCTAGGCTCATGCGGGTTGTATGCGGAATGCCGCGTTCACAACCACAAACCAATTTGTTACTGCCGAAACGGATTTACCGGCGATCCATTTACACAATGCGTGGTAATCCACAGTAAGTACTAATAAACCGAATATTTGTAGCGACTATTCGTATATTATCCGTACTTCTGAGATCTTCTATTGGCATTATAAGAAGTAACAAAAGCTACGTATATTTCGGATCAATTGCAAAAGAAGGCATTAAAAGTGAGTTTAGTGAAAAAATATTAGAAGATATCAGATGCCACGGGCAATATGAACAAAACTTTTCATTCACGTGATTTTGTTTTCATTTGCATTTTTTATTTTTTAAATAGTACCTAGATATAAATATGGTCATATTTTTAGATGAGCCAGAGCCTAACGAAGATCCTTGTGCACGCTCTCCCTGCGGCCCCAATGCTGTTTGTCATAGCACCGGTGCAGCACCATCTTGTTCTTGTTTACCCGAATTCATCGGGTCGCCACCAAACTGTCGCCCAGAATGTGTCACCAACAGCGAGTGTAGCTTTAACAAAGCATGTATCAACAAAAAGTGTGCTGACCCTTGCATCGGAGCTTGTGGGCGCAATGCTGAATGCCGAGTTATTAGCCACTCACCAATGTGCGTTTGCCAGTCTGGATTTGAAGGAGACTCTTTCGATCAGTGTTTGCCGATTCAAGGTAACTAAGGAATTTATCACATGGCACTTATTTACCTACAATAGTTCAATATAAAAAGTTTTTAAAAGACTTTCGACAAATTTATGAAACAGTTTATTATTTATTGTTGCGATTTTGGAGTTCATCCTTTAGTACTTTAGGCACATAATGACGACGACAATGAAATCCAAGCTAGAATATGTCCGTCCACTAGAAAAACACTATATGGAAACTTCCTTTCACTGGCGGCCTAATAAATCCGACATCCGGCCTATACGAACTTACTTACTGATTTGTTGATCTTATTGTAATTATAGTGTGATGTTAATTTGGTTGTTAAGTTTTATAACAATTTAGTAGGTAAGTAGATATTATTTTTACATGTTATTATTTAATTTATAGTTCCAGCTCCAAAGCCAATAGACAATATAAGACCCTGCGTACCAAATCCATGCGGACCCAACGCTATTTGTCAAGATAGAGACGGGATCGGTAGCTGTACTTGTACAAGCGGCTACTTTGGCAACCCATACGAAGGATGTAGACCAGAATGTGTCCTCAACTCTGACTGTTCCGATAACAGGGCATGTATCAACAACAAGTGTCAAGACCCTTGCCCAGGGTTCTGTGGAACTAACGCACAATGTCAGACTGTCAATCACGTACCCAGATGCACGTGTGTTTTCGGATACGTTGGAAACCCATATGATAATTGCGTATACAGAGAAGGTAAATATTTATGGATTAAGATGTTAAATGATGTAAAAGATGTTATGTATAAGAAGTGTTGTTGTACCATAGACGAACCATATACTATATTTTTGTCTACGATTATACTACATTTTTTTTTACTTTTGTACGCTCATAGCGTAGTTTGACTAGATGTTCGTTAGAGATCATGAAAGTTAAGCAACCAACTGAGCGCTACCGACGCTACCGTGGCTCGGATGACACGTTAAATTATAGGCCCCGGTTATTTTAACTGTTTAGCCATGTCAGATGCCTAGATATTAGCCGCCCAGGCGGCTTAAAAACTCTGACACTAGGGCTGGCTAGCCCCTCAGCGTATGATAGATAGAGAGATAGATAAATTCTTTATTGCCACACCAAAACTTAAATAAACTAGGAAAACTTAGACTAGGAACTTATAGTAAGTGTTACAATCGGCGGCCTTATCGCTAAAAAGCAACTTCTTCCAGGCAACCGTTACTTGTGAATGATTAATTTAAAGGTTTAGGCGACGGGGTGTGTATAGAAGTGATATATGTATATACTCGTACTTACTTAAACAACATACATTCTAATAAATTCTAATAATAACCAACTCATACATAATATAAAATAAACTAATATACACATATATAATAAATCAATTATATCGGAAAATTATAAATGACTCTATTTAAACAGCTTATACTGATGACTAAAATAAGCGAAAATAAATAATTATGGAACATCCTAGAGAGAAGGCAACTGCGACATATAATGATTATATATATATGTCTGATGGACACAGGCAATGCATTCCAAAGCTGAACAGCCTGGAATGCGTACTTACTATATTTTTTTTTGTAAAAACTTTGTTAGAATTTAATGCAGATGTATACTTTATTGTGCTTATTTCAGAACCCCCAAGTGATCCATGCCAGCCGTCACCATGTGGGCCATATAGTTCTTGTAACTCAGTGAATAATAAGGCAATTTGCACTTGCTCTCAAGGATACTTCGGAAGTCCACCGAACTGTCGGCCAGAATGCCAGACAAGCGCTGAGTGTGCTTTAGATAAGGCATGCGTAAGACAAAAATGTGTCGATCCATGTGTTGGAACATGTGGAGAAAATGCCCAATGTCGCGTTCATCGTCACAGTCCGTATTGCACTTGCCTGCTTGGATTCGAAGGAGATCCATTCTTCAGATGTACAAAAGAAAAGCAAAATATCCCTACTGTGATAAATCCTTGTGAGCCTAGCCCATGCGGACCATTTTCTTTGTGCAGAGATGTCGGTGGATCTGCTATTTGTAGTTGTAAGCCAAGCTATATTGGCGTGCCTCCTAATTGCGCACCTGAATGTACTATCAACGAAGACTGTGCCAATGATAAAGCTTGCGTTCGAGAAAAATGTGTAAACCCTTGTTTGGGATCATGTGGATCGAACGCTGACTGTAGAGCAATGAATCACGTAGCTATTTGCACTTGTCTTCGAGGTTTCAGGGGCAATTCATTTGAGGGATGTTACGTCTACAACGGTAAATTTAATTTTTAACGCGCTGCATACATTTTGTTGTCACATATTTTGTTTTCTGTTATTTAATAATACACCTATCTTCCAGAACCAGAAACACCTCCTGTAGATCCTTGTGTGATATCCCCTTGCGGAATAAATGCAATTTGTAACAACGGAACTTGTTCATGTATTACTGGATATCATGGCAACCCATTAATCGAATGCCGTCCAGAATGTACTGTAGACAACGACTGTACAAAACAAATGGCTTGTGTCAATTACAAATGCGTAAATCCTTGTAAGAATACATGCGGATTAAATGCCATTTGTAACGTCTATAACCATATTGCTATCTGTGAATGCCCGGCACCACTGCAAGGAGACGCTTTTATCGCCTGTCGACCAGTCATCGGTATGTTAAAATATGAATCATAATTACGATAAAAAAATGATTTAGTATTTTTTTACACTATAGTTCTTTTTTTAATTTTAGCTCCTTCTAATGCACCGGAATTAGATCCGTGCACACCCAATCCTTGTGGACCGAACAGTATTTGCCGAGCGCAAGGCACTGTGGCCCACTGCTCGTGCCGACCTGCGTTAATGGCGGAGCCTCCTGCGTGTCGTGCTGAGTGTCGTGGGGACGCAGATTGCGCAATGCATCTCGCTTGCCGAAGTGGCAAATGTCGCGACCCTTGTCCCGGCGCTTGCGGTGCACGTGCTCTCTGCCGAACCGTTATGCACTCGCCAATATGCACTTGCCCAATCAATTACGTGGGCGATCCTTTTGTCCGTTGTTTACCTGGTCAGTAAACCATTTTATTAATATTCTTATAGACTTTTTTTTACAGTACTTTTAAATTATCGTAATAATTGTGTGTTCTTAATCTGCAGCTCTCGAATCGGAGCCATTCGTCAAGTCTCCGTGTCCCGACTGTGGACCAAACGCGGATTGCATCGACGGACGCTGCCGCTGCCGAACTGGATACTTCGGATCGCCGCCGTTCTGTCGTTATGAATGCTTCGGGTCCAGTGACTGCGAATGGCATCTTACTTGTGTAAACCGACGCTGCGTCGATCCCTGCCCGGGCGCGTGTGGCCAGGGAGCTCAATGCTCGCCCGTGGCTCACGAACCGCGCTGCGAGTGCCCTCCTTCCACTACCGGGAATCCGCTCGTTCTATGTCGGCCCATCGAAAATATCCGTAAGACAGACTCAAATGGAAGATTGCTGTGTCGTTCTCCGAAATCGGTGTTATTGCTAGCGTCTAAAACTATTAATAGGGAATTGCGTTCGCGGCGACCCCGAGTTTTCGCTTTTAAAGCTTAGGCATGGGTTTTACTTGCGAAACCGGGTTAGCTGCCAGCCTATCGACACGGAGGTTACGGCTCGCTTAAATGAAAGCGCTTATTCTATTTGCTTCACTAGGATAGCGTTAGAATATAAGCTCATACTGCATCGTTTTATTACAGCACCGACACCAAGCGAAAAACCATCTCCTTGTATTCCGTCCCCTTGCGGGGCGGGGGCCGTTTGCCGGGCGCGAGGCGCGGGTGCAGCATGCGAGTGCGAACCGGGCCTGCGCGGCGACCCGTATACAGGCTGCCGGCCCGAGTGTCTCGCCGACTCCGACTGTTCTCCAGCACGCGCTTGCATACGCTCTCACTGCCGCGACCCTTGTCAGGGCACTTGTGGTGTTGGAGCAGACTGTGAAACTGTCAATCATATTCCACTCTGCTCCTGTCCACCTGGAACCAGAGGAAACGCTTTCGAAAGATGCGAAGTTATCTCATCACGTACGTATTCTTGAATAATAGGTACCTCTAGTATTCTTGTTTTCGTGTCTATGATTCGAATTAGAAAAAAATCTCCGTCACTATTGACGCGCGTGATTTACTCGTAAATAGAACTATGATAACGATTTATATGTTTGCAGCACCACCTTGCGAGCCATCTCCGTGCGGCCCCGGTGCCATGTGCGCGGCATCGGGCGGAGTCGCCGTATGCTCGTGCCCCGCCGGCACAAGCGGAGATGCGCGCACTTCTGGCTGCCGGCCCGAGTGCGTCGTGAGCTCCGAGTGTGCCCGCGATCGTGCTTGCGTACGGAATAAGTGCGTCGATCCCTGTGTCGGCGTATGCGGAAATAACGCCTTGTGCCGAGTCTTCGATCACGCTCCGATATGCTCATGTCCACCGGACACCACAGGAAATCCGTTCTATGACTGCGTGCGCAGAGGTAAACTTTATTCCATCTTTTTTTTTTTTTCTCTGAGGTATTGTTTCGGTAGAAACTCATAAGTGCTATTTTTTAAAGTTCCAGACCTACCACCGCCGACGAAGCACGATCCCTGCGATCCCAATCCTTGCGCACCTCACGGCACGTGTCGCGACGGATACTGCATATACCCAGAGTGCATAGTCAACGACGATTGTCCCGGAGACCGAGCATGTATAAACAGAAAATGCACTGATCCATGCGTTAATGCCTGCGGGCTAAACGCGATCTGTTCAGGAGTAAGGCACTCGGCGGTGTGCTCGTGCCCAGCCGGGTACAGAGGCTCGCCGTTTGTGCGTTGTGAGCGCATCGTTGTTTCGACTCCGCCACTGCCTGTTCCCGAATGTGTTCGCGACAGTGACTGCGCCGACAGTGCCGCTTGCGTAGAATCGCGCTGTGAGCCCGTCTGCGGACCCGCCAAGTGCGGCCTTAACGCGCGCTGCCTCTCAGCAAACCATAGAGCACGCTGCACTTGCCTGCCTGGATACGAAGGAGATGCTTACAGAGGATGTTATCCAGGTAATTTAAATTTGTATCCGCTTTTCACTCGTTTTTAAAAAAACTTCAACTTAAAGTAAAATCACCAGTAACCCGAAAATTAAACGATATGAAAAATGAAAAAAAAATTAAAATATTTTTTACTAACACAAACAACACACTTGCTGCATATAATAAAAACAGTAAGTATTACCTATGTTTATGACAGTTTTACATAAACAAAATGTAGTAACTACCGTGATTTCCGCACTAGGCTAGGGCCTGTGTCGCGGAAATCTAATACGATTTTTCATGTGATTTGGTACTTCTGATGTTGACATTTTTTTCTTTGTGTTTAAATTTCTGCTAATAAATATCTACAAAGTTACGGATGCTTATAAATTGTAAATAAAAATAAATTGTACTTATACTTATTATATGTTCATAGATTGTTCGAAAATGGTGTGAATGCGTTCTTAAGTTTATGTTTTATAATAATATTGTTACAGTTCAATGCCATAGCAACAACGACTGTCCGGATGACGAGAGCTGCGAAAGTGGTTCGTGTAGTAAAGTGTGTTCTCGAGTCCGATGCGGCGTGGAAGCGCAATGCGTGGCACGCGGACACACGGCGGCGTGCGAGTGCGTCGCGGGCGCGCGCGGCAACCCGTGGGTGGCGTGTCGCCGCGCCGAGTGCGCCGTGGATGAGGACTGCGCCGCGTGGCTCGCCTGCCGCGCCGGCGCCTGCGCCGACCCCTGCCCCGGCGCCTGCGCGCAGGGAGCGCTCTGTACCGTACTGCGACACGCGCCCATCTGCGAGTGCCCCAGAGGAACTCAAGGGAACCCCAAGATCGAATGTCGAGGTAATTATTTCATTTACAATCCGATTGCACTATATTGATACTTTTTCCTATTCAGCGACTTATTCGCATATTTTTTCGACAGTGCAACCCATCAACGATGTGGAATGTGAAACTGACGCGGATTGCGGCCCAGAACTGGCGTGTCTCCAAAGCAATTGTAGAAACCCGTGCGAGCCTACTTCTTGCGGCACTGGCGCCGTGTGTCGCGTCGCGAACACCCTACCTTTCCGCACAATGATTTGCGAATGTCCTAAACCTCTAGTCGGAGACGCTTCTGTTCAATGCAAGCCGAGTGAGTACTTCAACAGTAGGTATATCATTAGAATCCTGGCTTGTGATGTGTCATGTCAAAGTAATTTTTAGATCACCTTTATGTTTTAGTGCAGGTTTGCTTGAATAAAAATGCAATACATCAAAATGTAGCCCACAGAAACGCTGCAACCTATAGGTATGTTTTGAAAGGGCATTGGAATTACCAGCACTTACTTCTTTTGCAAAGTTGTGCATACACTCACTTTAATGTAAATAATGTAGATAAGTATGTAAATAAAATGAGTATGTTGATAAACACAATGCTTAGTCTTGTAAGAGTCCAAGATACGAACTGAGGGAACTACTGGGAAAAGTTTTGAAAAATCTCACGCTCTTGATTCTTATGGATTACTTATTTTTACACACTCTTTATTCATCTAAAACCTAGACAAACTTATGATTAAGTCACCACATAAATAAGAAGAATACGGAATCTAAATCCGTTTATCTGTTAGACAGCTGAGGTGGTACTACAGTTGGACACACCGATACATTAACACAAAATTAAAGTTGTAAAATTTTCCTTTATTTTGACCTATTAAAACTTCAATCAAATAAGCAGGTACGCCAATTGCTTTGGAATCTATTAAATCTAAAATTAAAACGTCGTTGTTAGTCTTGCTAAAACTCGAAACGGCTGAACCGATTTATCTATTTTTAATTAATTGTGGAAGAAATCATTTGTCCGGAGAAGATTTGAACAGTGAGAAAATACGAGAAATTACGTGTTGCGAGAAAAATAATATAACAACATCAATTTAATTTTCCCGTAAATAATGTTCTTACCTGTGAAAGTTACCGTATTTGGCCAGAAATTAGAATCTATCGAATTGGTGTGATAGATGAAAGTGATATGAAGTTCACCGGATCGGCAAGCAAAAATATAAAACGTATAAACTCACGTGCAGGAGGCGAGTGCAGCGCAGACAGCGAGTGCAGCGAGGAGGAGTCGTGCGTGAACCGACGCTGCGTGGCGGCGTGCGCGGGCGCGTGCGGCGTGGGCGCCGAGTGCCGCGCCGCCGCGCACCGCGCGCTCTGCGCCTGCGTGCCGCCGCTACAGGGCGACCCCAACGTGGCCTGCACGCCAGGTACAGCGCTTAAACAATACAATATTTTCACTTCAATATGTCTTGTTTTAGTAGGTAATAATTTGTTTCCGTGCTGGGAGAAAGACAATTCAGGAAACTGGTGATATTAAAATCGTGGGATACTTTTCTTTAGAGGCCTTAATATGAATTAGGAAAAAAAATAGAAAACTAATCAAGTATAAGTATTTTCTTTAATACAAATGTCTGTTTATAATATCATGTTTAATTATAAATTTTCAAAATATTAAACGTCAAAACCGCGTTTCAGTATCGATCGGTGAACGAGAATGTAGATCTGATAACGAGTGCGGTGCGGCAGAAGCATGCGTAAATCGTCGCTGCGTGTCGGCGTGCGCGGGCGCGTGCGGCTCCGGCGCGCTGTGCGAGGCGGCCGCGCACCGCGCGCTCTGTCGCTGCCCGCCCGGCACCGCCGGCGACCCCGCCGCCTCTTGTTACACCAGTAAGTTATCTGTATGATTCGTTAGATGTATGGATATACATCTAACACTCTCTTTTGATAAAGATCATTTTACTTATTTAAAGGTATCAATAGTCATTTACTGACGGATTTAATTATTCCAGCTGAATGTACGTCCGACGATGACTGTCCGTTCGACAAGAGCTGTATCAACACACACTGCCAAGACCCGTGCACGCTGGGAACCCCGTGCGGTCGCGACGCCACATGCGAAGCGGTCGCACACATAGCCACTTGCCGCTGCCCGCCGGGCACGCAGGGTGATCCGCGTCGCGTGTGCATCTCCGCCGTCTGCCACTACAACGAAGACTGCGACGATTCTCAAGTTTGCAACCGTCTCAACCGCATATGCCAGCCGGCGTGCGCCGAGAACGCTTGCGCCCCCGGCGCTCTGTGTACCGCCCGCGGCCACCGCGCCGAGTGTGCGTGTCCACCGGGCACCGGCGGCGACGCCTACGGCCGCGGCTGCGCCACCATGTCGACTCCGAGTGCCGAATGTATATCCGATTCTGAGTGCCCCGCACCACTGGCTTGCGTGAACGCGCGCTGCGTGGACCTATGCGTGGGCGCGCCTTGCGAACCCGGCCTGATTTGCAATACGGTGGACATACTACCGCTGCGCGCTGTGGCGTGCGTGTGCCCCGACGGCGGCCGCGCCGCGCCCGACGCCGGGTGCCGCGCCCCGCCGCAGGCCGAGTGCTCGGCCGACGCGGAGTGCGCGCTCTCGCAGAGCTGCCGCCGTGGCTCCTGCGTGGAGGCGTGCCGCGCTGACCCGTGCGGACAGAACGCGCTCTGTGAATCCATCGACCACGCTTCTCAATGTACTTGCCCACCCGGATACATTGGAAACCCAAGAATCGAATGTAACTCAGGTGAATAAATGGTTAATTAAATAGCTTCACATGTGAAAACTAAGTACCTACTTATACAAAACATAAATAAGCGATTTATGATATGTTCAGCAGTGAGATATTTCAATACAAGGCCGACAAAAATGCGTGATATTAATTTTGACAAAACATAAAGTCAAAATATTTGTTATATTGTGATGAATTGTACGTTCCAGTGCCCCGTCACCCGGCGGTATGGGAGTGCTACAGTGACGAGGAGTGCGGCGAGGAGCGGGCGTGCATGGAGCGCGCGTGCGTGAACCCGTGCGCGGGCGCGTGCGGCGCCGGCGCGCTCTGCCGCGTCATAGACCACAAGCCGCGCTGCTCCTGCCCGCGCGGCTACTCGGGAGTCGCCACGCTACGTTGTATACCACGTGAGTGTACCTACGCACACTTTTACTCAGAGTCTAAATCAAAAGAACACTTTCGTTCCAAATAATTGCAAATTATATATAAATGCAAATAAACTGTTAAATTACTGCCATGGTAGATAATAGTGATGCCATAAATTAATAAAGGCTTAGCTTCAAACTTATTATAAATTGTATTTTTTTAGCATCAGACGGATCAGTGATACCCGTCGGCTGCAAAGCAGACTCGGACTGTCCATTATCACAAGCGTGTGTGAACAGCGCTTGTGCTGATCCTTGCGCGTGCGGAACCAACGCCGAGTGCACGGTCGTCAGGCACCACCCGGTGTGCTTCTGTGAACGCGGATATTCTGGAAATGCATACATCGGTTGCACTAAAGGTAACAAAAAAATATCGTAAAACAACGCTGTACGGTTTACTTACCAATTTTGTTCTTTATTCTAAACGAGTATTACTATTACAGTTGGGTGCTCATCAGACTCCGAGTGTCCGGATTCCGATACTTGTTACAACGGCGCGTGCGTAAACCCTTGCGTAGTCGACGCTCCGTGTGCCATCAGCGCCGAATGCTACGGAAGAAATCATCGCCCGAACTGTCGATGTCCCGCGGGAACTATGGGCAACCCATTCTCTAAATGTCAGGCAGCCGAATGCGAGATAGACAACGACTGTAACGATGACAGCGTATGCATTACTGGCGTTTGTCGAAATGCGTGCTCTTTTGAAGGAAGGAACCCTTGCGCGAACAACGCTGAATGTTTTGCACGAAACCATGCCGCGTCGTGTAGATGTCCGCCTGCTCTACCGATAGGAGATCCTTTAGTACAGTGTCAAAGAATCGCAGTAGTCGGAGCGCCGGAATGTAGATACGACAGCGAGTGCCCTAGCGGCCACGCTTGTCTAAAGGAAGAATGTCGCGAAGCTTGTAACGAACTTAAGCCTTGCACTGGAAATGCCCGCTGCTCCGTTTCCGACAGTGTACCGTTCCGTACTTTGATCTGCCGTTGCCCTGATGGATTTATCCCCGAGGAAGGAGGATCTTGCAAACCTGCGCAACTACCACCGCTAAGTTGTTCTTCAGATCAAGATTGTAGTGAAAAAGAGTCTTGCGTTAATAGAATTTGCCGAAACCCTTGTAACTGTGGAGAAAACGCTGAATGTTTCGTCAGAGATCACAGACCCGTTTGCTCGTGTCGCGAAGGTTACGACGGCGACCCGTACCGAATTTGCCGTGTTGTCGGATGCCGAACTGACTCTGAATGTGAATCCTTCGAAGCTTGCGTAAACGGAAATTGTATCAGCCCATGCTTATTGAATAGCACGTGTGGACCCAACGCAGAGTGCTACGTAGAAAGAAACCAACCTCTTTGCCGCTGCCGATCTGGATTCGAGGGTGACGCTTTTGCCGGCTGTAACGCAATAGAATGTAGATCGAACGGAGATTGCCCACAAGATAAACAATGTCGAGCTCATAGATGTGTCAACCCTTGCCTCGGCGGTAACATCTGCGGTCGCCGTGCTTCTTGTCTCGTCCGTAATCACATAGCTGTTTGCAAATGTGACTCTGGATTTGACGGAAGCCCATATGTTGAATGCAAACCGATAATAACCGCCGAATGTTTCGTGGACGCGGACTGCCCTCCAAAATCAGCTTGTCTATCGAGTCGATGTGTAAATCCATGCTCAGAATTACGACCATGTGCAATCCCTGCGAGCTGCGAAGTATCGCCTACTCTGCCCGTGCGAACCATGCTTTGTACATGCCCGCCCGGATACGTCAGTAGCGGCGGCGGAATCTGTCGTCCAGCCACAGCCATAGTAGACGTAGTATGTGAAACTGACAACAACTGCACCGTAAACCACGCTTGTATAACGTCATTATGTAAGAACCCTTGCGATTGTGGACCGAATACTGATTGTCAAATAAGAGATCACAAACCAGTTTGTGCCTGTCGACCCGGCTTCATAGGTGACGCGCGCATCGGATGCTACGAAATATTATGTCGCTCAGACTCGCAATGCTCGGACAAAGACACCTGCATCAACAACCGTTGCGTACCGGCGTGTTCAGTAGAGGCAAACGTTTGCGGTGAGAACGCAGAATGCTATGGTGTAGAGCATCGCGCGTCCTGCCGATGTGGAATCGGTACAATCGGTAATCCATCAATCGCATGTTCGCCGGCCGAGTGTCGAGCGGACTCGGAGTGCCCGAATGAAAAATCGTGTATTAACACTAAATGCGTTAGCCCGTGTACGCCAGCCTATTGTGAAGAACCGGCAGAATGCCGCGTGTTCGAACACAAGCCGCACTGCATATGCCCACCCGGCTTCCGCAGCACCGACTCGGGTTGCGAGGAATTGCGCACTCCTCAATGCGCGAGCGACGTCGACTGCCCCTCGGGCTCCGCTTGTATCAACGCCAGATGCGTTAACCCTTGCCTCGGCCCGTCGCCATGCGGCCCTAACACAGAGTGCAAGCTGATCGACACGCTTCCAGTCAGAACGATGACCTGCGAGTGTAAACCTGGATATAGAGGAAATGCGCTTGTCGAGTGCACACCTAACAAACGTAAGTTTATCACGATTAAAGAACACAATATCAATTAACTTATCTTATCGACATAAATTTTAACACAACCGTTTTTTTTTTTCAGAACCTACGGCGTCATGTGTAGAAGGGCAAGGTCTCGACGAGACCGGTGAATGCGCTCCGTGTCGGGCATCAGAGGGCCGTGTGGTGGACGCGCGCGGGCGCTGCGTGTGCGACGCGCGACGAGGATACGTGCCGCGCGGGACGGAGTGCGCGGTCGGCGGCTGCCGCGCGGACGGCGACTGCGACGACGGCGCGCGCTGCCTCGCCGGCATGTGCGTGGACGCGTGCAAGGCGGACCCGTGCGGCACGTTCGCCACGTGCGAAGCCTCCGGCCACCGCTCGCACTGTACCTGCATCACCGGCTACACCGGCAACCCCAGGATACACTGCAACCTTTATCGAACGGACTTCCCCACACCTGACATGGAGGTACGTCCTTATGCTTGCCTGTGTTTCAAAAGATAACGTTGCATTTGTGTATGTAGAGCGTAGCTGGATTTTTATAATATCTGGGCCGTTAATTAATGGCATATTCGATTCAAAACAAACCGAGCAATCTGTTGGATCCGTAGAATATTTTAAACGTGATCATGTTGTCAGGTTCGATGCAAAGCGGACGGTGTCAGCGTAGAGTTAACGATTAAGAACTTCACCGGAGTGTTATACGTGAAGAGCTACAGCAAGGACGAGCGCTGCCGACTCGCCGTGGACACGTCCCGGGACGAGGAGAGACACGTCGACTTCACTGTACACTTCGGCGACTGCGGATTGGTACACGTCAACGTAAGTGTCTCTTCTTCATATATTCAAAATAAAGAAGGTGTAATGACGATGATAACTCCCTAAAGGTATATTGTTAACGTTCAGTTAAAAATAGGTGTATAGATATTTTCCAAAATCGTAATACGTAATTCGTAACATGCAGGGCCTGGCGAGCTTCGTGCTCGTAATGCAGAACCATCCGAAGCTAGTGACGTCGAACGCGAAGGCGTTCCACATAAAGTGCATATACCAGACGGGCGAGCAGAACGTGACGCTCGCGTTCAACGTGTCCATGCTGACGACGGCAGGCACCATCGCCAACACGGGCCCGCCGCCCACTTGCTCCATGCGCATCGTGTCGCGCTCCGGTGACGAGGTCAGCTCCGCCGAGATCGGCGAGAACCTCGTGCTGCAGGTCGACGTGCAACCATCCAGTGAGTCCGCCTTCTTAACTCATATATTTTGTCGCTAATCGTTGTAGTTTGTCTTGACGCTAGGACCACAAAAGATGAGACTGTCCCCTCGGTATTACGGATAACTTTTCCTCGATCTAAGCAGCCTCAAGTAGTCTGATATTTATCTGATGCCCTGATACCTTCTTTGATACTTTTTCAATTCAATTCAATTCAATCATTTATTTATCAAATAGGTACAAAAAAAGTACACTTTTGAACGTCATAACATAAACAAAAGCAAATTATAATTACAATAAATTAAATCATTTTTATTAATACGTGTCAAAAATTAAAAACTATAAATCAATATTATCCAATGTCATGTGTTTCCAAGCCAGTTTATCCTTCAAGAAGTCGTCAATAGTGTAGTATGCTTTCTTTATTATTATTTTTTTTCATGATATGTTTAAAACGATCGTCATTTAGACTTGTCAAGCTTACAGGTAAAATATTATAAAAACGTATACAATTATTTTGAAAGGTTTATCTATCTTGCTGAGCCTAGTCTTTGGTATTACAAATTTCAACTTATTTCTCGTGTTATAATTATGGATATCACATTTTTTAAGATATTTATTACATTTTTTTCGAGCATACATAATATTATCTAGAATATACTGGCAAGGCATGGTCAAGATATTTATTGATTTAAAGAGTAGCCTCAAGGAGTCCCTGGGCCGAAGCCTGTAAATATAACGAATGGCCCTCTTTTGCAGCACAAAAATAGTTTTAATAGCATCAGCGGCATTGCCCCAAAGCAAGATTCCATATGTCATCAAAGAATGAAAATAGCTAAAGTATACTGTTCTTGCAGTGTCAACATCGGTAACGCTTCTTATTTTACGTATCGCGTAAGCAGCTGAACTGAGTTTACCTGAGAGTTCTTTTATATGGGGCCCCCATTGGAGCTTATTATCAATCCTCAAGCCTAGGAACTTGGCAGTAGCAGTAAAATCTAATGAATTATTATCAATATTTATGTCAGTTAAAACTCTATTTTTTGCTAAAGAAAAATGTACGCAGTTGGTTTTTTTCGCATTTAGTGCCAGATTGTTTAAACTAAACCAGTTATAAGCGTGGCTCAGAGCTAGATTGATATTATCAGTATCAGTTGCTTTCCTTTCCATATCGAACAACAATGATGTATCGTCAGCAAACAACACAGTCTTGGAAAACTTTTGTAATAGGAAAGGAAGATCATTGACATACACCAAAAATAGGAATGGACCCAGTATCGACCCCTGAGGCACTCCCACATCTACACCCAAGGCATCAGACATCACCCCATCTATATTAACGCTCATTATTCTGGCAGAAAGATATGATCTCAATATTAGTAGTGCTTCTTTTCGTACTCCGTAGTGAGACAGTTTAGACAAGAGTATATTGTGATCTACGCAATCGAAAGCCTTCGATAAGTCACAAAAAATTTCCATAGCATCTTTAGATTTTTCCCACGCCTCGTAAATACCACTCACAATAACAGTGGTTGTATCAGTAGTGGAACATCCTTTTGAGAAACCAAATTGATTCTTGTACAGGATTCCCCTCAGATTAAAGAATGAACTCAGTTGATCTAGTAGTATTTTTTCAAAAATCTTACTTAAAGTTGGAAGTATAGATATTGGTCTGTAGTTTCTAGGTTTTTTTTTTACTTCCAGACTTATGCAAAGTTAATATTTTGCTGTATTTCATGAGATCGGGAAACGTACCTTTTTTAATACATTCGTTAAAAATTTGAGCAAAATAAGGGGCTAACGATACTACAAAATTATTGACAAATTTCACCGACATTCCACATACGTCTTCGGATTTTTTCTGTTTTAGCGATTAAAAAGTTTTAATTATAATATCTGGCGTGACTTCATGGAAACAAAAATCAACTGGAGTCGCTGGTACATTTTCAGCAAGTAACTTTTCAGCCTGAGTTTCACAAGGTTTCAGATTTTTCGTAGTTTCCATGGGTATTTTGTTGAAATAATCCACAAAGATATTAGCTATTTTTTTATTATCATTTACCAGAACATTGTAATGAACAGCCTCAATCTTACGGTCTTCTTGAGTGGTCTTGCCGGTTTCCTGTTTTATTATGGACCAGGTAGTTTTAACTTTATTGCTTGTTTTGTAAGTTTGTTTCTAATAAAAATTGATTTTGCTTTTTGACACACTATTTTGAACAATCTATTATATAAAAGGCTTCCCTGAGTGACTGACTGACAGACAGCCTACAGCCCAAACCGCTTAAGATATGAGCTTGAAATTTGGAATATAGGTACATTGAACGACGTAATGGAGCACTAAGGACGAAAATTTTGAACTTTCGACCTCTAAAGGGGTAAAACGGGCCCTTTTCGTTTGTATGTAACTTTTTATTCCCTGTACCGATTGACTTAAAACTTTGTATACATGCTTTTCAAACAAAATAAAAGTTACGTTTTTTCCTGTTTTTCCGAATTTTCCTCATCTAAGGGGTCAAATAAGGTCCCAAAGTTGGTGAAAAAAACGTCAATTACATCGAACCAGCTGAACGGTTATGGTTGAAAATTGGTATGAAGGAAGCACTCAGCATGTTTTAATACAGGAACTAATAAAATCCAGGAAAATCTATAAGGTTCCTTAGGGATGCGCAAAATTAATAAGTTTAGGCTACAGCCCAAACCGCTGAAGATATGAGCTTGAAATTTGGGATATAGGTACATTAAACGACGTAATGGAGCACTAAGGACAAAAATTTTGAACTTTCGACCTCTAAGGGGGTAAAATGGGCCCTTTACGTTTGTATGTAACTTTTTATTCCCTGTACCGATTGACTTGAAACTTTGTATACATTCTTTCCAAACAAAATAAAAGTCACGTTTTTTCCTGTTTTTCCGAATTTTCCTCATCTAAGGGGTCAAATAAGGTCCCAAAGTTGGTGAAAAAAGCGTCAATTACATCGAACCAGCTGAACGGTTATGGTTGAAAATTGGTATTAAGGAAGCACTCAGCATGTTTTAATAGAGTAACTAATAAAATCCAGGAAAATCTATAAGGTTCCTTAATAGAACAGCTGATTTTATTCACGTGCTTTTGGGGTTGGTACCATTGTAAAAGTTAATCAAATTATGAGTATAATAGCATCCTAGAATATGCCTGACTAGAATTACGACTTGTGTGCCATTTTTTCATTTGCCTGGAAAATTAAATTTCTAATGACTTAATGAAACATGTCGAATACCTGTACCGGCCTTAATTAATAGTGCACTACTGAAAATAGGTACTACGGATAGCACTACGGATAATAGAAACAGGTGGGTCTTAAGATGAACATGGACAAGACGAAAGTCATGTGTAATTCCCATGTTTTACCTACCCCGATTTCTGTTGGAAACTCGGTTCTTGAAGTCGTTGACTCGTACGTCTACCTAGGACAAGTAGTCCAGTTAGGTAGGTCCGACTTCAACAAAGAGGCCAATCGACGAATTCAACTCGGCTGGGCAGCGTTCGGAAAAGTGCGTAGTGTCTTCTCGTCCGACATACCTCAGTGCCTCAAGTCGAAAGTTTTCGACCAGTGTGTGTTGCCAGTGATGACTTATGGCACAGAAACGTGGTCTCTCACTATGGGCCTTATTAGTAAGCTCCAAGTAGCCCAACGAGCTATGGAGAGGGCTATGCTTGGAGTCTCTCTGCGAGATCGAATCATTAATGAGGAGATCCGTAGAAGAACCAAAGTTACCGACATAGCCCAATGGATTGGCAAGTTGAAATGGCAATGGGCAGGGCACATAGCGCGGAGGGCTGATGACCGTTGGGGTCGAAAAGTTCTCGAGTGGAGACCATGTACCGGCAAGCGCAGCGTAGGACGTCCACCCACAAGGTGGACGGATGACCTCATTAAGACCGCAGGATCGCGCTGGATACAAGCCGCTTCCAACCGGTCTTATTGGAGATCCATAGGGAAGGCCTATGTCCAGCAGTGGACGTCCTGCGGCTGATGGATGACTGAAAATAGGCCTATCCGCGAAGGGTATTTGGGCCATATCCATCACGCCGGCCAAGCATGGGTTGCTGAATTCACATACGACATTGATTTTTTCTACGTACGTACAGGTTGCCTCAATGTTTTCCAGCAAAGAAAAGTTAAATTTCTTACATAGTTACTCATACAATTTTTATTATTGGCTCCCTCGGTGGCTCAGTGGTTGACTCTGGCTCCTGGATCAAAGAGGCGTGGGTTTGATTCCCAGGGCAAATATTTATGTGATGTTCATATGTGTTTGCTCTGTGTCTGAGTGTTATTAATGTATTTTTATTTATTTATTTAACACTTTATTGCACACTATTTGTACAAAAGGAGGACTTAACGCTAAACAGCATTATCTGCCAGTCAACCTACATGTATAAATAAATAAATATATCTTTATTGTACACAGAAACACAGTACAGAAACTATACAACATGCTGTACAATGGCGGCCTTATCGCCTTTGGCGATTTCTACCAGGCAACCTTTGGATAGACTGGAATTATTCTAAAAATAGGAGTATGGTCGGTGGTGTATACAATAAGTACATACATTGAAATACATGTATATGTCGTATATCAGTCTCTGCCAGCCAAATCACAAACTTTGCTTAGTTTGGGATCAGAGACCGTGTGTGAGATGTCCTCCAATATTTATTTTATATATTTATTTATTATTGAGTTAATTTCAGAAATTCGGCAATTTATCATCCAAAAATTCACGTATGTACTCTGTAATAAGCTTTAGATACAAGTAAATTAAATAACCAAATACTGAGACAATTCAGGCTAAACCGTAGGCATTATTTTGCAAGTAATACAATAATAGGCTCAGTTATGAAGACGCCATAGTAAATATAATAACAACATAAAAAGTGTTCTCTCTATCGAATGCTTAAAGTGAAAATGAAACAGATATAATTATGATAATTAGCTATTATAATTACGATGGCGCCTTCATAATCGAGCCTAATGCGGGCTTAACCACGAGCTACTATTATTTTAAGTAAGTGCCAAGAAAACGCGGGCCTAACTGTGGGTTTTTATCATTTTAAGCAGTTACGAAAATAACGCGGGCCAGACCGTGGGCTATTATCATTACAAGCAATACAAAAACGCAGGCTAACGGCATGCTATTATAATTTTAAGGATTTATTAAGACAACACGGGCCAGACCGCGAACTATTAGATATTATTATAAGAAAATGCCAAGATAACGCGGGCTGTTATTTTAATTAAGTAAGTATTAAAATAAAGTGGGCCAAACTGTGGGTTATTATCTTTGTAAATACCTAATTATTAACACAACGCGAGCTAAACCGCGGGCTTTTATCATTTTGAGCAAGTACTAAGACAATACGGGCCAGACCATGGGCTATTATCATTGTAAGTAATACGACAATGCAGGCCAAACGGCGAGCTTTTATAATTTTAAGCAAGTATTAAGACATCGCAGTCCATGCTGCGTGCTATAAATAACCATCTTAAGCAAGTACTAACAATACGCGGGCCAAACCGTGATCTATTATCATTATAGGCAAATACTGTTACAATTTTGACCAAACCGTGGGCATTATCCTTGCAAGTAATTTTAAGCAAGTATTAAGACAACGCGGGCCAAATTGCGGACTATTAGATATTATTATAAGCATGTACAAAGACAACGTAGATCAAACCGCGGGCTCTTTTCATTTTAAGTAAGTACCTATGTACTAAGACAACGCGGGCGAAGCCGCGGGTTTTAAGCTAGTTCTAAACTATACTTACGAGTAATATCTCTACGGCTTGTGATTATTTTTTCTCCGGTAACTAATATAAATGTCGACAACTCTGCGTATTTGTTTCGGTCTTCATACATGCGTTTAACAATAGTGCTAAACCGTGGCTGCAAAAATTTGTTACATTTTTCATATAGTGCGGTTCGAGATGCTACTTCCAAGACCTGCACCACATTTATCCGAGTAAATACAAATAAAGTCACTTTTTTGTTGAGGTTTAAGCGACGTACCATTTGTAATGGATTGAGCTTCTTCACAAGTTTCAGAGTTGACAGACGTCGGAATCTCAAAAAAGGACAAGGTCTTGTCATTATTTAGTGTATTTGTGATTTCACACTTATTTCCATTACTGTCGTCTGTAGAATGTCTATTATAATTATTCTTCTTTTCTTCTACTTCTACTGATTTTTCTATAAATTCTTGAAGTTTATTTATTTGTTTTTCAATATAGTTAACAGTATTGATAGTTCTGTCATTGTCCTCTAGGCTTGATTTGTATTTACTGATAACTTCTATGTAATATCTTGATTTTCATTAATTTGAGATTCAATTATTTGACTTCTGTTTTCAATTTCTTTCAAAGCTAAAATATTTTCCTGAGTAAGCATTTCATTTTTTATACTGACATAGTCATTATTTTTCTTCTCCTGCTCCTTAGTTTTCTCTATGTCAAAATTAATTATGTTTTCTTTCACTTTGTGTATATATTTGTTCAGTGCTGATATTCTTCTTCTAAGGCGTTTGAGTAATATTCTTGACTTGGTTATTTGTTTACATTTGATTTTCGATTTGTTCTTGTTAAACACTGTATTTACGGAGTCAGCTAATAATTTACTATATTTTAATTGTAATTCGTTGTAGTCATTCGTCTTCCTTTTCTCTGTGAAGGTCTGAAATCTTTTGCTCTAGGGTTTCCTGATCTGCGAGCAAAATCGTTTTATTTTTCTCGTAGTCTGTCAATTTTTTATGAGGGTTGTTCTCTACACAGATAGTTTCGAATTCTTTCATGTTATTTTCATGTTCTTCTGACATTCGCGTAATTAGTTTATCTTTCTTTAATACCTCTTTTTTCAGGTTTTCAATACATTTTTCATATTCTATAATAATTTCTTTCGTATCCAAATTTTCGTTCTTTGTTTCTGCATTATCTACATTTAGAAGTCTTCTCCTTGGTCTAGTAGTCATGATTTAGGTTCATAATTGAACACAGGTACTAGGATAATAACTATAATTAATTAATAAATTTGTTCGATTTCTTCGTGATCAGCCAGATTTAGATCGAATTTCAACTCCAAATAAGTTCGTTTATTTATTAATTACAATTTTTCGTTACATTTATAATCTATGACAATCGATGATACATTCGTGTTTCTCTAGATTAAGGACTTTCGACAATGTACCAACTTTAGCTAATATTTAATAAATTACCTAGAAGGAACCTGTTTACTCTAGATTAGAAGATGTCTCTAAAGAGTCCCCCATTCTAGCTATTCATATTAGGAATTACATGGAAAATATGCACCATGTACTGAGGGCGCTTCGGAACGTACGGACGAACGTAAGGGCTCTCCGGTAAAGTTTTTAATATTGCTTTTGGATATTTAGTAAAAGCGAGTTATTTTGCAGGCATATACGGCGGATTCGCTCGCAACTGCATCGCCAAGACGAGCGAGGCGGCGACCAAAGTGGAGAACGAGTACCGCGTGACGGACGCGGACGGCTGCGCCACGGACGCCGCCATCTTCGGCGAGTGGGAGCGCAGCGAGGACGGCAGCGCGCTGCGCGCCTCCTTCAACGCCTTCAAGTTCCCTAGCAGCGACAACATCAGATTCCAGTGCAATATACGTGTTTGCTTTGGAAAATGTCAACCCGTGAGTACAGAACACGCTTGAGTCATTTTGTATTGACCAGTCAAACTTCACATAAGGGAATCTAACTACGCAGGTGCCCGATGGCTCATCTAAGTTAGTCTTCATTGGACCATTAAAGAAACTATAAAATGAATAGAAAAATAATCAATAACTTTATATGGTACCTAATATATATTAAAATAAATTACCTTTATTTTACATTTTTAACCTGTACTCCTCGTATCGACAGGTGAATTGTCACGGTGCCGACGCGTTTGGTAAACGCAGAAAACGAGAAACGTCAGTGTACGACGACGGCCAAATTTACGGAAACGAAGGACAACTTCGAGAGGAGGTGATGGTAGAGTCCAACGAGATGCTGACGCTGCAGCGGCGCGACCCGTCGGCGACGGAGCGGCAGCGCGACGGCTGGTCGGAGGGCGGCGCGGCGGGCGGCGCGGGCGCGGGCGAAGTGTGCGTGTCGGCCGCCGGGCTGGCCGTGGCGCTGGCGCTCACCGCGCTGCTGGCGCTGGTGGCCGTGGCCGCGGCCGTGGCGTGCTGGCTGGTGGCGTGGAGACGCGCGCGCCCGCCTCCCGCGCCGCTGCCGCATCCGCCCGACTTCCCCAACCCGCTGTTCCAGCGCTGAGCTGCTAGTCCATGCCGCGCTCCTCCGCCGGCGCCGGGCGGTGTCGGCTCTTCCTCTACTCACTCAGCTTTAATCTGACGCGCCGCCGGAGGATCGCCGCGCGAGGGCGCACCGGGCGCTACTCCCTCGCCGCGCTCGATGCGCCCTCTTTGTTACTTTAATTATAAATAATTTTAATTTGTATTTTTATATTAACGTGGAATCGTCGCCTCCTTAAAATTTTGTGATATTCATAATATAAATGTTCGAAATCACCATAACTTTTATGTAAAATATTAATGATAAGCAAATAAAATAATTACTTAATAATAATAAAGAGCGATGTTTTATTTTTTATCTTTTAAAAGCTACGCCTTACACCTCATTGGTTACACCATACTTTAATGTCGCCTGCAAACTGCTAACCTGCTTGAAAATGACCAATTAAATGTCATATAATCTCAACGTAAAACAAGACATTATTATCTTAACAATCTCGATTGCTATGGCAGGGCAATAATATTGTATCAAACTCCCTAGGGAGTAAAGTGATTTAAATTAGGAACGACATAATATTTCGTATGGAAACTTCTTTACATACTATAACAAATACGGGCATTGTAAAGAGATTTTATTCGATAATCGGTGCAATTACAAGCAATGTCAAAAGAGAATACGATCCGAAAATTTGAAATTCCTTTAAATGAAGATTGTTATGAAAGAAAATAATAGGATAGGTAATCATTTTCCAAAACAAACAAAGCAAAGCTCGATATATTTTTGCATTATCTCTTTTGTACTCGTAGGTATGTTCTAATTTTTATTTTATTTAACAATACCGAGTTGATTAGTGAGTACACTTAGTGAGATTATGACAGTGTTAGCATTATTAGAATTCCTGGACTTTTTTCTTGTCTCTGTCTTTGTCTTGGTTGGCTTGAACCTCTCACTTTACTCAGGCCTCTAAATAATCCCTCGCTTCCCTTGTTAACTCTAGAGTCCCTCGCTGCGCTCAGGGTCCAATATATCGCCCGCAACACAAGACAGTACTCTGTCCCCTTGTTGCATAATCTACTATTCTCTCACGATTCACGACGAAATGTGCTGTTTTATTTTCCCCGAAATGGGACCTAATGGGATGTTAGGTACCTAAAATCGGTGATGCGGTAGGAATTGAAGACAATATAATATATCTAGATCTTTTCAGGGTTCCGCAGTATAACGAGGAACCAT
Organism: Hypomecis punctinalis; assembly: GCA_949316475.1. NCBI lineage: Eukaryota > Metazoa > Arthropoda > Insecta > Lepidoptera > Geometridae > Hypomecis > Hypomecis punctinalis. The sequence goes on along the minus strand of OX438803.1, from coordinate 13,931,595 downwards.
TCAAACTTCGTCGTGTCCGTCCGTCCGTGTGTCCGTCCGTCCTAATGTAATGTTGCAAAGCCTTATAACTTCTACATTTATAAACCAAATTTCATACAATTTGACATTATGATTATGAGTTTACGTATGTACTGTAGCAGCCTTCTTAGGGTTCCGTAGTAAAACGAGGAACCCTTATATCTTCGTTGTGTCCATCCGTCCGTCCCATTAATATTAAGCCTTATAACTTCCACATTTATCAACCAAATTGCATGAAATTTTATATTATGATAAGTGATATAAATAAGGCCATGTGATGTACCTAGGGACATTTTAAATTTCTTCAACTTTGTGTTCACATATGTCAATAATAGCTAAATAGCATACCTACCTAGGCTGCACTAAAAGTATCGGGAATGGAATATTTCCACTGTTCCTGTCACATTAAAATCTTTTTATTTGAAAACTCCTTGATTTTAAAAATCGAATACCATTTATTTATTTAAAAAAAGATTCTCGGTCTTGTCACAAGGTTTTGTCAAACTTGTTTAGTCGTTGAGAAAATGGAATTGACACGAGAAAATTAAAGAGCGATGATTTATTATGACTTTCGAAGTGGTTTAACACAAAAACAGTGTGTTGACCGGATGATTTCTGCATTTGGTGATGAAGCCCCATCCAAAACCACAATTTATCGCTGGTTTGCTGAATTTCAACGTGGACGTGTCAAGCTCAGTGATGATCCCCGTCAAGGTCGTCCAAAAACTGCAGTCACCCAAGAAAACGTTGATGCTGTGCGTAGGCTGATTGAGGAAGATCGACATGTGACATACCGCGAAATTCAGGCAACTTTAGACATTGGCATGAGTCAAATACAAATAATCTTGCATGAACAATTAGGTGTAAAAAAGCTGTTTTCCCGATGGATACCGCATTCGCTATGTGAAGAGCAAAAAGCGGCTCGCGTTACTTGGTGCGTCACAACTCTCGAAAGATTCCACGCAGGATCCTCAAATGCTGTATACAACATCGTATCAGGTGACGAATCCTGATATCCTGGATATACGCGTACGAACCCGAAACAAAAAACCAGTCACGAGTTTGGGTGTTCGAAAATGAGTGAAAGCCAACAAAAATTGTTAGTTCACGGAGTGTTGCAATAAAAATGGTGGCCACGTTTGTCTCCAAAACCGGCCATGTTGCGACTATTCCTCTTGAGGGATAAAGAACGGTTAACGCAGAATGGTATGCTAGCATTTGTTTGCCACAGGTCGTTTCTGAACTCCGTAAAGACAACTGCAACCGCCGCATCATCCTCCATCACGTCAATGCGAGTTCTCACACCGCGAACAAAACAAAAGAGTTTTTAGAGCAAGAAAACATAGAGTTATTAGACCATCCGCCGTACATTCCCTAAAATAAAGAATAAATTGCGTGGTCTGAGATTTTCATCACCTGAAGAAGCTGTGGACAAAACGGCCATTTTAGAGACCGTTGGGGTCTCCGAATGGAATGGTTGCTTCCATCGCATGGAAAAATATGTCAAATTTCACGGAGAATACTTCGAAAAGCAATAAATACATTTTTAAATAGTAATGTTGTGTCACTTCCTTGATTCCCGAAATGTTCAGTGCCGCCCTCGTAATTCTGTTTCTTTTTCACTTTAGGCATTCGATAGTGAGAACGCTTTTTACGTTGCTATTAAATTTACGCTAGCGCCTCTGTAATCGGGCTTATGGTAAAAATAAAACCAAAATAAGAAAGTGCGGGTCGGGCTTGCCAACCGAGGGTTCCGTACTAATCCAAAAAAAAAATAAGAAATAAGGAACTAAGTTGTTAAAACCTTAGGGAAGAAAGAAACAACTTAGCAAATCCAAAATCGACAATAGGAGGAGGAAAAATACACATCGTAAAAAGAATCAAAAATCTGTTTCAGTTTGCGGGAAGGAAGTTCTTTCATATGTCACTTTAAAACTTGGACCCCCTTTTCTTGCATTTAGGCACTATTTTTTTTATGATTTAATCAAAAATGTGCAGTTTTCAGATCCTACTTCCTACTAATATTATAAACGTGAAAGTTTGTGAGGATGGATGGATGGATGGATGGATGGATGGGTGTATGGATGTATGAATGTTTGTTACTCTTTCACGCAAAAACTGCTGAACGGATTGAGATGAAACTTTGCAATAATATAGCTTATATATCAGAATAACACATAGGCTATAAATTATAATGATATATTGCGTATGCGGGCGAAGCCGCGGGTAAAAACTAGTGTATTCATAAAGGGCAGACGCCCCGGTTGTGGCCAATTTAAGAAAGAAGGATGCACGGAATTAACCTGTAAATTTTTTTTTTCTTAGTAAAATCCAAACAGATTTTCTACAAATGATATGTGCTTCAATAATATAGTGATTTTTTGCTGTTTTCATATCACTAGTTGAAATTAATATTAGACCTCCAGAAAAATTACAATGATTTTTTTATTGTTTTTACATTACGGATTACATACTTAGTGGCGGTATGGTCTTAAAGGCTTTAAAGACTGCCCAAAAATGGGCGAATTATTAAAAAAAAATCAATCTATTAGTAATGTTGCTGTCATAAAAAAAGGAAATCTCAAATTCAGTCAATCAGATGTGTTCAGAGTTGCCAGACTTCGTTCTCGGTATTCTGATTTAGCAATTGTGGAAGTGTTGACGTGTTGATATAATTATTTTCTTTTTTAACTATTGGCACATAATCCTGCGTTAACTCGTTTTAGCCCGTAATATTTACGAACTGAGATGTTATTATACATTTTTATAGAAACATACATTTTTGTATACCTACTAAAAGATTATCAAAAAGAAAGAATACTCTTATTTTTATATGTACTTTTTATCATATACTTTACTACTAAAAACAAAAAGCTGCAGTTGAAGTTATCCGAGAAATTCGTGGCCATTTTAATTTTACTCGTAATAATCCTTAAAGGTGCTATTCGAATCTCGGCTGCAGGCTACAGCTGCAAGCAGCAATTGCAGCAGCTGCACGAAGCCGGCTGTAGCTGCATAACTGAGGGGTTAGTCCAGGTTTACACATAAAATGAAACTACAGCTGTTTCGATATGGCCTTATACATTTTTGTACAGCGCCCCTGGCGGAAACGAGGAAGAACTAACCAAAATGTATGGAGCCACACGCGAATGCAAAAGATTAAGTAAACTTCGCAAAACCTGGACTAAAGGCTCTGGTTATCTACGTAGTTGTATGAATTTCTACAAAAAGATTCTGAACACGGCTGTGGCAGCATGTGCTACCGAGCCTCGGCTGCAAGTGTTGTTAACCTGTTTAGACAAGTCCAACGTGCTTGCGATGTACGACGCAACACGTGCAACCAGCATCGGAATCATTCCCGACTGCGGATACAAGCAGCGGCTCATGCGTGTGCTACCTCCATTCGCAACCTGCATCCGCAGGCTGCAGCCGAGGTTCGAATAGCTGCTTTACTTATATTCTTAACATATAGTTGCGGTTCTTGTACTATTGCTAATGCAATGGATGAATACCGAAATTCATTATTATTCCGTTTTTCATTTTCTTTTTATATCAGTCCTAAACATTGAGCTTTTTTGACGTGACAACGTCTTATAAAATCGATGAACTCCAAAACGTAATCTGAAATTACATACAAAATGACATGCACTGATTAAAAAATCAATATATGAGTAAATATCATTGCGACAATATTGACTAAAAAATGCATGACATCAAGGTTTTAAAATCTAGCACCATTTTAGCACTCTAAACATAACAAACCTGGCAATCCTTAAAAAGCATCAGAAGGATGGCTCGGAAAATTCAAGTAACGGCATCATATCAACTATGGCAAAAATAAAATAAGTAAAAAAGTACAAAATAATTACTGGTGTAGCAAAAGACGTCAGACAAAAATAACAGACTATACGCAATAGCGTTCAAATAAGATTATTTTTTATAAATGTACGTAACTACTAACACTATTTTGAAATAAACTTTTCTTTTTCTAATTCTGATTTTTCTTATCCCCATTTAACGACAACTCTCTATAACGCCATAAAATGGACAGTCCCTTCAGTGTCGTTATATAAAGTTTACACTGTAGTTCTATTTGACGCTCTATTGAAAAACGATCGAATTTCGAAAAAAAAATTAAAAGCTTGTTTTTCCAAAAATTCTATGAATTCATTGACTAGGCTTACGTTGCGTAATAAGGAGACTCATTTTGACCGATTTTCATTGTGTTGATGCACAATTATTGCACTTCGTTATTAATTTCCTTCGAAATTATAAGATTCCTAGGTAGTAATCTTATAATTTCTTAATAAGTAGACAGTAATAAGATTCCTAGGTAGTAATCTTATAATTTCTTCGAAAAAAATTAACTCGTACAATTTCCATGAGACTCTACTTCCTAGAGTCTCATGGAGAGAGATACAAAACAAGGCTGGAAAATCATCCGAACCCCCTGGCGGGTCAACTTACTATCCCTGAAACCATACGTCGGCTCAAAAAGCGGCGGGATATTTTTGATCAGGATTAACAATAAATAATCCATAAATTAAATGGGCTAGCTCCGCTGGGAGCTGCACCATAAACGCCAAAATTAACAGAACTCATCTGCTTATAGTCTTAAAGACTGATTGCAAGATCAAGACACACAAAAAAAAAAAAAAAAAAAAAACTCGTACAATTTGGATAAGTTACTTCACTTAAGGTAAGTTCGTTTAATCCACAATAAACTTGTACGTTATTGTTACTTAATTTCAAATTCATGCAACTAAATCGTATGCTGTATTCGTTATACTTTCCATACAACATTTTGAATATTCAAGTTTTGCAAAAATAAAATGTTCCAGATTCTTAATCTGTATTTCAATATGAAAACTAACAACATATTCTAGCATAAATATCGTCTTTGAACCATTTCAGCTTGATTGGCAAGATATTTGATGTTAACTTTCTGACATGCTTCCATTCAAGTTTGTATGAGTATGGAGCTTGAGTTTGGACCCACTGTGGTCGTCTATACATGAATATAGGCGACATACCACACACCACCTACCACAGGTAGGTGAAATACGTTAAACTGTTTAAGTAATAACATGTAAGTTTATACTGAAGATTATTTTTATTTCGTTAAGTACGTAAGTAAACAAATAATTTAACGACTGGGAGGTGTGACACTACGTAGGCACATAACAAATACTTAAATATACCTACCTATTTAATAGATTTGGAAGTAAAATAGTGTTAATAAGTAGGAAACGAATGTTTGCAGAAGGGGACAATACATACGTATGTGATGGCGGAGGCGTTCTCTGAGACATATTTCATTTACTATCGACTAGTGCCCGAGTTCAGTACACAGACTTAATTTCATAATAATTATATTAGTAATTGTTTGTGAAAGATGTCTAAAAATGTGGAAAAATCAGACAAGAAATATATGCTGATGTGGTAAGTTCAGACTTTCTCAATTCTAAAGCTTAGAGATTTTGATTTTAAGAGATTTATATTACGTAACAATAAATATTACAATGCAATTTAAATAATTTTGTAGTGGTAAGGGCTCTTCTACCGAGTTCTCCACATTTAGTTTAATTTAATCTCAGAGTATTTAAGCGCAATGCTGTGCCTCGGTTTTACATAAGTATTATGTATACTTAGTTCAAAGATCTGTCATAGGCATACGTAACCTCATCATGTCACACAATGATATAAATAAAAAAGTTGTAACACTCAGCGTTATCAAAGTTATAACTGAACACAATAGTAGAAAACCTTTAATGAATTGTAAATACGGGGAAAACGTTACTAGGTTATTCATTAAATTGATACAATTAATTACATACAATGTCACAACAGTAACAGGTGACTCTCTAATTAAAATGTGATTTGTATTAGTTATATTGTATAATACCTATATATAATTAGACTCGTTATACCCATTAATTAAAAAATAAATTGCCCGTAAATAAATAAATTGATAGTTATGACCCTGTACCTAATTTTAAAATAAATATTAATTTCTTATATTAGTGCCCCTTGATGACTGTGCCTCTGTTTGATGGCTTTGCGCCGTTCTACTTTTCTCTCGTACATATCCGGTCTAGGTATTTAGCATTGAGACATTTACCAAATTTAAGTATGTACACTTGTTTTTTTTATGTAGAATAGGTCTACATTTGGCCACCATCTCGCCTGATGGAAAGCGAAGTTGTAGCCGAAGATGGAGTATGTAAACCTAGAAGATACCTATTCACTCTTTACTTGAAATACAAATTGTAATTGTCCCCTGACAATTACAATGACGGAGGCAGTGCATTACAATCCCTGGGGGGTCCGCATTATGAAGGAAGAGGCGAACTGTCTACTTACTTAGAATAGTATTCCTACTTAAATGGTTACAACACAAAAACGATGACGATGTTCGTCTGGACATCGTCAACGTTTTTGTGTTGTACCCCTGTAACATATATGTATTATGTATATTTTACTCATATTGCAAACCAAGACTTAAACCAAACAATATCTACGCTCGAATGACAATAGACAATAATAAGCGAAAAAGAGGAGTGTGAGGTGACCACTGTTTTCGCGTTTTCTGTAGAACATCAAGAGAACCTTCAGTACATTTTAGATAAAATTTACCTTCCGGGGGAAAACATTTTTCACCCCTTAAATTGTAACAAAATGTTATGTTTTTGGTGGCAATTCGCTTGAGTAAAAAATTAATATTGGACGTCCGAACTTCTTATTTTTTAAAAGCTTTTATTTAACTTGCAATGTATGTATATACGAGTATATGTAAGTATGTCTGTTCGGGAGGAATCTTTGAACTCAATTTTGAAGTACATATCTTCAACCGATTGAACTGAATTTTTGTATTCACGTTTAGTTTGGATGACAATGCACAATATGATGTGTGATATTATTCTAAAACCAATATGGCGAACCGTCCAAGATGGCGGAATAGTTATTTTTGATGCACTTCTACAATATGGGTATGAAATGAAAGGGATGGTTGAGAGTACCTAACTCGAAATTAATGTGACGTTATTTTAAATCCAATATGGCGAATCGTATAGAGGAATAGTTATTTTTAAATCACTACTGCAATATGGGTATCAAATGAAAGGGCTCATTGGGAGTAAATTGAAAAGTGAGCTCCAAGCTGAAATAAGTTTGACTTGTGTAATTTGGCGATATGGGCGACATCAGCATTGGGGTGTTAGGCTGGTGCCACACGGGCGACGCCGCGGCGACCATAGTGTTGCCGGTAGCGTCTTAGATATTAAATTTAGAGTATTCTATGAATCGTAAGCGGGAAATAAAAGGTTTTAATGACAACCATTAAGTCTTAAGCTGAAGATGAGTAAAATCCCTAAATCCCTGTATACATTCGAAATAGGTGTGATTTGTCACGATGAGTGTCATAAAAATAGCTGTCTAAGTTACAGCTGTCAAACTTCAAAGTGATTTATCTCGGCACGGACGTATATATAGCTCTTGCAAGGGGGGGGGGTCCAAAATTTTTATCTGACTGTCCAAAAAAGACGAGTAAGGTTTTTGAAAAAATGTAAGCAGACACATACATATCTATACATATTCATTATACATATTATTGTAATATCAGGTATGTTTATATTTTATAGACAGCTTTAGACGCTGCACTAATTTTGATAAAAGTGACGTAGTAAAGCACCTAAATTCTGTTCTCTGCGAACTAATAAGAATCTTATTAGAATCCACTAATTCACTGGTTATTGTTTTAGTAGTCCAACATTATTTGTCAGTTATTTTGTAAGAAAAAAATCTCTTGTAAGTAGATCGTTAGATTTTGGAAATTGCAGCTCTCTATTTCTTATGAATGATAATATATGCTATTTAATTTTATCACACAATATTTATTTGCCCACTAAAATCGTGTAAAAACTTCGAAAATATAATCGCTCGAATCAATGTAAGTATAACTTTTACATTATTGTTGATTTTCCAAAACCGGCTGAGCCGATTTTGATAAATTTTAAATGACTCACCTCAGGAGTGTATGTATGCTTTAGAAATAAAAATGATTTTTTGAAATCGGTTCACAAATGGCGAAAATATCCATAAACATACCTACTTAGAAATATACATAGACCAATTTAGAACTTCCTCCTTTTTGTAAGTCGGTTAAAATACTTCGGACGTTTGTCAATAAATGTGGGTTTTATTTTAAGTATAAACGGTTTCAAAAAAGTGTTTCTTTTCGTAGCCATTTTTGGTGCTTAAACACTTTCTAACGATCTATTCTCAAAAGAATTTTTTTTTACTGTGTCTAAACTTCTAGGAATCTTTACTAAAGTTCAATTTCAATTTCAATTTATTTATTTAGCTTGTGAACCTGGTTTTACAGTGGTGGTACTTAAAAAAACTCAAGCTCCTCAGGATCCGCAAGGTCAGCATACAAGCGGTTTTACAATAATATTTAAAATACAATTAAAAATATTAAAATATCACAAATGTCAAAATTACAAACAAAAGTTCTAAATCAGAAAGTGTGTTTGTTTGTTACTTTTTATGCAGCAACAGAGAGAAGGATCGACTTCCATTGTGGACAGATCAAAAAAATCATTTTGATTTCTAAAGGGTATACTCCCGAGGGATACCCACTACTTGAAATTGGACCCATTTCAAATTTATCGAAATCGGCTATGCTGTTTTTGAAAATCAACAAAAATGAAAAAATTGTATACATCAATTCGAGCGAACTATTCGAATTTTGAACATGATGGATGACAGTTCTGCCATTTTTGCGAAAAATAATTATTATTTAAGGAGGTTTTCTGACAATAATCTAGCTAACGATATCCAACGACCTAGCCTTAAACTGCTTTAAAAGAAACTGCTTTAAAAGTAGGTAACACATATATAAAAATGTAAATACAGCCGACGAGTATAAAATATCATGGGCCAAATTTAAAACACCATTCTTTAAGGGAGTCGGTTGAAAAGTGTCTTTCCTGACAACCTCGGAACATCAAGTTCATCACGCACTTGGTCCGTATTTAAGGTTCCGTAGTAAAACGAGGAACCCTTGTAACTTCGTTGTCCCGTGTCCGTCCATCCGTCCGTTTATCCTTATGTTACCAAGCCTTCTAACTTTCACATTTATGAACGAAATTGACATTGATGACATTTTATATTTGTATGGTTCAAGTATAGATCTCAATTATTATTATTATCATAAATACTTTAAATTTTCAAAAATGGGTATTTAAAGGGTAGCCCATACATGTAAAGTGGGAATGACATTTTTTTTCAATTCCTCCTCGTCATGTGGAGTATCGCTGAATAGGGTTTAAAATGAATGTAAGGTTTTGTTAACATTTTTTGTCACATGTACCATAATATGTCGCCAAAGTTGAAAAAAGAGTGACGACACATTTTTTTTTTGATTTATGAAGTAAAATTGATATTTTTAAACTCGCACATAACTCAGAGGTTCTTCTCAATCATGTTATTCTAAAAGTCAACCAAAAAGTGACATCATAAAAATTGGTATTCTCTTCATCATAGTCATCGTCACCATCTACGGAAGCCTATCATACGCGTGTCTCGACACGCACTTGACAACTTATTTGTACTTTTTATCTTGACAAACAAATAATCATGTATTGTCGTTAGGTACCTATAGTTAATTCATTTTTGTGTGTATTGTATAGGTAGAGGCAGAGAGACTCAGTGCTAGAGACATAAGCACAACGTTTTCTAAGATTTCAATTCTTCGTCGCACTACTTTCAAAATGAGTTATTTTTGTGATAAAACTTTACAAGTTATTAGTAGTATTGATGTGCCTACAACAGATATTATATGAACAAAATTAATCAAACTCAAGCGCAGAGCGACACTTCATGGCCGGCGCCGCGCATGCGCCGCCGACGCCGCCGTCCCCCCTTCCTTTCCTGTGATATGCCCCCACCACACAGCAGAATCGCACTTTGTTTACCAATTGCTCGGCAGCGATTGACGAACCAGTCGGGGCAGTCGGTCGCCCAACTACCGACACCGCTCGCTCCGCTCTCGCGCCGTCGGTTCAGTACTCGCAGTCGCGCGTCGCCAGCGACGCACGCGACACAGTTACCACGCAATGACCCTGTGACGCGATAGTTATGAGTAAAACAGAAGTTTCAACGGAAGCCGCCGCGCCCAGCGTGGCGATCCACGTGGATCATTATGACGATCAGGATAAAGAAAACTCCAAGCTCCTCAACGTCCATGCCCCGATACCGACTATAGCGCCATCTGGACAAATGCGGAAAGTCAAGAGTTTTAGCGACACCCATCGAATTCGCGATGTGACAACAGCTTCTGGTGCAGCTTCTGCACGAAGCTTACGACCCTACGAGCACGTGACTCCTTACCCTGAAGGCTCCGAAAGCGGGACCACACACTATGGAGCACCTTCGGTTCGATCGTTGGCCTCCATCGGAATGGGATGTACGGATGGACGCAAAATGGTTATCAGGAGAGTCCCAACATCGCCGACGGAATTGTTCCATCTAGTACGTCCTCCTACGTGAGTACCTCTGCGGATGAAGCATCCTCTGACTTGCCATTATTCAATTGACCTAACTGGCTATCAACCATTCATATTATAGCCATCTCTACAGCCCTACGGTGTTTCCCTCACTCTCCCTGTAAGAACATAATATCACTGATAGCTTGAAAGTGATTTGCTCTGACTCGGTTGAGCATTATTACTTTTCATTCAGGTTTATAGGTTATTTTATTTATTATAGGTTATAGTAGTAGAACGATTATTTTGCCAACACGCTTAAAGATTAAAAGTGTAGCAATTAATCTTACTGTGTAATGACAATTAGAAATAAATACACAATTAGGTACATGTATTTGAACACATACTTAATTTAGGTACAAAAAAACCGACCAACGGACGAGTAAAAGAATATAAATAGCTCACAATGCTCTACGGTACTTTTTCTGGATCCATGAGCCAAATTCAGATGAATTCTGAGTTGTGACTAAAATAATATGACACAAATTAGTATTCTGGTTTCAGGTAAGTAATTATAATAGACAGTGTAAACATTCGGTACATATTTTAACTTCCGGTAGCGCTAAGGGCAATATTATAAAGTCATCAGTGTAAAGTATATTAATAATATTCATAGTGTGTACTATTCAAATTATTAATATACTTATGTACCAACGAATAAATAAATAATGATAATAGTTAACCCTTATGCCAGATTTCACTCCAATGTACATAGCACCAACAAGCAATAGATCTAAATTGTTCTAATTAAATAAATACATGGCTCAGAAATGATTTAATTACATTGCAGTAAAGACATAACATTAGTTCCATTACATAATGATCTACAAGAGCAATGATCTTTCATGCATTGTTATCAAATTTTCGATGATAATAATATAATTGTTAGGATTTACGTCACATAGATAAATGAAGATTTTCCTTAGGTCATATAAACGTTTCGAAGCATACATATAAGATTAATGTACAACTGGGATAAGTTTCTTTTTATTTCCGCGAATTTAGTTTGTAGAAATGTTTTTAACTGTAAAATTACGTTAAAATGTATTATAAACTAAATCTAAGTAATTTTACTGGAAAATAAATATTTTTCACGCGAATTTCTTAAAAACATAACTTACAGCGCGTTATGCGCAAGTTTTCTAACAGTATCACCCTACTGGTTGAAATACGTACTTACTCAATACTGCGTTAGAGCAACTCGATCAATTTACTACTTTCTTGAAACTTGGGATTGATAGCAATATCCGTGATATTTCACAATTTTCAACGAGAAAGAAATGTATGTTTTCTTCGGAGCTTTACTATGTTTTGTATTCCAATATGCATTCTTCCTTCTATCGCATAAATTGACAATTCCGATGTCTGGATGTGTCTTCACAAGGCTCATGCTATCTGGTCAAAGTAGTATTTATTTTTTATCATAATCATCAACCACAGCCTTCTCTATCCCACTGCTGGGTAAAGATAGGCCTTACGGTGCCATTTGTTTTGGTCCTGTGCTAATCGTGTCCAGGGTCAACACGCAATTTTTATATATATATATTTTTCTAACTTTACTAAATATAATTGGTGATAGTCAAGTCTATTGTATTAATGTCAAATGTATTTAAAAACAAATGAACGAATAATTGCTTCATTATTATTGCTTTTAGACTAAATCCTGACATCAATAAGATCGAGATCAATGAATAATGCGTTACAAATAAAAATATTTTTCCAAAAATGTTTACAATTAACAAAAAACCGAATATAGAAATTCCTCTAATTTAGAAACTAGTTTATAAATGGAAAATGCTACTAATATGTACACAGATATATTTCTAATTTTGCGAAGTAGGTATTTGTGCTAATGACAAATAATATCATCGATATGAGTAAACCTACGTATCAAATCGAAGACTGGAAACAATTCATCACTTTATCGCAAAAATATTATATAACGCTATAAAACAAAACAATATATTTTTCGGGCGGGTACTTGCAAATCATTATACTCGCATAGATACTCACTTTGATAGCGTATTTATAATCATTTACAATGAATGCTTATGATGAAAATGCTTCGTACCCCTTTAGATGCAAATACCACTAAGTGTGTACCTACATCACACGCATAATTAAAAATATATACGCATAAAAATAAAAAACAAATTAAAAGATCGTTCATTCATATATCACATAGTAAAATACGAATGTCTGTCAATGCTATGGGATCATGATTCTGCGGAGATAGGTATGCATGGCAACACCCAGGTTTAAGAAAAATAAAGTCTCTCTCTCTGGATCTCAATACATCGAACAACGACAGGTGGTGGTGTCATGGTGACAGCGAAGTTTTGCTTCTCTCCTAGAAATTTCAATTTTACTGGATAAATATAGCACAATAAACCGCAAATTTCACAATGGAACAGCTAAAGAAACATGCATACAATACAAGTATATTGTATACAGGCGCACACAGTAATCTAATAAAAACCATCTGCGTTGGAGGGGGTTACAAAGAAAAATTAAAATAAACGAGTCTGTTCTCCGGATATCGAAACGAAGCATCGGAATATTTTGTTTAAAACCGGATAACTATCAATTATCTCTTTTATCAAGATAAAGTTTAACTATAACTAGAGCTGCCTACTATTTCAGAGTTTAAAGCACATTTCTCTACCCTGCTTTAAACTCTGAAATAGTAGGCAGCTCTAATGGTAGTTCCAGTATGAATAATTACTTGTACATGTACCTTCTCCTCACAATACCCATAACCTTGATAAGCTTCCGTCCGCTGCCTCGCCTGGGATCGTAACATCAAAGATTTAGATAACACAAATATCAACCTATTGTCAATAGTACATTAATCGTACCGATTTCTATTTCAATATGTTTAATTATTTTATTCACGTTTACTATTTTTTTAATATCGCATTTCTATGAAATTTTCTTTCATCTTTTCAAATATGTATTATATTGGTCTAATGAGCAGGAGGCTTATTCCCTACAGTGGGGCTGTCCATGATGATGACAATAACGATAGCATATTTATTGCAAATTCAATCTAATTTTTATAGGCTTATAAATATAAACATTGGGTTTAGACTGATTTGATTACTGAGATTTCTTCACAATTTCAAATTCTGACTAATGAAATCCAATGTTTCTTCAGATAAACGAATAATTATTTTTCGCAGAAAGTCTCAACACCGACTTCCGCCCAGTACTAAATTCGAATAATTTGCACGAATCGATGTGACATCCTGTCCATACTGCACTCTACACATACTGTACGTACGTACACATACTGTCCTGTACGTACTGAGACATATACATTTTTATTTATTTATCAAAAACGGCTCAGCCGAATTCGATAAAATTTGAATGGAACCACCTCGGAAATATACTATTTTAAACAAAAAAAGTTTTTTTAAATCGGTTCACAATTGGCGATGATCGATGAACTTACACAAAACAATACATACACACGAACATAGTACCTCCTCCTTTTTGGAAGTCGGTAAAAACTAAATCACAATCGGTTTATACGCTTATAGGCTACCAGGCCACAAATATGCAAAATAAAATATATTTAGCGTCAGGGGTTTTAATACCACGACATTTTAGCGTCAGTTTTAGCTTAAACAATGTGAACGATTGTCAAAATAGTTCAAAAACTTTTAAGAGACAAAACTATTGAATTACCTATTTATTTTATTTTGTTACGTCTAATATAGACGGTGATATTATACTTGTAATGGAAATTGCTGTTTGTATAATATAACACTATGTTTAGTACACATTAACTTTTTTTCAATGTAGAATAGGTCTACATTTGGCCACCAACTGGCCTGATGGAAAGCGAAGTCGCATTACCATAACTTAATAATACAAAAACTGCTTAAGGAAATTGTCAGAAATTAAAGTTGGACATTATGTATACCTTACATCGTAGACGTAGGCGTTTCGTCCCTTTGCAATAAAATTAACACATAAATGCTCTTTCCCGCGCCATTACCTGCAAGTCTCGGCGTCATAGAGCAAGTTCATTGTTTCCCAGGCCGCGGCCGCGGCTGATGGCGTCATTTCGCAACATCGTGCCAATGTTCAGTGGTCAGTAATTGCTCTTGAACAATATTTATACTAACATACTTTGTTAAAGTTATGTAACACCACACTACGTCGCAGCCATAAAACAAAACAAAATGCCAAGTCGATGGTTGCAGCCTTAGAAAATGCTGTACAAAAACAAGTATTATATTTAAAAAAAAAACTTTTTTAAAACAAGCTTTTACTGAACAAGTGCTCGCCAAGATGAATCAAACGAGCCGAAACTCGATGGGGTTGCGTCGTTTCATTGCGAAGTTCCTTTGGCCACCTTCCAGCTCCATTATCAGATCAGCACCATGTCATCATTGCATTGTCACGCGATTTACACATGTATGCAAAATTTCAACTCAATCGGTAACCGGGAAGTGATTCGAATTTTATTTGCAAAATTTGACTACGGACAACGGGACAGGTGAAACCAAATAAAAGCTTGTAAATAATTAAATTTAGCCCGTAACCACACTTACCTACCACACAGTGATTATGTATATGATATTTTTTTTAAATTAGAATGAATTAATTGGAACATTTAAATCTCATCATCCTAATTTTAAGCTCAATTCGATGACGACCATCTTGACTTAATTTGCCTAATTGCTGCAAATAAATCTAAAATCAAAATCTTGATAAAACTTTAAGACTTTCGTTTTAGACGTTAGACGTAACAAAACTAAGTTGATAAATATTAATTTTATAATGCAAAATAAAATATAAATAAATAGCTGACCCGGCGAACTTCGTTTCACGCGATATCTTTGTATAAGCATTATTATTGCAAAGTTTTATCTCAATCCGTTCAGTAGTTTTTGCGTGAAGAGTAACAAACATCCATACATACTTTCGCGCTTATGATATTAGTAGGATTGGCAGAAATAAGACACCATCTCAAAAACTGCTTAGCTACCTATTCACCTTGTAGGCCATTTAGGTACTTACATTTCGAAATATTGCACAAATGACTTCCAGTAACTTATAATTTTGTCTCTACTATGTATGTTGCATTCGTATGAAGACGTAATATGTCTCTAATACATCACTGACCAGATTTATCATTATTTATCAAATAAAATACTCAAGTAGGGACAAACAGTGACCAATGTTTTTTAACTCTTACATTTTTTGTCGGATTTATAAAATTAGCTTTCACCTGCGGCTTCGCCCGGTTCCTTTAACTTTCCCGGAACAAAATGTAGCCTGTGACACTCTCCAACCTCAAAATCAAGACGATCCATTACTTCGTTGCTGTGTGAACAAGTTACAAACAAACCAACAAACACACTTTCGTACTTATACAGGGTTATTCCTAATCAATTAGCATCTTTTTAGGGGCTTATTCTGTACATCAAAATTAACTTTTGACTGCGACTTTTGTCAAAACTCAAAAAAAAAACAGCTGTTCCCATTAAGTACCTAACCAAAAGGAGTCGACACTGCAAAGCGTACCCCTCTGCCAAAAGTACGCGACCGGCGGTCATGCTCTTTATATAAATATATCGGTCTGGTTGCGCTTGTGTTGCGTTAATTTTCAGCTAGTGTAAGTTAATTACATTTGTGTGCGTGTAAACTTGCTTATATTTTGGTTTGTGTGCGTTTGTTCACCCCCAGAATAAGTCCCTCAAAGGATGCTAATTGATTAGAAATAACCCTGTATAAGGATATAAAGGAACTGGTTACAATAATACTGAACAAAAGTGGTCATTTTATGGCAGCAATTAGCACTATTTTCTACTCATGAAACTGTTACTGTTCATAATTGGTGGAGATAAGTATCGAGTAACATTCACGCAAAAAATAACATGCAAATAATTTTAGAACATTCTCATTCATTAAGAAAATTAAGAATTAAGAAAAGATGGACAATTAAATTGGCAATGATCTATCTTTTAAGGTATGAGCTCAATATATAAAGAATCGAAGATTTTGAATGGTTGGCATTATAATAGCATCATGTATTGATTATCATGTTCGATTAGTCTATTCTGTTTTACGTCAATCAGGAAAATCCCATAGAAGCGATAGCACCATGTTGAGTTTCAAAACAGAAGAATCTTTTAGACTACTAATTACGATTGTACAACGAATATTTTTTACTATAAGTAGGTTATTGTATTAATTTCATATTTTGATAAAATTATTCACTCTGAGTTACTGTTACTCATAATTTGTATATATGTGATTGATGTCTTTTAATTTTGAGAGTTTGGAGTAGCGCCGTTGCGCATAACCCTGCCCAAGGATTTGCATATTCACATAACGAGTGACAGGAGTCATCTGAAGAAAATCCGAAAATCCTAGGATTACGCATATTGGGGAGTTCGGCTCACAATGACCTTCAAGGTAGAGCCGATAACGTTGCAACGCCAGCTATCTTCTCACACATGTATACATATCAACGGACACAGATTAAATAATAGTGCGTGAACCAGGTACGATACCTAATATACCAGTAGGGTTGTCTGAAAATCAAAACAGTTTTACGTACTCATATTATCTCATGCCGGTAACAGATAAATATCTAGTTGAGATGATAACTTAGATCATTATAAACACTCATGTAGCCGTTAAATATTTGTCGTAAATACATTATACGATAGAGATGAACGGAAGAAATGTACCTACGTACTGTACACCCCACATTAAAAGTGGGAAGAGGGTAGGCAGATGATGATGATAACATAATAGAAATAAATATACGGAAAAAAGACATTGTTTTCATATCTAATCACAAAATCAATTCAATTTAACGTTCTCATACATATATTATGTGTATATAGTGTGGTCTATACTCTATAGGGTATTTTTTGGGATACACAAATTACATATTACTATATAATAATATGCAATTATGCACCTATATTACAGTAGATTCACATTATGGACCAGACAAAATAAACCATTACGGTACATACGGAACCTTATATATTATGTCGTTTTAAATAGACACAAGACTAAAACATAAAACAAAACTCATAAATAGAGGTTTACGACAACAATAAATTAGCTAGCCAGAGCAATAAATAAACAAAAAAGATAAAGAAACAGATTTGAATTATGAAAGAAATACCCACGTCCACGTCAGAAATTAGGTAGAGCAATAATGAGGAAGATTAAAAATTATTTACAATGTTGTTATCACTTTAGATTAACTTAAAATAGTCTAATATAATCTATTAAGAATCAAACGATAAAATAATAATCTATCCGAACTGAATCATAAACAGACCGTTCAAACCTTTACAGAGTTTACAGGAAATGCGAGCATGTAGTTAAAGTGTAAATGATCTCTAATTTCTAATTACTGTCGTTGTAAACCTCAACATCTTTTGGAGAAAGTCTACGACTGGTTTCCACTTTTATACCTACCATTAAGCCGACTACACGCAGCAGCAGCAGACTACGCGTCACTAGATACGGACTGTATAGAAACTAGTGCCGCGACGACTCTATAGTCTGCTGCTACGTGCATTCGTCTACGCAATAGAACCTTTAGGATTAACAGCAGACAACCCTACCACGTTGCGAGCGAATACGATTGATCGTGCGCCCGCGCCGCTCTACCTTATCATTTTGCCTACTTGATAATGATTTTAAAATACGTTTTCGTACTTACGTTATGACAGCTATGGATTACCATCTTACTCACTCTCTTAAGGGTGACGAACGCTTTTTTACGGGTTACAAAAGCCACAATATATTTTGCTGGAAAGTTTTTTATTGCCTAATTGAAAGGACTTATCACTGATTCCGCCGCTTCCAACCGGAGTTGTTAGAAATCCATACTGCCCAGTATGGATTTCCAACAAGTCCGATTGTATTGTATTATTGATTATTATCAATCATTATCAAGTAGGCAAAGCCCTTCCTTATGAAGAAAACAGTAATTGTAGACACACATTGACAAAATCATTGCATTAAACTTCAGCGAAGACTGTAGGATCTTTTTCAAACTATTTTTTCACTGCATCTACTGCTTCCTTCATAAGGAGGGCAAAATAAGGGAGGTCTATATGCAGCAGAGGACATTTAACGGGTGATAATGGGCACTTGGGGCACTTTGTATCCACTAGGCATATCCAGTAGTAGACGATCTATAGCTATATATGACGATGATGTTGATGAACCAAGAAGATGGCACAAACATAAATTTCATTATTCGCGAAAATATATGAGATTTCCATTTTTGTACAACTGCAGTTATGATATTAATAAACGTAATAGTTTAGTACAACAAATAATAAAAATCATCAGTTGAGACGATTGACCTTAAGTTTACATATAAATAAGAAGAAAATGGAAGTTGTAATGATGTGTGCAAAGATACACATAATACGAGTAAATAATCTTCTTTTATTTCCGCTATTAAATTGATGGAGTATAATTAAGTAACAATAATGGTATGTATGTGTACCTATTACACCAATAACTCTGTAAAGAGTGATAGGCATGTACTTAAAAGTCATGAGATAAGTACAACGTAAAGCGACATAGAGTATGGTGTGCCCACATTTTATTTTCTCGGCCCAAAACACTAAGTTTAGAAACTGTTAACAATCTAAGAACAGAGGGGTTAGTACGAGTTTACACTTAAAGGAAGTCTTACTGTATTATTTTTAGTAGTACATAGTATGTTATCATACATTTTTGTATAGCGCCCCTGGCGAAAACGAAGAATAACTAACAAAAACAAAAAACGTAGTTTTCGTTTGCTACTCGTATGTAAACATTCTAATGCATCGAAACCGTAATTGCTAGGTAGGTATATATTTTTTTTACTTTTTGTGAGGTTTACAATATTTGAGGCAAACATCGTACCTTAATTTATGTTTTCCCAACGTTTTACTTAATTAAATGCAAAAAAAATGCAGTAAATCCTCAACACAAAGAAGTTTATTAGCCGTATTTTTTTGTAAACCGACACCCGTGAAATGTCGTGCCACACCTTCTTATAAAAAATCTTTCTAAAAGGTTCTGAGTATGATTCCAGCTTAAGTTGTATGATTTCAGCGAGGTTTTGGTGAATTAAATTTTTTAAAGGAGTCATTGGATTTGGCTTAGTATCAATTTAAATTTTTCTCAATAGATAAGCTTGAAGAAAATTCTTCAATCTCAAAAAGCCTTCGGC
The DNA here is from genome assembly GCA_949316475.1 of Hypomecis punctinalis. Classification (NCBI taxonomy): domain Eukaryota; kingdom Metazoa; phylum Arthropoda; class Insecta; order Lepidoptera; family Geometridae; genus Hypomecis; species Hypomecis punctinalis. The sequence goes on along the minus strand of OX438803.1, from coordinate 13,911,813 downwards.
AATTTATTTTCTGGAGAGCAAGTTATCTCTACAAAACGTGTTTTAGAACAAAAACGTGTGTTTTTCTTTGAGTCCGATTTTAAATAAATTATAGCTAAATCCGTTGAATTCACTCATCATTACTCGTAAGCAAATAAAGCATAATTAACTCTATGTTTACAAATTTTGAAATGCTCCGAAAAAAATAATATTAAATTATAAGAATTCCTAGTGCCATATGCCTAGATGTACTTAGATCAAACCGTGATGTCTATCTAGCTGGCGTAACGGTACCAGCTTTATTGCTTTCCTTTCACTAATTTAAAGCGGTAACTGGCGTTAGTTAAGCCTTTGAGCCACCTGACTACGTCACTTTAATCTACCTCATTGTAGATCATTCATCATTAATCCAAACAACTCTACCAAGGCTGCGCTACGGCTACACACGTAAAGAATGGAATTTTTACCACTAAGGTCAAAATCCCTTTGTTAACTGATACACAATTTATTAAAACATCACCAAAATATACTCACTTTGTATGCACGTTATCTGCACTTGTTTAAGTATTCCATTGTCTCAGTAAACATGTCATCAGAAACTCGACAGGTAAGTAATCTACGTACAAGAATTATCTTAGACAAGTTAAATCTTATTTAAGAACCTATCATTACATTCTTTTATTTTATTTCAAACATTTGTGCTCATCACTATATGCTCATTGTTATTTTTTTAATAAAAAGATAAAAATATTCTTTACCATCAATAAACCATTGTGACAATACAGGGTTATTCCTAAATCTAATGAATTAACATCCTTTTAGGGGCTTATTGTGTACATCAAAACTAACAACTCTTGTTCTGCAACTTTTCTCAAAACTAAAACAATGGAACTTTCTATGGAACAAAAAAAAATTTTGTTCCATAGAAAAATATATGGTTTTCTGTCAGTAGTACCATTGATAAGTTCCATTAGTTCCACTCACGTATGTATATTTTGCTAGTACCACCATGGTACTAGCGACGTAGAATATCGTTCCTACGCGACAAAATGTATGGAACAGCTGATTTTTTTTTATTTGAGTTTTGTCAAAGTTGCAGAACAAAAGTTGTTAGTTTTAATGTACATAATAAGCCCCTAAAAGGATGCTAATTGATTAGCAATAGCCCTGTATATTATAATGACTCAACTATGTATAAATGTAAGACTCGATGTAATTCAAAGTTTATCAAATTAGCTTTTTAAACATTTTGGTAATATTAATTTTTCCGTTCGCTTTTGATTAATTTTTGAAACATTTTTAACCAATGAACTGTATAGGTACTAAACCAACGTAACTAAATATAATATAAATGAATCTATATTTTTTTAGTGAAAGGATTCTGGATTACTATACATAATCTAGAAAAGAGTGAATCAATTGATAAATCGCATATGCCTAAATCATCACTCAACCTGAAAAATATTTCTCTGTACTCGTAGACAATTCTGTTCAAATTATGTTTCATCGTAGGAATAAAGAGCAAAAACATTTTTCGAAAGCAAAGAGAGAAAGTAAATATGTATATTATTTAGTTAATCTCAGTCCACAATACTAAAAAAAGCGTTATGTGGATTAAGTATTAATATAGTGCATAGTAATTATAGTGATTAAGTATTAAAATAGTGCATAATCCGCTATGATTATAATTGTAATAACGTCATTATCAACTGTAACACTTGATTACTTATAATTATGTAACATTTTTGTTCATCATCATCCTTCTAACCATAAAACATTTAGTGTTGGGTATAGTACGTGGATGAATATATAACCTCTCTAAAATCATTATTTAGAAATATAAATATTTGTCTTTATTTTATTAATGTGCAATTACGAATCCGTAGGCATATTCCGTAAACAGATATACTCGTACCTACTAGGACACCTTGTGTTACAGCTGCTTCGGTTCCAATCAGCGTTATCAACATTAATATTATTCTTACAACTTCAAATAGAATATCTAACTGATTAATAAATATAGCTACATTGAAGATTTCGATTAGCCTAAAGTCCTAATTCTTTATTAATAAAGCAGTATAGCTCACTAGCATTTAGTTACAATGGCATTATATCTGTGGCTATCTTACTATCTTCAGCAGTCTACTCTACTGATTTCAGTGTATTAAACTTTGCCAATGGATGCGTTTTTGAAAATTCCTGTAAGTCCGGCGTAAAATCAGAGACGAAATTTTTCCAATCGGTCTTTTTTTATTTTCATTAAAAATGCTAAAGTAATTGTGTATTTGGACAGGCCTCCAGATGAAGACACAGCGTCGCATGAGAGTGAGTGCGAGGAGGAAGAGGAAGACACCGCGGTACACCTAAAGCCCCGAAGACCATTCTGGGCGAACAAGATACAGTTCGTGCTGGCATGCGTCGGATACTCCGTCGGTCTCGGCAATGTCTGGCGGTTTCCATATCTCTGCTATAAAAGCGGCGGAGGTGAGACACTTCATTGTATTTCTATGGTTTTTAATTCAAATAATAGTGGAGCTCATTAAATCTTCAATTAGTTATAAACGAAGCAAGTTTAGTTGATGCAAACGGCTAGTTTTCATCAAAGAAAATATTTTCTTTTAGCAAAAGTTTTTATCAAAAACGATTTTTTTTTATGGAGATTTCAAAGAGGCCCTCGATGGTTGCCAGTCGTTGAACTCAGGGATCAAAGATGCTCTATATGGCTGTGTTGTTGCCTGTGCTGGTTTAGTTTCTACGATAGACCCGCCTTATGACCTCGATTAAACCTTTCTAGGTAAAATTTAAAATCTTTTCTAATTGATCATTTATTAGGTTGACAGGACATATTTTTGCTGTTTTTTTTTTATTTTTGCTCGCCATTAATGCTATGAAAAGGTAATTGGAAAACTTTTAAGCAATTTTTCACACTCCACTTCAACTAATTTTTTCTCAGGCCAGTATCAATCGAAATCTATTCAGTTCTAGTAGCGTGAATGAGAAAGAAACAAACCAATATCTAACCTTTCGCTATCCTCATTGAAATTCCACGAAGACGTGTGTGGTTGCTTAACATAAATTAAGATATATACAAAGCGAGCTGGTAAGCCTCATATTTACAATGTGTTATTGCATAATATACACTAAACGCTAGTTTCTGAATACTTGGACAGGAAATAGTTGCATTTATTAGTATGTTACAGACCTTATTACTAAAGACACACCTTCAAGTTTTGAAATACACCACATAAGTAAAATTCCCTTTGCATAATCCAGTTCAAGTATCATATCTACCAAAGTGACACATTTTATGATTGGCGTGTATTTGCAACAGTTACCTACAGACAAAGATAAATATGTAGAGGCGGTAATCGGAACATAGTGCTTGTAAATTATTACTGTAGTCTGTCCTGTGAATCTATCGTGCACGTGTGATATATGCATTTCTGGTACCTAATCAAAAAAGGGAAGATAACGACGAGCGTTTCTACGAAGCCAGCGAAAGATTAATGGCAGATATCTACAACGAATATCTACTTCTTACGAAAAATGAGTAGCTCGGTACCACTGAATTGTCGCGTCCTTAGGAAGAGCGATATAATTCAATGACTCCAATCTAATAAGACGATGACTTGGATGGTATAAATCACTTAATTATATTGATAAAAATACGTCGTGTACGTCGTGACATCGCGCTTTAAGATACTATTGTCCATCGCGTTATATATTTTAGATCTTCGTAAATTCTCAATTATTTAGACACGAAAAAGTTCCGAGACGGATGTGACCATGAGAACATCGATTATATTTTGTCACATTTTAACGTTACAGCTCTAAATATTGTCACTTTAATCGTGATCACAATATTACTTTATGAATAGGAAATAACTTGTATTAATTATGTACTAATTTGCGAGTCAGGCATACATATTACACTTGTCACCGCAAAGACCTACGTAGGTAAATAAAGTTTTCTAAATAGGTAATTATACTTTTTCGCAGTTTGTTCTGCAAATTTGCACTTAGAAAATTAGGATACAAACCGCCTCTTGGCAAAATAGGGAAAAGTTAATACTCTACAATGGACAGAATAGATCTAGATATGACCTTATAAAATTTTGGGCCTAAAGACAAAACTTTAAAAAGTCTTAGTTGGTGTTTATATTTCTCCTTGGTGTACTGTACCTCCTTGAAACAATGGCTTCATGAAAGAAACTAATTAGGTAGGCGATCGACAACTGCAAAATAATAGCAAGAAATGTTCATCTAAAATTGTAAAATACATATATTACGTCTACAATGCTAGATACTTATATCGTACCTAATAGCATTAGGCTTTCGCAAAAATAGTTTAAATGTGTAAATGTTATTTAATAATTTTATAAATCATTTACGATTGTATAAAATTATTAAATACCGTTTACAAGATCATTATTTCGTCTTAGAATATCAAACTGCTATCGTTCATTTACCTAAACGTAAGTAAGAAACCTACATTTTTATCTTCGTCAAGAGTGAAGGTTAAAAAATAGCTCCACCTAACCACATACTAGCAGATAGGTGAACTCTACTGATAGTGCAACCCCAATTAACTATTTTAACAAGATAATTTAAATTCGAGCAGGAGAATCTAAATTCTTTCAATAAACATAAGCATATGACACAAGACAACATAATAATGAAGTTCAAATGATTTATACACACAAAGAATTCGTGATTCGTGTAATGTTTGTGTCGCTTGGCGCTAACGTCTGCCAGTTGCCACTGAAGTATAAACTACACGACAAAGCAGTGTGAATTACAGCTGATGCGTACAGTAAACCAACACTGCCACACAGATTAGCCAATACTTACTACATACGACACTCCAATCACAGCAACAGACGACGTATTTCTCAAGATATCAAATGATTTATTACTACTTCCCAGATATATTTAGAAATTGATATTATTTACATTCGTTTACATAAAAAAGATATGACTGCCATTTGATAGGGTAAAGAAATGTAAATGTGTGTTTATTTGCAATTCTAGGAACGGAAATTCTCAATGTTCTCGGTCACAAAGTCTTTTGACATGAATTTTGTTGTTTAAACGCGTATACGTATTATTTGAACAGGGATATACACAATTTATGTTATTTGCTTTATACTTTTATACGTGAATATAGGTAGGTGAGAAAATCTTTACTCCGCAACCTTTGAGCAAATATCTATAGAGTCACAATCGTGCAATAAAAGTATCCGAGCCAAAACCCAGCCCAAGCTACGTAGTGGGCAGCCTTTTTAATTAGTCGTAAGGCGATTGCAAGCCGACTACAATGTCACGCGATGCCAAAGTGCTCGGTTACAAGCACTAATTAGGTGACATAACGTCGAGATTCAAGAAAATAGGACATTGTGAATTATTTAATGTTAATATCTAAGTCGGTATGTATGTCGACGCTCGGACATTTTTTTACTACTTTCACTTAGGGCCTGTGGCTCTGTAGATATTTGCTCGAAGTCCGCAACTTTAAAATTAGCCAATGTGTTATCTTTGCGACTATCACCGTTCCTTATTTCACTCAAATCTATACAGTACTAGTTACAGTACGATTCACAAAGATCCACACAAAATTTCGCACATCTACTCGTACCTACTTGTAGCTACAACTTAGAAATGAATCACCAATTGCCTACTTATCGTTGCCAAATTCTTTTATCTAACTAAGCAGACATTAGTCGGTTTTATAAAACATATTTGGTGGCAAGCATCGCGGTAACGAAACCTTTTTCTTTGATGCCTCTACAAATATAATAAATTATTATAATATTGGTCACGATAGTCAAACGTTTTGTGTTTTAATTGCATGAGACAATTGCAAGGATTGCTATTTTATGTTAGCCTGTTAGGGGCCAACATTTTAGATAGCATCTTGGATACAGGAGGAAGATAATTGCGCGCCGTCGTCCAATTATAACTATGAACAAATGACTAGGCTAATTACGCCGGTTCCTGTAGGTCAACTAGGCAGCATCAATGATTCCAGCCGTGTATTAATAAACCCAAGCTAATATTTCTCCAATTTGTTAAGAAATTACATGGTCCTTCAATGAAGGTCCATAGCTTGCGTCTTGTTTCGTAAGAATCGATAACATAATATATTATTTACCTTATTTTCGTAGGAGTACGTTTTACTGTATCGCCTTTAAATAAAATTATTTTTATTGTTTCAGGTGCATTTCTCATTCCTTACTTCATAATACTCCTGGTATGCGGTGTGCCCATGCTTTTTATGGAGCTTGCCATAGGGCAATATACCGCTCATGGGCCCATCGGGGCACTTTCTCAGATTTGCCCACTATTCAAAGGTACTTTTTTTAACGAAACAAAAGCCTATCGACTATGGTATCAATGGTAACAATTGAATTAAAATAATAAATTATTGTATTGTTACAGGTGCTGGTCTGGCGAGCGTGGTGATCTCATTTCTTATGTCCACCTACTACGCGGTGATAATTGCGTGGGCTATCTACTACTTTTTCACGTCGTTTAAGACCGAAGTACCGTGGGCCAGTTGCTCGAACCGATGGAACACGCCGCAGTGCTGGGTACCCACTCACAATATGACCAAGCCCGACGGATCACAAACACCCACCGAACAATTTTTCGAGTAAGCTTTGATTTGTTTTATCTTAAACAGTTCATAAATTAATAAACGACCTATATGACAGATATCGATAATATCGGTTAGGTACGTGACGGTCGGATTAATTTATGATTATTCGTATGACAATAGCAACACTTCCTGTAGCAGTTCGCAAAACCGAGACCGTAACTCATTTATCTATATCCGCTTTGTCGCAAAAAACTGCAAACATTTATGAATTACTAATACGTTTTTCTTAGAAATATTCTCCTTTTCGGATGATAGGACAGGAAGGAACTGAAAAATTTCTTACTAACAAAATCTATTTCCGTAGGACTTTAATACCTATGTTGATTATCTAAATTATCGTAGTTTTGAAATATCGGTACCTATTGTACCGGGTATTTATTTGCCATAATCGGGATTAACTAGGTGTTTTGTATATTTACAGAAAAAAGGTACTGAGCATGAGTGAAGGTATTGAGTATCCGGGGGGCATGCGGTGGGAATTGGCGGCTTGTTTGGTCTGCGCTTGGGTGCTGGTTTACTTCGCCCTGTGGAAGAGCATCAAATCCTCCGCTAAAGTCCGATATATCACCACTACCCTGCCTTTTCTACTAATCATAGTTTTCCTCGGTCGATCGCTGACTCTTGAAGGAGCAGATAAAGGATTGAGATTTTTCTTCAAACCTGACTGGGAACTGTTGAAGCAGTCGAAGCCGTGGGTGAACGCGGCCTCCCAGATCTTCAACTCTATCGGCATCGCCTTCGGATCGATGATCATGTTCGCTTCGTACAATCGATTCGACAATAATTTCCTTCACGACACCGTAGCAGTATCGCTAGTCAACGCAGTCACAAGTTTGATTGTTGGAATATTTACATTTGCTACAATTGGGAACATTGCATTTGAGCAGAATACTTCAGTGAAGAATGTCATTGCTGATAGTAAGTAAATCGTTTTAGCCGTATCATATAGTCGTAAAGTGTTTATAACAAAACCAATGTGCGAGATGTCTGACAATTCTGGCCGATGTTAGGCCATAATATGATCTAGTAAGAGCATGCTTATAACTTACACATACTAATAACCTGCCTACACTTAAAATATTGAAGTAAGTTCGTATAGGCCGGGTGGCTAGCCCTGGTGACAGAGTTTTTAGGCAGAGTTTAATATTAAGTAATGAAGTAGGTATTCTTTAGAGATTTTTACCTGATAATGGTTTCTGGATCACACATATTTTAATACTTTTTCTTACTTCTTCTTTTCGTAAGTTCGTATAGGCCGAGCGGCTAGACCTGGTGTCAGTTTTTAAGCCGCCTAAAGGCCTCTGACATCTGATGATAGGAAGGAGTTTCCTGAACAAAGAGGCCATGAACTATGTCAAACTAGCGTTGTCTTAGAGATGTTTTTTTTCCCTTCATTTGAAGGCAACCAGCTTTATACAGCTCCTGATAAAAATTATAAAAGCTAAATAACCGACCACAATATAGTAGAGGTGAGTTTAAAAAGAAATTTAAAAATTTCAGGTCCCGGTTTACTGTTTGTGGTATATCCGCAAGCTATTGCAAAGATGCCTGCATCACAGTTATGGGCGGTACTATTCTTCTTTATGTTCTTGTGCCTTGGACTCAACAGTCAGGTAAATGTCAACCTTTTTTAGTATAAAATTTAAATACTTCTTTTACAAAAGTATTTGGATGGAAACTAATACATTTTATTTTCTTCTTACAGTTTGCGATCGTCGAAGTTGTGGTTACCTCAATTCAAGATGGTTTCCCAGATATGATAAGAAAGAAACTGGTGTATCATGAACTTTTAGTACTCTGCGTATGCGCAGTGTCACTAGTGTTTGGGATACCGCACATATTACAAAGCGGCATATACGTGTTTCAACTCATGGATTACTATGCTGCATCGCTCAGCATTACATATCTCGCTTTCTTCGAAGTTGTAGCCATAGCGTGGTTCTATGGTGTTGGCAGATTGTCTCGCAACATTAAACAGATGACAGGTATGATAAACATGTTTCAGAAAAATAAAATTGAAATTAAAAACATATAAACTGATTTTCGGAAATCGTAGCTAAAACAGTCGATATATTTATCGGTAAAATAAAATGTCTAGCTCATATTTACTTATCCGATTTGGAGCTACGAAGTCTTAGATAGATATACAGATAGAGACCAAATCAAACTTATGGCACCCTTATCAGTGTCTGAGATTAAAATTAATTATTTTGCACACACTCTCTTTACACACGGCGACAAAATTGTATTATTCCGTAACTATTTTGGATGTTGACCTTGACCTCCGCATTGTTATTTTATCATAATCATTTCAATTTGAATAACTTTCCATTGTATTTACCAAACTGTGATGTTAATCAATTTGGTTTACGAGTAGATCACGTGTTTAACGCATTCACCGGCCACAATGGCAGGATAGTCACATTTCATTGTTATCAGGTTATTAACACACCCTAAAATGTTATTATCTTTATTGATGGTCGTGCGTGGAATTTAATGACATGCGCTACATTTCTTGAATCATTTTCTTTGAATCTCTTAACATTAATTCTCAGGTCTTTGCCCAGACTTTGGATCCACTGCGAACACAAAATGACGTTATCAGTAATATGAGATTGAGTTACGACAAAGAGGAATCAGGGTTAAACTATCGTCAGATAGGTTCAGAGCGCCCCAGTTCGCGTTTTCGTAGAGATGTAGGTATAGCAAAGATTAAAAGGTCGTCGTTGTTTCAGGTCGGTACCCGTCCCTGTACTTCCGGTTTTGTTGGCTGATAGCGGCGCCGGCGCTGCTGCTGGCCTTGTGGGTAGTGTCCCTGGTGGACTACACGACCCCCGGGTACAGAGACTACCAATACCCTGTATGGGCGCAGGTCATGGGCTGGATCATCGCCTCGCTGTCGTTGCTGTGTATACCTGTATATGCGATAATAACCATCGTGCGAGCGCCAGGGAATACTATACGAGAGGCAAGTGTATATATTTATTATGTTCCGATATCTATAAAGGCTCCTTTACACACAGGCGGTACGAGCGGTATAGCAGACGGGCGGGCATCTGTATTGTACTGGTTATATAAGAAGGGCTCACACAGGTCCGGTCGCGGTACTGCCGTACCGCCCTTTACCGCTTGTACCGCTCGCACCGCTCTACCGCTCGTACCGCCTGTGTTTGATGGAGCCTTAAAGTGAATTGTAATTTCCTAGTAAGTTATTGAGCAAAATGCAATGCGTCAAGATTACGATACGAGTCGTCCCACCATATTTTATTTATCATATCGTACACGAGTAACTAGATTACTTATTACCTTAACAGTTGGCGAAGATAATGTATTTCTTATTAGTAGCGAAAAACATTATTCGATATCTTATATACTTACCTACTGATAGTTATTTTATTGAATTTACTCGTAGATTCCACTTAAAGTATTTGTCATCTTGTTTCCTGCTCCTATAGGTACATTTTCCGATAAGATAACTAATGAACTATTTTCTTTTTTCCAGAAATTACGTCACTCAATACGTCCAACATCGTTATGTGAATGTGGTATTCAAGGTTGTGATATTTGCTGTTCCGAGTCTGAACATTCGGACGACAAAACTACTATAAACTAGTCGTGGGAAATTCATAACATAGGTATTAATTTGCTGCTGAAACAATAGGCACGCGGTACCCTCATAATCTACTTGACACTTGTGATATGAAGAATAAACAGTGCAAAGATGTTACTCGTAACGCGGTCTTTTGTAACAATCATTCATTTATAATTGAGGCTGTGTTTGCACTCGACCTAAAACATAAATCAAGTAGAGTTGACACAGTTTCCCCACTCGAATAAGCACGACACACGTGACGACCGACAAATCGATATGACGTCATAGTAACGAGATTAAATGTCTTATAAAAGGTATACATCAACCATGTCGACATGATCCAAAGACGACTAAAAAATTCAGTAAATATCGCAATGTCACTACAGCAATTGCACACCTACTCTTATGTTTACATAATAAACTATACACAGATGTTTCTGGAATAACAAGAAATATAATTATTTCTCGCCAAAAATGGAATAACCGACTTCAACTGTGTACAGGATTCGAATAGTTCACACAGATCAATGTGAAATATAATTTTACGTTTTCTTAAGTATGACCTATAGAAAAAAAAAACATCAAAATCGGTCCATTGAATTTCGAATGACTCGGAATCAGCCATGGCAATGGCGAAGATGGAGAAACTCACTTCGAGTACCATGTATCAGAAACACGAAAAATGTATTCGATCCATATACAAAAAACAACAGTACTTTTTCAGTGCTTATTGAGGGATTGTAATATTATTTAAAATATTGTTTACTTTATTTATTATTACTTACTTTAAGATAATGTTTCTAAATTATAAAGTACAGTAGAGTACAATTTTGTGTTCAGTACCTAAAGGAGTTTGAAGAAATTGAGATTGAGCCAGTATTATTTCATTGTGAAAATGTTTACCAAATCATAGTTAGGTATATTTTCTTCAAAAAGACGTAATGTGATCTAAGGACATTCCACAAAATATATAATAATTTAGTAGAATAGAATAGTACATATCTAATAATTTATAAGTACAACAGATAGCATAATTAGGTATTTGTTTTTAAAAGATACAGTGAATTGAATAAGAAATGCACAACTTCTATGTGAATAGAGAAATGAAATATGTTGTAGAAAATAAATACAATTAAATGTCTATTAAATTTTTAACGACTTAAGTACATTCATAAAAATATTTATTACATTCTGTCATACATTTTACAAAGAACCAGTTATATACAATGTCATGAAGAAAAAAGCAAACCAATGTATGTTACGATAATTATGTAAATATGTTGCAAGTGTAAATAAGTGACCAACTGTTATTATGTTTAGTTATGTAAGAACAAAACCCAATAAAATATTGACTAAATTATTAGTTTTATTGAACCTTATTCTTACCTATGAAAAAATATCATAGTCATAGCCATAACACAATTTTACTATTCAGCTACATTTGGCTCTCAATTAGGACGATTTTATTTTGCTAAATTCAACAAAAAAACAATGATTTCTATACTCCATTCTGTGCTTAGTTATCTTAAAATGATTTAAGTAGGTATGTGTTTTTCTTATGGAAGAACATTAATCATATATTTATGTACATGCAGGAACATAACAAGTAAATCTTGTATGAAAAGAATGATAATTAATATATTGGTCTAAAAACCACAAAATCATTTTTCGTTCTTACCATATATGTAAATGCTAAAAAAATAGCATTTATATGCAAAAGTAGACCCTGAAAATATACATTTAACTACTGATTTTCATACTACTTAATTCTCTACTCATTACTAACTACAACTACATGTCTACTAAACTACCATTACTAACTCCACCTAAGTACCTCATAGCCTAGGAAACAAACTGCTTTGGTCCACAGGTTGAATCAGCTTTTGGGCAGTTTTAAGCTCTCTTTTAACTCTGACACCATAGCATGCCAACAGACCTATACAATCTCCCTTAGTCAGTTTTCAATCGTAAGTCAAGCCGCACACCATACACATTTGTTTGTGGCGCCACTTTTAAACGCGACACATTGAACAATAGTGCAATAGGTGGCAAGACGGTCGCCGCACTATAGTAACAGACGAATAAGAAAAAGATTGGCGAAAAATAAAAAGTAATTGCCGTAAATTGTACAATCTTGACTAAACAGATAAACCCTTTTTTTTCATTAATTGCCACATCAAATTAACGTCGTCAGACAATGATGTTGACATTCTCAGAGTGGTGCCACGATACATCTGTGCCTTTGATGTGCGCATACACAATATGTTTGTGGCAAGCTGGATTGTAGCATAATAATAGTGGCGACATAAATATATGATGCGTGTAGCATGTGGCACAGGTGTGCAGCCTGCCTAACTCATACTAGCTTGATGTGAACTAGTGGATAAACAATGTGTATACTAGCTGTGTAGAAAAAGTATTGAGGAAATAACTTTAATCTACACTTTCTTAGAATATGTCAGTGTTTTTTTGACCGACGAAACAGAGGAGGTACTCAATTCGATGAGTATATATATTTTTAATCTATGCATACCCATGCATAACTTTTTTTATAGTGGTCCGATATTGATAATATTTTTTTTTTGGAAAAAGTATAAGTACGAAATTGGTCCCATTTAAATTTAATCAAAATCACCTGATCCATTTTTGATAAATCCTTACTAATATTATAAATCCGAAAAGTTTGTTGGTTTGTTCCTCTTTCACGCAGCAATGGAGCAACGGAGTGACATGGTTTTTGGCATGGACATAGTTTGAAAGTCGGAAAGTAACTTAGGCTACTTTTAATCTCGGAAATAAGTTCCCTTGGGATAGCACAAAAATCAAAATATAACGCGGGTGGAGCCGCGAGCAAAAGCTACTTAACAATAAGTTTTAAGATGCTACATCGATCAATGCGAACCATTTGCGAATTCTGTACACGGTTAAATTCGGTCATGCCATTTTTTGCAAAAAATAATTATTATTATACACTATTTTCTTCATGGATGAAGTATAAAGTACTGTGTACCTATAATTCTGGTAAAAGTGCTATTCCAAACTCAAATTTCAGCCTCGATGGTAATACCTACATCACTTCCTTAGATAAATTATAAATCTAAAGCTACATACTTATTATGTACGCACCGATTTTCCGCGGATTTCCGTAAGCGCCGGTTGACACTTCAGTTCGAATCACTTGACTGTCTTTTTAGAACTACCCTCACTTTAGGTTAGACACAACATGCCTTTCCTCCGGGATTCTATAACACTACACTGACTCTAGTAAAAAGAGTCTCACACTTTATAATCACTTTGTGAAATAGTCTTTTTAAGTCTTTTAAATATATTTTTTTTATATTGTTCTTTATATTAATGGGTATAAGATATTATTATTGTTTCAATGAGTCTGACTGCTCTTCTGTGTCGGACACAATCGATTCCTCGGATTCAGTGCTATACTGCCTGCTTGGTCTTATTTTCTTGGTTGCTGATGAAGGTGGTGTAATTGATAGTGCTCGTTTGGATCTTCCTCCATATCCACTCCCTATACACAAGTCTTTTGGTCTGTTCACTCCAATAATCTCTGCCCATTTTTGAGGTGAGGGAATAACTATTCCACCCTCTTCATCGCTGTCACTATTTCCATCTTGTGTTTCTCTTGGCTGTTCATCGACTTGTTTCCTGGCAGTGGGTCCACCACCATGCATTTGGTTGATGTGTCTCGTTAACAATCTACCATTCCACCGCACCAAATATCTGCACACCCCGATTCGTTTCTCCACCACTCCTTGTAACCAACGAGGTCCTCTAGCATAATTCCTTACATATACTGTTTGGCCTTTATCAAAACAGCGTACTTTGACTTCTTCATTAGTGTCTTCTTTCCTGTATGACAACGGGTTCAGACTGTCAAACTTTGTTCTAAAACGTCGGTTGTTTAGTAATTCCGCTGGTGTCTTTTCATTTACTGTATTTGGTGTAGCCCGCAGTCCATACAGTATGTTTGGTAGCCTTTCATGCCATGGCTCTGTACTCCTCTTCTTTAATTTATTTTTAACAGTCTGCACTGTCCTTTCTGCTTGTCCATTTGATGCTGGGTGATATGGGGCCACTAGTATCTGCTTGATATCATTTTCGTTCAGATAACTCTTGAATTCTTCTGATATGAAACTCCTTCCATTATCACTTACGATGGAATCTGGTAGCCCTTGTTCTGCAAATATGTCTCGAAGTGTTCTTATCAAAGTGGCACTACTCATATCATTGACAAGTTTAACTTCAGGCCACTTTGAATAGGAGTCAATAAGGATCAGAAAAATTTTGCCTTGAAAAGGTCCAGCATAATCTATATGTAATCTAGACCAAGCTTTGTCTGTTTTGAACCAATGATGAGAAACTTGCGGTGGCATGTTTCTATTTTCTGAACAAATGTGACAACTCCTGACCATTTCTTCTATCTTCTTATCCATCGAAGGCCACCAAAAGTAACTTCGAGCCAAAGCTTTGGTAATCACTATGCCATCATGGTTCTTATGCAGCTCTTGTAACAAATAGGCTCGCATCTTCTCTGGTATTACTACTCTACTGCCCCATAAAATGCAACCATTATGTAGTGACAATTCATCTCTTTTTTGCCAAAATACTAGGTACTCTTTATCCACTCTAGATGGCCATCCATTTCTGATCCAATATAATATTTTGGTTAACACTTGATCCTTCTTCGTAAGTCGGGCTACTTCTGTAGCAGTGAAATCTAGTCCAGCAGGAGTCTCTTCTATTAGCAGCACTCCGGAATATTCTTCTTCCTCCGCCTGGACTTGATTCGATGGCCAGCGACTCAATGCATCAGCATTTCCCAACTTTTTTCCTTCTACATATTGAATTTCATAATCATATGAATTTAACAACAGAGCCCATCGTAACATTCTTGGAGAAATTATGTTTGGAATAGGTTTTCCTGGTCCAAATATCCCCAACAATGGCTTGTGGTCTGTCTTAATGAGTACCTTCCGTCCGCTTATGTATTGGTGAAATTTCTTAAGCCCAAAAATTATTGCTGCAGCTTCTTTATCTATTTGTGCATAATTCCGTTCATGTGTATTCATAGTTCTTGAAGCAAACATTATAGGTCTGATCGTTCCATCATCCATTTCATGCTCCAACACTGCCCCGAGGCCATGCTCAGATGCATCACATGACATTATTAATTTTCTTTTACTATCATAATGCACCAAAGTATGCTTACTGGACAGCATTGTTTTTAACCTTTCAAAAGCCTCTTGATATCTTTTATTCCAAATCCATTTTGCCCCTTTTTCCAACAATCTGTACAGTGGTTCAGCAATTGTGGCTTTATGAGGCAAAAATCGATCATAAAAATTCAAAAGTCCCAAAAATGCTTGAAGCTCCTTCAAATTTTTTGGTGCTGCTGTTTTTTCTATTGCTTCAATCTTTTCTTTGGTGGGGTGTATTCCAGATTCATCAATAATAAACCCTAAGAACTGTATCCTAGGTACGGCAAATGCACATTTCCTTTTATTCACTCTTAAACCAGCATCCTTTAATCTTTGCAATACAGTTTGCAATCTGGTGTTATGAGTTCCCATGTCATTGCCAGTTATGACTATGTCATCTAATAGAACAGCTGTGCCCGGAATTCCAGCTAGCAACGAAGACATTAGTCTTTGGAAAATACCCGGACAAGCTTTAACTCCAAAAGCCAACCGATTGACTTTATACAATCCTTTTGGAGTATTCAGTGTTAGCAATTTTGCAGTTTTGTCATCCACTCGCACCTGTGTGTACGCTTGTTCTAAATCAATTTTTGAAAATATTACCCCCCCTTGCAGCTCAATAAATGCTTCATTCAACGTAGGTAGAGGGTAAGTATCTGTGTTAGTTACTTCATTGACCGTGGAACGATAATCTCCACACAAGCGTACCTTACCGTTCGGCTTTGGAACCACTACTATAGGGGTAGCCCATTCTGAGTGTGTTGTCGGCTCAAGAACTCCTTCATTTACTAATCTGTCAATCTCTTCACAAACTTCTTTCCTTTGAGCAAATGCCACCGGTCTACTCCGTAGAAACTTTGGGACTGAACCATCAATTGGTGTAATATTTACTACTGGGCCTGTATATTCTCCCAAACCTGGCTCAAACACTTGCTTATAGTTATTGAGTAACATATTTATATGATTTTTTTCATTTGCTGTTAGAACAATATTGTTAATTCCCTGTATTACAATCCCCAGGTCTGTAAACCAGTTCCGACCAACTAAGCTTGTGCCGTTTCCTTTTGTTATCAAGATGTCCATCGATTTATTCATACTTTTATATTTTACCTGTACCATAGCCTTCCCTAGCAATGACAACTTGCCATCTGTATATGACTTCAATCCAATATCTGTAGTTTCCAATTTAGGCATTTTCCCTTCCCATATTAGTCTGGCTGTTTTTTCATTAATTATAGTGTATGGGCAGCCCGAATCCACTTCCATCAATATGCTAGTATTGTTCAACCCCACATTAATCTGAAATGGCCTAACTTTACCCTGTCTTATACTATTAAGCCCTACTTCATAAAGACCATTACAGTCGAACTTGTGTTCAGTTTGTCTGGCCTTCACCAAACATGCTGCTTCAATGTGTCCTGTTTTCCCACAGTGCCGGCACTTACTCCAACGAAATCGACATTCACTCTTATGCTGTCTGCCACAGCGCAAACACTCAGAGTTATTAACATTTTTTATACCTTTTTTCCCCGTGACTTTGTTGATCTCCATAGGTACCTCCATTTCCTGCATGTTACTACTCCTGCTAGGGCCGGACTGTACAATGATATTGGCATCAAAATTAGCCGTTTCATGTGCCAATGCAATTTCACAAGCCTGTTCAAATGTCAATTGCTGGTGCTGTAACAGTTTTCTTTGAACATCTTTATCACAAATGCCACATACCAACCTATCCCTTAGAGTGCGATTTAAATCTGTGAAATTACAATGTATGCTCAATTTCCTCAATTGAGCAATGTAATCCCTCATTTTCTCATTTTCCCTTTGAATTCTTGTATGGAATTTATAGGATTCCACAATTTCATTTGGTTTTGGTTCAAGATGAGCATTCAAAATGGCTACTAAATTTGAAAATGTGACATCGCTTATTTGTCTTGGAGCAAGCAAAGAAATGGTCAAATCATACAAATTCGCGCCACAAACTGCTAGAAAATTTGCCTTTTTCTTTGCATCTTCTTCTATTTCACTTGCTTCCAGGCAGTAGCAGAACCTTTCAATATAATTTCTCCAACATCCCTGTGTCACATCAAACTCATTGAACTTAATACCCATAATGTTTATTTATTTAAAACACAACACAGCACTGTTAACTTGCACTTTTCCGAGTTTTCCTCGTCGCCACTATTATGTACGCACCGATTTTCCGCGGATTTCCGTAAGCGCCGGTTGACACTTCAGTTCGAATCACTTGACTGTCTTTTTAGAACTACCCTCACTTTAGGTTAGACACAACAATACTATTGAATAAGGTCAAAATAATGTATAGCTACAAATAGAATTAAATTTATTTCATAAAATAACTTACAATAGATTTAATAGGAGCCTAGGTCATCTATTTCTTCTTTTTCTTGGGAGTAACAATTTCGTCATCATCTTCATTTTCACTGTCGTCAGCATCTTCCTCCATGTAACAATCACCTGTGGTAAAAAAAACTAATATTTTTTACAAAGACCCATTGTCACTATCATCACTACATAGTATAAAACAAAGTTGCTTCCCGCTGTCTGTTTGTCCCTATGTATGCTTATATCTTTAAAACTGCGCAACAGATTTTGATGTGGTTTTTTTAATAGATAGAGTGATTCAAGAGATAGGTTTATATGTATAATACACCTGTGTGAAGCCTTCAAGAGGAAGGTTTATATGTATAATACACATGTGCGAAGCCGGGGCGGGTTGTTAGTTTTTTAAAAAACTCATAAAGAAAAAAAATTTAAAATGGTGGAAGATTCTGCATTCAAGCCAAAATGCTAACACAATCAATTATTTTAACAATGCAACCATGACAATACTTTCTAACTTGAGACACTGTCCTTTACTATGCAAAACAATGAGAAATCTTCGAAATCCAAAGAAAATGAGGTGAATTGGATTTTAATCACAAAACTCACATGGATAAGACATAGAGGATTGAGTGAAACAAGGATATGGAACAACAGAATATTGGAAATATAGATGTCTTTAATATGAAGATAGTACAACCAGTTAAAACCATCAAGAGGCAAGATTCGTGACGATGAAGTGTTGAAAAGTCCATAGATGCCGCAATACCTCATATCAAAACAGTAGCACAAAGAGTATCATTTACCAACCTGAGTCTCCAGATTCCTCGATCAACTTTGTCATGACAGTATTTGCAGTTAATTGAAAATCTTCTATTGACTTCACAAACCCTTGCACATTCAATTCTTTATTTACAGATTGAATAACCTTGTCATTCTGAGTTATGACAAGTTTTATTTCAGGACCCATATTACTTTTCCACTTAATATCACTGATTGAATTATTTATGATCAGGATTTTTCACAACTTTGTGTCCAAACAAATCAACAACAACTTGTTGCTAAAAAACTGAAAAAACCAAGAAAAAACAAAACAAAATAAAACTGTTTGCATGACATTGACATACCTGATTTTCAGATTTGTTGTCAATGTCGAAATCTATTTTTGATTTTGGCCCACAGATATCTTTAAAAATAGCTCTATGTTTTGGCCACTGCACAGAGGTCCACTGTATGTCCACTCTGATTGCACCGTTTGTA
This sequence comes from Hypomecis punctinalis, assembly GCA_949316475.1. Classification (NCBI taxonomy): domain Eukaryota; kingdom Metazoa; phylum Arthropoda; class Insecta; order Lepidoptera; family Geometridae; genus Hypomecis; species Hypomecis punctinalis. Next base: position 13,892,765 of record OX438803.1, on the reverse strand, counting down.
GCCCATGTATGTCTTACTATATGTACTACTAGTAGGACCACGGGTACATTAAGTACCTAACCAAAAGGAGTCTACACTGCAAAGCGTACCCCTCTGCCAAAAGTACGCGACCGGCGGTCACGCTCTTCTCTGGTTGCGCTTGTGTTGCGTTAATTTTCACCTAGTGTTAGTTAATTACATTTGTGTACGTGTAAACTTGCTTATATTTTGGTTTGTGTGCGTTTCTTCACCCCCACTGACTTGGCAGACTTCTATGCTTAGGCGTGTCGACTCCTTTTGGTTAGGTACTTAATGCACGGGCAAGGCGTTCAATCTACAAATCTTTTGTATGGGCTAAAAAGGGGCTAAAACCCTGAAAATATGTCACTGCAATATTAGTAGGACCACGGGCCCGAAATTTTTTTCCGTAGTCCTACTAGAGTACTTGCTAGGACCTTGGTTGAACGCAGCCGCAGGCCGTATCTGTCTGCGAGACGCTTTATTTGCAAAACTTTGTCATTATTAATCATTCAATATTTATTCTGTGGTTCAATCAATAAGTGCTGTCATCATTGCAAAGTTGTCACTGTCACAGTCAGCTGATCTAACTTATCGCGATGGGTGAGGATTAGTGAGGAATTGAGGATCTTTGTTGATAATTCAGAGAAATTGATTTTAAAATGTAATTAATTAAAAAATACCATGAGGGAATACGGCAAATTTGGCCCATTAATAGGGGCTATTGATGAAGGAACTTCAAATGTCAAATTTTTGGTACGTACCCTTATTTTACAATAGATAAATAGCATAGTAGTCAGCGGCACCTTTTATTATTATTATTTAGTTACACATAAATAATCGAAAGCTCTCCTACCACTAAAAAAATAATATAGGAATTAGAATCGTTTCGTTTTCAGCGCTTTTCATTAGTACTAGCTAGACTATAAACACCCGCCCTGGTCACTGGAAAAAATCAATAAGGCCACCATAGCTAAAAAAAAATAGTAAAAAGTCGGACTCGCGCACGAAGGGCCGTACCGTATGGGAGCCCCTTAATACTTTTATTTTAATTTAATCATTAATTTTTGAAGTAATTATACAACTAAATATTTTGTGAATATTTCACACTGTATCTGCTTATTGCCGTAACTAATATTGAGTAAAAAATGTTTGTTGTATGGGACCCCCCGCTAAAATATTTATTTTATTTTAATTTAGGTAATTATTAACTTTTAAAGTAAATATACAACTAAACATTCTGTGAATATTTCTAGCATGACCGTTATTAATATTGAGCGAAAAACAATTAATTTTATTAATTAATTTTATTCAGTTTATTGTATTTTTTCTAATAGCAGCTAGAGAAATACACCATCTGTAAAAATCTCAACTTTCTAGCTATAACAGTTCATAAGATACAAGTACAGCCTGGTGACAGACAGACAAACAGCAGAATCTAAGTAATAGGGTCCCGTTTTTACCCTTTCGGTATGGAACCCTAAAAAGTAGAAGTAACAATAAAAAATTCATTAAATCATACAAATCTAAGTTGTTTAAATACACAATCTTGTGATTTTATTAATACTTTACTTTTTTACTACTTTTTAAGAATCTATTTACAATTATATTTATACAATTGTATATTTAAAAAATTCCAGGTGTTTGCTGCAAACACATCAGAAGTCCTAACATATCATCAAATATCCATACGAAGATTTAGCTCTCAAGAAGGATGGGTTGAACAAGATGCATTAGAAATATTAAATGCAGTTCTCGAATGTATAGAGGTAAACATAAACATTTCTACTAAATTTTTCAATTAACTACCGCCTAACTAATGTTTGACCCTCTCTATTATTTCTTACTAAATGTTTTTCAAAATAATGGAAATATTCAAGGATATTGTTATACATTATTACTATGCTTAACTTATAGAACCATTATCAACACTGAATAAGGAAGTTTCCCTTCACATAAAAATTAAAAATAATTACAATCCCAACTGCATTTCGTCTAGCTGTCAGCTTACGCTTGGGTGCAAGGTGTTGTGAAGCTCATCGCTGTCAGTGTGGTACTGCAGTTGACCAGCTTGGTCACCACGGTCTCTCTTGCTCAAGAAGCGCTGGTCGGATTGGACGCCACGCCAGCCTTAACGATGTCATACGCAGGGCTTTTGTCACCGCCAATATCGCAGCCGTACTCGAACCGAGTGGGTTGGCGCGTGGTGATGGCAAAAGACCTGACGGCATGACGCTGGTCCCATGGAAGTGTGGACGGCCCTTAGTATGGGACGCAACTTGCGTCGATACTTTGGCACCGTCACATCTTCCTGAGACTCAGAGTAGGGCTGGAGCGGCGGCCAATTCAGCTGAGCAGCACAAGCGGCGCAAATATGCTAACCTCGGTAGTGGTTACATATTTGAGCCATTTGGAGTTGAGACTTTGGGTCCGTGGGGGCCGGGAGCTCATCTCGTTTTCAAAAGTCTTTCTGAGCGTCTGGTGGACGCGACGCGTGACCAAAATGCTGGTGTTTATTTGGCTCAACGTATAAGCATTGCCATTCAGCGTGGCAATGCTGCCAGCATGCTGGGCACGCTGCCAACTGGAAGTGGGCTTGAGCACTTGGATTATCTTTAGACCTTCAAGGGTCTGTGGATGATCCAATTGCTTTCTATGTAGTAGGAGTGTAGTATTGTCAAAATAATTACATTCTTTTAAAGATGTTAGAAATTTATGAGGTACAGTGAAAAATTTACTCGAATATTGAATGCCGCACAAAACCAAAACGCTGCCCAACGGATTTATAAGTGTGTAAATAAGCTAATAGCGGTTACCCATCCGAAGATCAGGCTTCGGATTGGTGACAGCGGGTGGCATTTACAATTGAGCGCTACCGTGGCTCGGATGACACGTTAAATTGTAGGCCCCGGTTATCTTAACTGTTTAGCCAGTAGGCTTCTGGTGACTTAAAAACTCTGACACCCGGCCTATTTGAACTTACTTACTTACTTACTTATAAATTAATCTTTGAAAATAAATATTCTAGGTTACTGTTGACAATCTGAGGAAATTGGACATTAATCCAGAAGATGTAGTTGGCATAGGTATCACTAACCAAAGAGAGACAACAATTGTGTGGAATTCAGCTACTGGACAACCACTGTATAGTGCCATTGGTAAGTCAAAAACATCGAGAAGACTACGATAGCAAATATGATTAATAGTAGTACTGTGAAAGCCTTACGACGAAAAAAAATTGTACATGTGCATTTTTTTTTCTTTGTACTAAATTCAGATATCAGAAATAACTCAATGATTTTCATAAAATTTGGTATTCAAAATGAGCTTTTTATTATAAACTAGTTTTTACCCGCGTCTTCGCCCGCCTGATATTTTGATATCTGACGCAATATCATTATTGTTGTGTGTGTGCACTTGAACAATCGACGTACTATTGAAGGTCGCTCGAGAGATTTGGAGAGAGACTTAGGAAAGAACGAAAAGTACCTGTCTCGGGAGCCATAGATCTAAAGAGTGGCCTACCAGCACCGTAATTCATACATTTTCAGCACGGCAAGTACTTTCCCACAACTAATAAACTTGATGGAACTTGGGGGCCACGTTCTACAACATTTTTTTTGTCACACACACTAACACTTAATTTTACGCACATAGAACGTTTGGCCAGCATTTTCTCTAATCTACCACCCGCAATATTAGTATTTTCAACAAAAAACAACACTTTTACTGACATTAAAAACGATTGTGTGTAAACATTTCGACGACTGCCGGCATCCTCTGACAGTGACACTGAATGACATTGACAGATAGATAAACTCTGACTTCTGAAGTCGGGTCCGAATATTTCCGCTCGTGTACTTTATATTAAGTGTGTTCAAATACTGTAAAAAGTTAACCAAAAATGCCAAAAATTTCACATTCCCCGCCGAGGCCGATAAGCGAAGCTAGATCGTACCCCGACGTGTTCCGTTCGCCGGAACCGGAATCAGATGCATTTATAAACATGAAAAAAAGGAAGTATCGGGATGATTTAGCAGGTAGCTCAACAAACGTAATGGCGGAAATGCTCAACAATCTCCAGCAATTATTCGTGGACATGAAAACTACTCAAGATACGCAATTTAGTAATATTGAAACTAGTATGAACACCTTGAAAAAACAAAACGAAGTGTTGCTATCATCCAATCATGAAATTAAAAAATCCATTTCAGAGATAGTAAATGAGCAAAAGGAAATGAAATCCCGAATAGAGGCGCTTGAAGAAAAAGAACACGACTTAAATGAAACCAAACAACAATTGGAAATATTAGAGAGAAAAATAAGACTGAGTTCTGTTGAGATAAGAAATATACCTTTAGACAACAATGAACAAATATTTGATGTCATAAAAAAATTCATAATATCTTGAAATTAGATTTCAGTACTCAAGACGTGCGTAATTCTTATAGGCTGCCATCAAAAAAAGATCAAATCAAGCCAGTAATCGTTGATTTCACTACTGTACAAAAGAAAGTCGATCTACTAAGAGCTATAAAAAACTATAATCTAAAAAGTAAAGATAAGCTAAATACCCTCAACATTGGCATTCCTGGTGACAAAAGGCCTATCTACATAAATGAAAACCTCACAAAGCAAGCAAAGAATTTACACTATCAAGGCAGAGAACTAAAAAACAATGGATCGTTGAAATATTGTTGGACAAATGGAGGTCGCGTTTTTGTTCGTAAAACTGAAGTATCCCCAGCAATCGAGATAAAAAATTCGGAACAATTCAAGACTCTAGAAGAAAACTCAAATCAAGCTACAACAAGCCATAAAGAAGATTGACTAGTCCGTTATACGGCTACCTTGCATATTATTGAAAATAATGTTAATAGTTTAAGTTCTTTAAAAAATATCGTTTTCGCTGTTCTTTTAGTGTTAAGTAGTATTACTCTTCATAAAAAACCCCTGAAATATATTAGGATTTCAAAATCATACGTACAGAAAAATATATTATTCACCCACACACACACAACATCACCACACACACATAAAATTCCTATTCATCCAACCAAGCGAAAAAACAAAATTAATCTTGAAAACATTCAGAAGCATATAGAGGGATATAAAACATCAAATCAAAGGTTTGGCGGTTTGCGCCACTTAGTTCGATTAATCATATGACAATGGCACAACTTGGAGAGTTATTAGCTGACATTGACAACGTCAATGTTGCTAAATCCCATATCCTGAATATGCCTGAAGAATGCATCAAGTTTTTTCAAACAGATCATGCCAGAACCATATCAATTATTTCTATAAATATACGTAGCATAAATTGCAATTATGATAATTTTATGTTACTTTTAGACCGAATGAGAATTAGCATGGATATTATAATTTTTTCAGAGTGTTGGTTAAATGAAAGCTATACTCCACACCAACTACCCGATTATAATGTCCACTATACTATAAATCACATAAATCAAAATGATGGTGTCGTAGTTTATTATAAAAAGAGCCTGACTAAAGTCAAAATATATGAAGAGAAGCTTGAGGATGCAAATTGTATCATTATGCAAATAGGAAGGGAACTTTGCGTTGTAGCTATGTACCGGCCACCCTGTAACCAGAATGTTTCAAACTATTTAAACTCACTAGATACTACATTAGGTAAATTAAAAACATGGCCAAATATAATTGTTATGGGAGACATAAATATCAATATCGAATCAAATAGTACAGATAGAAATATGGAAGAATATTTGTCACTGCTAGCTAGTCACGGGATGTTGCCTGCGCATTCGTTTCCGACACGGGAAAAAAACTGCCTCGATCATTGTATTATTAAAACAAAAAACAAAGCTACGACATTAGTTTTACCTCCTACAATAACTGACCATTCTCCAGTTGCAGTGCAAATAAATACCAAAAGTAACCACAGCAAAAAATTACTCAGATCCTCAACAATAATAAATTATGACAAAATAGAAAACGAAATCGCAAAAATTAAATGGAACAAAATATTGGACTATACTAACTTGGAAAAAGCGACAGAGATGTTTATGAATCTTATCAAAACTACAGTTGAAAAATTTACCCATACTAAAATTATATCGAGGTCAAAGGCAAATATAAAACCATGGGTTACTCCCGGACTAATAAAAAGTATGAAAAAAAGAGACAAATTACATATGATATCAAACGAAGATCCAAAAAATAACAAATTAAGAACGGAATTTATACAATACAGAAATCTTCTAAACAGTATCTTAAAAAAACTTAAAAGAACATATGAAAGAACAGAGTTAATGAAATACAAGAAAGACAGCAAGAAAACTTGGAAAACAATAAAAAAAGTTTGTAACTTCCCTGAGAAAGAAAACCCCGTTGAAAACTTACTGCTCATAAACTCAACACCAAATGAGTCACTAAATACGGTAAATCAGTATTTTGCAGATGTCGGTTCCAATCTTGCACAAGAAACTCTTCAATCTATGAACGATACTGAAGAAAATTTAGCCCGTACCCAACATAAACATTCCATGAAACAGGCACAATCTTTCGGATTGATACCTACGGACACTGTTGAGGTTTTCAACATTGTAAGGAACCTTAAAACTAGCTCGGCTCCTGGTTGGGACAAAACAAATACGAAACTGACAAAAATGATATTGCCTTACATACTAGAACCACTAACTAAAATATGCCAACTCAGTTTTGACACCGGAATAGTCCCCACAGCTCTGAAAAAATCAGTGATATGCCCTATACACAAAAGTGGGGCTGAAGACGATGTCTCCAATTACAGGCCAATATCACTTCTACCAATTTTTTCAAAAGTACTAGAAAAGCTAATGAGCGTCAGACTAAAAAAGTACCTAGAGAGCAAACTTCTTTTATCAGTTAACCAATTTGGTTTCAGAGAAGGAAAAAGTACCGAAGATGCAGTGCTCGAAGTTACGGAACATGTCAAAAACAAACTTGATGGCAAAAATAAATGTATAGGCATATTTCTCGATTTGGCAAAAGCCTTTGATACCGTTTCCATCCCTATTCTTCTAGCAAAATTGGAAGAAATCGGTATCCGAGGTGTACCTTTAAAATGGTTTGAAAGTTATCTCTCTGGTAGGACACAATCAGTCAGGATAGGAAATAAATTGAGTTGTGAAGCAAAAGTGGGGTTTGGGGTGCCTCAAGGCAGTATACTGGGCCCAACACTTTTTTTGATTTATATAAACCAACTATGCGACATACAGCTTCGACAAGGCAAAGTAGTCACTTATGCTGATGATACTGTGGTTTTATTTCATGGGAAGTCGTGGATAGAAGCTCAGGAGCTTTCAAACGAAGGCTTGAAAGCAATATCAAAATGGCTTAGACTTAATTTATTATCCATCAATATTGCTAAAACCAAATACATAACTTTCACAATTAACAATTCAACACAACCTAAAACTCCCTTAAATCTGAAAATACATAAATCTACTTGCGAGATGGATCAAAATTGCGCCTGCGATAATCTAAACCAAGTAGCAGAAATAAGATATTTGGGGATCATATTAGATAAACATTTAAATTGGATCGCACACATTAGGCATTTTTCAAGTAGGCTGAGAAAATTAATTTATATCTTTAAACAACTTAGACACGTCCTGAAATTTAATCCACTTATTAAGATTTACTACGCCTTAGCCCAATCAATCTTGTCCTTTTGCATTACAGCATGGGGCTCTGCTGCTAAGACGTACCTTGAACGATTGGAAATATCACAACGAGCCCTCCTCAAAGTAATGACTTTCAAACCTAGGCATTTCTCCACAAAACAATTGTTTCAAGAATGTGCCGTACTCTCAGTCCGACAATTGTTTATAAAATCACTGATAGTCAGGCAACATTCACAAATCAGCAAACAAGATATCCAAAAAATTAATATAAAACGACGTAAAGATCGCATATGTGAAATTGTTAGAAACAGAACTACATTTGGCACATGGTCTGTACAGTCTTTGGGGCCGTTAGTGTACAATAAAATAAATAAAATACTAAAAATTGACAAACTTAATAAATTCGAATGTACCCAATCCATAATAAAATATTTACTGTCCCTGGACTATGAACAAACAGAAAAACTACTAGAAATAATAAAATGATATGGTTATGGATCAAGTAAATCAAGTTTCGAAGGGGGATGAACAAAGGAATTACCTACACATAACAAACTGAATATTATTATGTAAGTATATTATTTATGTATATTAATATGACAACAAACTGAATATTATTATATAAATATTATTTAAGTATGTAAGTATATTATTTTATTATCCAAGTATATTATAAAAACAATTTCACAAAACATTGTATATTAATTAACTTTACTGACTAGACTAATGAGTATATTATTATTAGTGTTACTTATATAGCATGTTAAATAGTTAAACATACCAACTATTCACTTCACACACATTATTATTATAAATAAAGCTCGTTAGAAATTAACAATATACAAAGTGATAACTTGTAATTATTAGTAGGTAACTTTTAGTTCTTTCTTTATTTTTATTTTTTTATTTATTTATAAGTATCTGTGTTCAAATTAGGTTACTTTAGCGGTCAAAAGACCTACAGAAAAAATGTACCCTGCTATACAGGCTCTTACGAGACCTAGTGTAAGGTCCAAATACTTTAAAGGTACTTTTGCGATTTTCTACCGCACCTTATTTTTAAGATTGTTTGTAAGTACCTCCACATGTTGTAATACGTAATAAAATATTTTATTATTATTTTTTTTTTTATTATTATATTATAATTTATAGCCTATGTGTTATTCTGATATATAAGCTATATTATTACAAAGTTTCATCTCAATCCGTTCAGTAGTTTTTGCGTAAAATAGTAACAAACATCCATACATTCATACATCCATCCCCACAAACTTTCGCGTTTATAATATTTGTAGGATTTAATTGTACAAGCAGTGTTTCCCAACAACCGCGAATTCAGTTTTTTTTTCTATTTTTGTATTAAGTGAAGGTTGGTTACTCTCTAGTATTATTTAACAGATGTTAACAATTTGGGCCCTTGTCACCCTCACATGGCTGGTTGTGTCGTAAGTCTGAGGCCCTTTAAAAATTTAGGTGCTGATGCATTTGGTTGATTTTATTCGGGTTACTTTGTCTGAGAATGTCTGAATGAATGAAATGAATTGACTTCGCTAACAGTGGTTATTTTTCTTGATTTCAGTATGGTTAGACGTAAGGACTTCCAAAATAGTTGACGATTTACTCAAAAGTAAAGGAGCACAATGTATAAATGCTGTCACACAAACCAGTGGTCTTCCGCTTTCGACCTACTTTTCGTCAGTTAAGCTCAAATGGTTGTTAAAAAATGTGACGGCTATCAAAGAAGCTGTTGCACATGGTGAGTGCATGGCCGGTACTATGGATTCGTGGTTGATATGGGTAAGAAAAATCTATTGAGACTCTTCCAAGTTTGCTTAGACATGTTGTGATTATGCTATTCCAAAAGGTGACAGTTTCTCCCAAAAAAAAAATTACAAATTGAAAGAACATGTTAGTTTATAGAATCAAGCGTTACTTTGCGGAAATTCACCTCCAAATCTCTGTTTTAAATAAATATTTAGTGTATTTCATTTGTAAAAAATCCGTGGTGGTCAAGAGGTAATGACACCCGCCTTGCAATCGTGAGGTCGTGGGTTCAAATCTCCGGTCCCGTACCAATGAGTGCTTTGGAATTTAAGTACGGAATTTCACACCACTGGGTCTACCCGTGACCACGGTCGATGCAACTCGGCCGAAAGGCTCGGGATGATGATGATGAGGTATTTATTTATCTCGTAATTTTAGTGCGCGATTAGTCCCGTTCAAATCGTGATAGTTTAAAAACAACATTCACACCACTGGCTTTTCGGTGAAGGAAAACATCATGAGGCAACCTGCATACGTCCGTAGAAGAAATTCTATGGCGTTGGTGAATCTACCAACCCGCATTGGGCCAGCGTGGTGGAAATGGCCCAATCACCCTTCGTGGGTAGGCCTACGTCCTGCAGTGGACTATTAAAAGGCTGGTACAGTACAGTATTTCCGCTATCTTGTTGTAGGCAAATAAGTTTAAGGGCAATTTTTTTTTAAATTCCCTTAAACTTATTTGCCTACAACAAGATAGCGGAAATACACTAAATATTTATTCAAAACAGAGATTTAAAAAAAAACATGTACTATTGTGCATACTCCCCTAATAGGATGTTGCATAGTGGCATAGTATTATTTATTATTTAATATAATAGTTTATGTAAGTTTATGTATTTTATTTATTTTAAAATTGTATCATTATTTAGTATATATATTTTTTTTATAGTTTTATAGTTTTGATCTGTGTTGATTGTAGTTAATTTATCTCTTTGTCTATTTATTCATGCCTACTTCCCAATGTCTTCTACCTGTAGGTTGACTGGCAGAAAATGCTATTTAGCGTTAAGTCCTCCTTTTGTACAAATGGTGTGCAATAAAGTGTTAAATAAATAAATAGTAACTTTTCAAAGGTAATGATCACAGATCTCGTGAGATGGGACATGTCATCTCCATGTAGTTCATGGGACATAATTTCACACGAAGCTGCTTAAATTGAAATCATTCATTTTCAAAATAGTACATTGACAACAAATAAATATTAGCATCGACGTTCCTATTTATGGACACGCTCAACAAAAAATCACAAATAAGTAAAATATAAAATAATTAATTAATTCAATTGTAATTCAATATAACTAAATAAAACTATGTTCCAAAACCCATTTTCTATTTACCCATTTACTCTCAGATCACTTAATATGCGCTCACACAACAATGCATTCTGTAATTTATATTTCATATACATCCAATTAGTTCTTGTCAATAACCTAACAGTTGCAAATCCTAAAGCAGCGGCAGCTCCTAACTGCATATGCGTTCATCATATTTCAGAATCTAACTGGTGGCAATCGCGGTGGAGTCCATGTGACTGACGTGACAAATGCATCCCGCACTCAGCTCATGTCTCTACGGAGTTTGAAATGGGATAAGGGGCTACTGCGGTTCTTCGAAATACCCATAGAAATCCTGCCACAGATAAGAAGTTCCGCGGAAGTGTATGGTTATATCGCTACAGGGTCACTGCTTGGCGTACCTATTGCTGGAGTAAGTACCTACAAATAAGGGTGTGTAGGTACAGACCGCTGTGCCTCGTATGAATACACTTGATGGCGAAAGGTTCGCGAGCCCTCCTGTATTTTAGAGTGCTGGTTGCCTTCGCGCCTTCTAGCTCCCTCGCGCAGCTCTCCTTCACTAAAGGACCCCACTGACAAGGGCTCCAAATGGAACACATCCATTCAATGTTACCAATTTAGCGACTTTGTCGTTAGAAATGGCTTTTTTTTGTTTTAGCGAACAAATAAATGTTTAGCGACGAAAATAGTTTTGAAACTTGTCTGATTAACTTGAAATTTTAACATCTGTGGATTTATCTATAAGTAGGTACAATATATTTCCTAGTTACCTATATGTTGACGAATGTCGTAGGACAAAAGATGTTAGTTTTAATGTATAGAATAAGCCCCTAGAAGGATGCTAATTGATACAATGAAATAAAACTCGTTTTTCTTTTCAGTGCCTAGGTGATCAACAAGCGGCGTTGGTAGGCCAGGGTTGCATGAAATTCGGACAAGTGAAATGTACCTTTGGCACTGGGTGCTTCCTTTTATTGAATACTGGTAATTTACGTTTTCTGTTTCTTGACAAGGTTTATACAATACTTTGACCAAGAAAAAAGATAGGTAATGATACTTATAATATGGTTGATGCAAAACGTATGCAACATGGCTCACTTTGATAATTCTTTGTATATGTTTTAGGTGATTCAATAATACATTCACAAAACGGACTTTTGACGACAGTAGCATACAAATTGGGACCTGATTCTCCGCCAGTATATGCGTTAGAAGGATCTGTTGCTATTGCAGGTATTATAATTTTAATTTATACGCTCACTTCCTAATCTCGGTTGTCTAAAATGTTTATATTTATTACAAATAATTTATCTTGTGAAAACACTTAGGTATGTGGAAATTAGTTTAAATCTTTTGCCGTATTATTTTCGTCGTTTTTTTGTGTCTTAGTATTTTTTAGTATCTTACCAACAACCCTTAATATACATAGGCAGGGGCTTTTATACAAAAATAAATAAACACTAACCAGTCGGCTTGAAAAAGATCGCCTAATACGTTGAATAGTCGAAAACAAAAGGCCAACTCAAAAAACTAAGTAAGCAAATCTGTGTTAAATTAGAAATAAAATATATGAATACCTACCGCATTTATTTCTCATACAAAGTCTGGTTTCATTCATTTATTCTTCATAGATAATTCGTGAGAACAAACTCCGGGCAGATTTTATTGAAATATGATTATTTTATTTAGGTGACACATTACAGTGGCTGCGTGATGGGCTGCAGATTATAGATGACGTGCAAGAAACGGAGACGTTGTCAGAAGAAGTAGGCGACAAAGACGAGGGGAGCATATGCTTCGTGCCCGCATTTAACGGTCTTTACTCGCCGCACTGGAGAAAGGATGCTAGAGGGTATCAACTATCTGCAGATATTAACAACATAGACAATTTTAGGTCACTCGCGATAATATATTTTAGTGACCAACCTCGTTACATGCACTACCGTAGATATGCGGCCGCTAGCGAAACTAACGCCGGCCTTCAGCGGCAGATGGACTATTACAAAATCCCTATCGGATATCTATAATATGGCACAACACCTCGCCTTACGAGTACTCCTTTGTAATAGAAGGATATCCTTACTTTGGACATCTAGACATCACTCTCCACAGTCCTCCATGCTTTATATGGACAACAAATTCGCTCCGATAGTATGAAATGCGGCCAGTGAATGTCACATTTTATGTGTTGTGTAGGATAACGGTCTGGCTGGGCAGTCCATTTCCATCTCCAACGAACAGAACTACGCCGGGTCTAACTGGCAACTGTGCGGTAACCAGATAATGTGAAGATATGAGCAATATGTGTGGGCAATCTGGGGTATGTGAAATCTGAAGAGTAATTGCTTTGATCAGGGAATTGGAGAGTCTGAGCAGTGCTAGTGCAGAATAATTTGGGGATTGAGCAATGCTTATATGTTACGAATAAAGATATTGGATATAAGCCGTATTTGTGCTGAGCGGGACAAAGTTGGGTTTCAGTAGAGCTTATGTAAATTATGCACGATAATGCGAGTTCTGTTTGCTTGAAGCCATGTGGGTCTGACTGGTCTGAGCAGTGCTTATGCTGTGAGCCATAGCTGGTTTGAGTAGTGGATATGTGTTGTGCAGGATAATTTAGTGTATCAGTGCTAATATTACGCAGAACAATGTGGCGTCTGAGGAGTTGTTATGTATTATGCAAGATAATTTAGTTAAGGGTCCGATCAGCTCTAGTATTATAATAATGTAGGGTCTAAGCAGTGGTTAGGTATGTATTGTGCGGAATAATGTAGGATCCATGGGTTTAGTATCAGATAATTCATAAACAGTGTGTGTGTGTGTGTGTGTGTGTATGTGTGTGTGTGTAAACAGCGGTCGTGTTGCGCAGGATAATGTGGGGCCTGAGCAGCCGCACGCGGCGCGCGCACTTGGCCCGCGCGGCGCTGGAGGCGGTGTGTGTGTGTGTGTGTGTGTAAACAGCGATCGTGTTGCGCAGGATAATGTGGGGCCTGAGCAGCCGCACGCGGCGCGCGCACGTGGCCCGCGCGGCGCTGGAGGCGGTGTGTGTGTGTGTGTGTGTGTGTAAACAGCGATCGTGTTGCGCAGGATAATGTGGGGCCTGAGCAGCCGCACGCGGCGCGCGCACGTGGCCCGCGCGGCGCTGGAGGCGGTGTGCCACCAGACGCGCGCGGTGGCGGCGGCCATGGCGGCAGACTGCGCGCCGCTGCGCCGGCTGCTCGCTGACGGCGGCATGGCGCAGAACACCGCGCTCATGCAGATGCAGGCTGATCTCCTCAACATACCCGTGGTTCGTCCTTACTTGCTACACTATTACTTCTCGGAACAGTATAATTTATTTTGTAGCCTATTATAGGCTATAGATCTCGACTCGGTCTTTTGTACATAGGTTCTCGCAAATCTTGTTAGGATTTCGTTACTAAACAATATTGTCGAATATTTACCGCAATTACTCTAATATTACTGACTTATTTATGATGAGGCACAACACGCTCAAAAATACAATAACTAAACAATTTAATGAAATTTAAAATAAAACCAAATTGAAATTTTTAATGAAACCAAAATAAATGTGAGGCTACCTACCAAAAACAAAGTAAAAAATAAACTGTTGTATGCTGTTATATACCTACTGACTGTATTTTCTCTTTTTTCTACGACCTTATATATTTTTGTATAATCTTATCTTTTATGTTTGTACTATAATACTTGGTATAATATTACCCATCTTATATCAGTACCTATACGAGTATATTAATTTGTTGCTAAGAAGACTATAATTATCTTCATCTCTATTGCTATAAGTAGAAACTTTAAGGCTTACTTATTTGTTTAAATTGTTTTCTTTAGTTTGTTAATTATAACTGTTTGTTTTCCAACAATGTATAAATAAAATAAAAAAAATAATATTTTAATCGGCTGATAAATAATGCGACAGGAAATTTGCCCCTGTTTTAAAAGACTTTTTTTTGTTATAAACTATGTAAAGCTAATCTAGTTCTTTAACAATAAACCACACGAGCAGCTTCGGTTTATTAAATATGTCGCGCATTTCTTTGACTGAAACTTCAGAACTGTATCCCGACACGTTTTAAACCAATTTGGTTCATAGAAGACCAATCCTAAAATCGCAGGAAATATACCATTTATAATGAATAGCCTGGAGTGCTACCTCTTTTAAGAGAATAGCCATTTTTTTACAATTTTAGATCTAAACTCGTCTTTAACAGCCAATTTTCCAGAATTTTCCGTATACATAAATAATTATTTTTCGCAAAAAATGGCGAAACTGAATTCGAATGGTTCGCTCGAATTTATGTATACAATTTCTACATTACTGTTGATTTTTCAAAAACGGCTCACCTGATTTCTATAAAAGTTAAATGAGACCACCTCGGGAGTGTATCCTTTCGGACTAAACAAGATATTTTTGATTCGGTTCACAGTTAGCGAAAATATCGATGAATATAATATACAAAAAAAACAGACGAACATAGAACCTCCTCCTTTTTGGAAGTCAGTTAAAAAGAGAAATGTGATCTTATTCCAGGTCCGTCCCCTGATGATGGAGAGCACGGCGCTGGGCGCGGCGGCGGCAGCGGGGCGCGCGCTGCGCGTGTGGCCCACCTCCACGCCCAGCCCGCCCGCCGACACGTTCCTCCCCTCTATTTCTAGTGAAGGTACTCTTATGCTACTGCTCCACCTGCGTCTTAACGCGCTAAATAAGCTTTTACGTAGATGTTATGTATGATTTTAACGCGTTCAAACGTAGGCCATCTACGTTAGCGTTCCAATTTCGCTTTTAGATGCTGGTGGAGCTGTAGTATTCGGAGCACTACACTTGTGCTTTTGTCAACCTTTTGTGGCATATTTTAGATTGGCCATATATTGTTATTGGGAGGGGGAGGCCCCTAGGCTACAGGGCCCACAAACCATTCATGTGACTACAGCTAAGATTACGATGGTTATTTATACGACAAATACAGAAGTCCACTTCCTCATTAAATTGAGCACAATATGATGAAAGAGTACTAAAAATAATACTCTGAATCTTTGTTAATGTTTAAATTTATATTTATGTTGTACGTGACGTCACCTACCGGTCTCAGCAGAATACCAGCGCTGATTGTTCTCAATCAGCAATTCACGCTGAGTTGGGACCGGTTTTCGTGGCATACCATGCTCACTTGCTGCTTAACCACTGTTACTCTTGTTTGTTGTTTATATTTGTTCATGTATGTCACGAAATAAACGGTATTTCTTTCTTTCAAAAACTCCGAAATCTGTTGAGCACCCAGCGCAGCCGCTCGACTTTGTAACTTAGTTCGCATAACCCTGGGACTTTTAACAAAAATAACTCTGAAAGTATCGCACATGTATTAGCGGTTAAAACAACCGTGGTCTATAACAATTTAACGTAGCGTCCGCGTGACGGTAGCGCTCAACTGTAATTTTTACACTTGTTGCCCATCTGAATACTGACTACGTCGATCGCGGCCGTTGTTTCATATCGCATCGGTGATAGATATCTTAACTTCTGTATTGGCGTTACGTAACGTGCAGGCCGAACCAAACCTCTCGGCTCTGTAATGTTAGCTCCAAGCTACGGATAACCCGATCCTGACTGAAGCCAACTTAATAACTACCCGAGGATTGGGTTTGCAGCAGCTTGTAGCTAACATCACAGCCGCTAAGGACTTGATAGAACATAGCGTTACTTGTACAGATATAGCTATGTGTGAGTTGAGTATTCAATGAACTGCACTACTTAATCTGTGTATTATTTTTGTCCTAGAAAGGGAGATGCGTCGAGTTCGGTGGGAGGAAGCAGTGGACAGATGCATGGGCTGGGTCACAGACGTCAAAGAAGAGAAACACAAAGTTATGCCTGGTAAGTAGGTAATCTTTCTGGTTTCTACTTTCTTATTTACTCGAATTAGCCCAAGAACTTAGCATAAGCACTTTTCGTTCATCTCGAATATCTAGAGGCGGCGGAAGGCGTGAGCGATGTGGGCCACCGCCCATATACGGCCTCGCGCCCTAAGGCCCCTAGGACGTAAGTGTGTGTTCACCAATAGGGCCTCTATAGGGCAAAACGTAACTTGCTCAAAAGAAATTTTGAATGGCGACACCTAAATCTGTTGTTGTGCAACACGTACATAACTCGGTTTTCGTCAGTTGGTTCACGGTATACGCTGATTATGGAGTATTCTAGGCACAAAGGCTACGAAATTCATAAAATATTTTCCAATTTTTCTAAGTTCTCAAAAATCACTGGCTAGTCTTTCACTCATCTAGCTTGACGACGGCACTTCACGCAGGAATAGTTTTTTTTCGGACAGTACTGTACTTTACCGTTCTTTTTAATAGTCCACTGCTGAACATAAGCCTACCCAAGGATAATTATAAGTATTTGGGGACATCTTACACACGGTCTCTGACCCCAAACTATGCAAAGCTTGTGATATGGCTGCCAGAGACTGATAAACTACTTATACATATTTTTAAATACATACTTAACATATAAATAGTAACTAAATAACACCAACAGAGCAAACACCTACGTTCATCACATAAATACTTGCCCTGGGTGGGGATCGAACCCACGCCTCTTTGACCCAGTAGTTAGGGTCACTAACCACTGAGCCACCGAGGCAGTCTAGGATGATTGGGCCATATCCACCTCGCTGGCCCAGTGCGGGTTAGTGGTTTTTAGACCATATTCAATAGAATCCAATCCATCCTTTGGAAATGTGCGCAACAAAAAAACGTCTTCAGTAAATAGGTACACTTACGCATTAGTAATACGACATATTTTATTTCAGAGGAGATCGACCGAACGACCGCAGTGCTTCCCCCGGGCCTGTTCTTCCTCGGCACAGCGCTGCTTTTCATCATAGCAGATAAATTAAAAAGCTTGTAGAGTGGACGTGGCAGCCACTATTAGTCATTACTTGTTAGTCGCTGAATAGAACAATGTACCTCCAAAGCTAGATCATTTTAAACTAAAGTATTAATTTATTCCTAGATAAAATTGTTGATTGTTGTAGTAGTATGAATATAAATCGTCTATTGTCATTTTACGTTTTATTAGACCTTCAACCTGTTTCCCTTTTTCTTTCATCCATGCCACCTTTACATACAGAAACTTCTTCCAGAGGTATACTCCCAACGGCCGCCACTAAAACGTCCCCCAGTGGTGGTAGTTAGCACCAGTTAAAATGTGACAGCTGCGGCTGCGACCTAGTCTTCCACAATGAAATAGTAATCAAAATTTCATTGGTCTTCCACCAAGAATAATCTTTAAAAATTCGGGCTTTGCGATTGGTCGAACTCTGAACGCTAGGTTCTGCATTTGACTGCTCGTCAATTATGATATAACTACACAAATACTTACTCCAAAAACAAGTTGTTTAACTTGTTTTTGGAGTAAGTATTTGTGTAGTGTATGTTATGTCTGTCGAAAGCGGGCGTCCGAAGGGATAATAGATACAAAAAAATACTGTGTATGATATTATTTATTTAAGCATTATACTTAAAAATATAGTATAATAAATACAAAAAGTTTCACGAGACAAGTCTTTCAGTTTAGATGGAGATTATTATGACACAAATCAACCTTTAATTACTGCTATAGGTCTTAATTTAACGGTCTTTTTACTGATGCCGGCGGCGTGGCAGGTGTCGACGACGTCAGTCACGTTCTTATAAGACTCTGGAGCTTCTTCCATCACTAACTTTGGTGATGCAACTCTAATGGAGATTCCCATTGATTCCATCTTTGTTAACACTTCCTTGTAGTCAATGTTACGACGTGACTTAGCACGAGACAATGCCCTTCCCTGAAAATAATACGAGTTTATTACAAATAAGTATAATTTATTAGTAACTTTCAGTAATGAAGCACATGTAATTTTAATTTAATTGTAGCACACATTTACCCACAATATGTTCATAATGTCAAATCAATCAAAGAGAACTTTAAAGGTTGATTGAAGTCAGTTTCTATAAAGTCTATTTTCTAATCAAAGTTCAAAGTGTAAGTGTTGATCAAAATGTCAACTTACTGCTCCATGGCATGTAGATCCAAAAGTCTCTGTCATGCCCTGATGAGTGCCAGTAAGGACATAGCTGCAGGTACCCATGGTGCCACCAATCAGGACCGGCTGTCCTGTTAACTGATAGTCCACTGGGATCAGTGGGTGGTGGGGTGGGAACGCTCTAGTGGAACCCTGTAACAATAATAAAACTAACCAAACTGAACTATCTAGTAAAACCCGCATGGAATACAAATTAAATAGACAAGATACACACCTTTCTATGCACAAGTAAAGTCTTCTGTTTGCCATCTACAACATGCTGTTCAATTTTAGCAATGTTATGAGAAACATCGTAAATAACATGCATGTCCAAGTCATCTGGTGCCATCTTAAATTGCTTTGCAAATGCCTGCCGAGTCAAGAATGTCATTGAACTTCGGTTGACCCAAGCAAAGTTGGCTGCTGCCGCCATGGCCTTCAGATAATCCTGGCCTTCAACAGAGTTGATTCTGGCACATGCTAGTTGTCGGTCGTTTGTCTCTATAACATCTCTCTTCATGGCTTTTTCCATCTGCACGAGGGCATCTGTAGCCACTTGATGACCAAATCCTCTGCTGCCTGAATGAATCATGACACAAACTTGACCGATTCTCTCTAAGCCCATTTTTCCAGCAGCATATTTATCATAAATTTCATCAACAACCTGAATTTCCGCATAGTGATTACCGGCTCCTAGTGTACCCAACTGAGGCAGTCCCCGTTTCTTAGCCCTCAAGCTAACCTTGGACGGGTCAGCGTTTAGCATGCGACCATACTCTTCGCAGTGTTCTTTGTCTTCTGCCCAAACATATCCCTCACGGAGAGACCAATCCATTCCCATTTCCAAGGCTTCCTCTAAATCTCTAGCATTCATAGGAATTATACCTTTGGAACCAACTCCAACAGGAATATGGTCAAAAAGACTCTGTGCCAGTTGTTCCTGCAAGAATTTAAAAATAAAATTTGGGGCAAATACCTATTATGACAAATCTTTAAATACATGTAGTGGTTGTGCGCAAATAAATATTTTTTGTTCTTTCCTTGTTAATATTCTACCAAACATATGCCTAGATATTTATGACTACATTAGGTATGTACATATGAACTAGCACATAATTTTCTAGGCATATGTTTGGTAGAATATTCAACAACTAGGAATATTTTATACTATATATATTTCAATTTCCATATTATATGTTTATTTCCATAGTAAAACTAGGAATATATTTATTGTTAACTAGTTGCTTACCTTTATGGGCTGAACATCCTTTTCGTGAAGGTTAGTCCTCAATAACCTGACTCCACAGTTGATGTCAAAGCCAACTCCACCAGGAGATACAATAGATTTTGGATCAGACATATCGAAGGCAGCCATATTACCTGCGGGAAGTGAAATTGACTATAGATATTGACAATGTATAATAGTGAGTAAAATATGGGTTACAAAAGTAAGCCATTGTAATTATTGCATCATATTAGTTCACAGTCTGCATTGACATCTTGAAACAATAAATAATTCATTTCCAATCACATGTTTTAGCAATATACATATTAAGATAGTAGCATATTTAAGGAGTAAACATAAGAAATCTAAAACAATTAATCATTCTTATTTAAGATAGGAATGATAACACTGGTACTGAAATGCTCAAACACAAGCCGCTGGTGCAATTGCTCCAGTGACGAATATGATAAGACATATATCAATTACATTGATGTATTACATCCACTGAAACATTTCTGGAGTATATTACCAATCGCAAATCCATAGCCTGAGTGTACATCTGGCAAGCCGACCGACCGGCCCACGATCCCCGGTAACGCCGCAACGTTGGCGATTTGTTTCACGCCTGGCAGGAAACCGCCAGTCATACCAGGCCGGCACGAATTCCGCAGCTCCTCCAGCATAAGCTTTTCTAGGGTACTGTTTACGTAGAATACACCCTCCACATTCATGTTTGGTTGGAAGCCTTTCTTAATTTTCCAACAGTAGGGATTGACCTTCTCCAAATACTTCAACTCTTCGTTGTATTGCCTTACAACCATTGTGAACAGTTAGAGATTCAGATTGCACACGAAAAAGGATTAGCGAGGAATCTAATTACAGTTTTATTTTTAAAAAGCCGAGACAAAACCACAATCACAGAACAATATTACTAGGAGAAGAACGATTGGTTCATACATTACGAACGCTTACACGGCTCACTAGCGCTTCAAACCATTAGCAACCAAACTAACGGTAACCGCGGGAAAATTTGAAACACTAGGCGCAACAATTCGAAACGTTTAGTATCTTTCCGTATTCACGAAAACCCCAGAACAAATAACTTTTATTGTGGAATTTTTGGAAATCAGAAAACTCGTTTCCAAGTGAAAGTTGCAATGTAGAAAACACTACAATAAATTATCTATCACATTGTCTTATTTATTCAACTGAATCAAGGAACAATAAATGTTAAATAATAACAAATCGGAAACTTCCAAAAATTCCACAACAAAAGTTATTTGTTCTAGAGTTTTCGCAATTAAAGCATTACCAACTCTTGTATATCTCGTGGTACACCATTAATAAAACACATTTAGTAAGAATTTTTTAAAATTTTTATTTTTCTTGCTAGAGATTGCTTGGAAGCTTCATCAATAAACCCTCTATTTGTTGTTATGCAAAATCTTTTAATGCAAATAATAATTACAGTGTTTATTATTTTTTTTATATTCATATCATCATGCATTTCACATCCTTTCAGGCAGTTTGTTGGTATTGTTTCGCATAATTTTGATAGTTTCATTTTAATATTTATTTCATGACTTTTTTTCGCTAAAAATTCATTTATTGATGTAGCAGCATTTTCAACAAATTTGACTAACTCAGATTGTACGTATTTCAAACTGCATTTTTCGCTGCTATATTCCTTAAATGATGTGAAGATATGACATACCTCAGTGTTCGGGTCAGTTAGAAAAAGTTTCTTGCACAGTACGCAATTTAAGTCTAATGCTCTCACAATAAACCCACATACATACGCACACGCTTGCATTTCACCCGAACACTGAGGTGTGTTGACCACAATACCCAGAGAAAATCACGGAAATACGGAACACTAAATTGACAAGTGTGAGAGTATGACAGACATTAGACAACTTCAACAACTTGAAACTTAAGGTGCGTTCGGTTTGGGCTCGGTGGCGTTTTTGGCGTTTAAGAAGGATGCACGGAATTAAAGCTCCATCAAACACGAGCGGTACGAGCGGTACGAGCGGTAAAGGGCGGTACGGCAGTACCGCGACCGGACCTGTGTGAGCCCTTCTTATACAGGGTGTTTGGTAGAGGGTCCGACAAACCAAACAGGCATGTTCGGGGATACATTTGGAGAATACAAGTTGGCCGAAAAAAATCCCTGACCCCCTATATTTTTTTAAAGTTTTTTTTTGTGAATTTTGCGGTTTTCACCAAAATTGTACCTATTTACCTCTATAACCTTTGTGAAATCGGTTTTATACTGGATTTTATTACTTTGGTTTGGTTTCTGATACATCTTCAGGCCACGCGAAGGAAAATTAGATACAAATCAAAGCTAACTAACTAATTTAGAGCTTTTAGAGTGAAAAAATTAAATATTTTTTACATCAAAGTTCAATTTTGACAATGATCTAAAAATAAACCACAAGCAATTCTGGAGGTAATATGCGTTCAAAATGTTTTCTATTTATCACATAATACAACAGTATAAAAATTGGTATAATACTCACCAACTTATTGAGTAAAAAAGGATTCAAAATAACAACGATAACAATAAAAAAAAATTGCCATCTACGTAAAACAAAGGACCTAGAACGACTAGTAGGTATAAAACCATTGTTATCAGTTCCTCTTTATCTGTCACTCAAAGAATGCCGAGACGACATGCTAAGACTAAGCTTCCGGTTGTCAAAACCAATAAAATATGTAAGTAATCAGTCAAGCTTTGACTGCTATCACTGTTTGACGCGTGTAAGAGTAATCGTGATTCTTAAATGTTTTTTATGTTTTGTTATTCTTTTGATTTGTTTAACTGTTAACGTTAATAGCTGTTATCGTTGTTAACTGTTGTTTTTATTGACGTTGACTGTTGTTGCTGTTGCTAAGTGGATTCTTTCTGTGCTGACATGACGGAGTTTAGTAACGAAAAATACGCCGACATAGTTTTTGTCTATGTGGGTGTGAGGTCTCTCTGATCGCGCGAGGGTTCTGTGATTCCCATCTGCATAGATTATGTTGGTTAAAGATCCCATCTCTCGTGAATTTAGATTCATCCGTCCAGAGATTGTCTTCAGAAATTCGTTGTTATCTACTTCCGAATGAAGAAGAAATCGGCAGAACTGTAAACGCCGCTCTTGGTCCCCTTTTACTAAACCTGAAACAAAAACCAACCGTTTCAGAACATGAGATGAGCAAATTGTACGGCAATTATTATTATTGTATGTAGAGCGAGCTCTAGAAACACCACTAAATTGTTACCTACAATGGGCCTAGCTCGAATTCTCTTAGCCGTCGTAGTCGTAGGTTAAAGGCTTTAGCCTGTCAAAAATGGGCGAATTATTTGAAAAAAAAATCAATCTTTTATTAATGTTCCTGTCAAAAAAAAGGAAATGTCAAATTCAGTCAATCAGATGACGTATTTAGTGTTGCCAGACTTCGTTCTCGGTATCCAGACTTAGCAATTTAGGAAATGTTGACGTGTTGATGTAATAATTATTTTCTTTTTTAACTATTGGCACATAATCCTGCGTTAACTCGTTTTAGCCCGTAATGTTTACAAACTCAGGTGTTATTATACATTTTTATAGAAACATACATTTTTGTATACTAAAAGATTGTCAAAAAGAAAGAATATTCTTATTATTTTTATATGTACTTTTTATCATATACTTTACTACTAAAAACAAAAAACAGTAGTTGAAGTTATCGGAGAAATTCGTGGCAATTTGAATATTACTCGTAATAATCCTTAAGGGTGCTATTCGAATCTTTCACTTGCTTTACTACACTTGCAGCAGCTGCAGTAGGCCGGCTGTGTCTACACAACTGAGGCGTTAGTCCAGGTTTACACATAAATTGAAATTACATCTGTTCGATATTGCCCTATACATTTTTGTACAGCGCCCCTGACCGAAACGATGAA
Source organism: Hypomecis punctinalis (assembly GCA_949316475.1). NCBI lineage: Eukaryota > Metazoa > Arthropoda > Insecta > Lepidoptera > Geometridae > Hypomecis > Hypomecis punctinalis. Next base: position 13,868,757 of record OX438803.1, on the reverse strand, counting down.
GAACTAACCAAAATGTATGGAGCCACACGCGAACGCAAAAGTTTAAGTAAACAACACAAAACCTGGACTAAGGGCTCTGGTTATCTACGTAGTTGTATGAATTTTTACAAAAAGATCCCGAATTACGGCTGCGGCAGCATGTGCTACCGAGCCTCGGCTGCAAGTGTTGTTAGCCTGTTTAAACAAGTCCAACGTACCTGCGATGTACGACGTAGGCAACCAGCATCGGAATCATTCCCGACTGCGGAAACAAGCAGCGGCTCATGTGTGTGCTACCTCCATTCGCAACCTGCATCCGCAGGCTGCAGCCGAGGTTCGAATAGCTGCTTTACTTATATTCTTAACTTATAGTTGCGGTTCTTGTACTTTTGCTAATGAAATGGATGAATACCGAATTTCATTCCGTTTTTCATTTTCTTTTTATACCAAGCCTAGACATTGATTTTTTTGACGTGACAACGTCTTATAAATCGATGAACTCCAAAAAGTAATCTGATATTACAGACAAGATGACATGCTATGTTTTAAAAATCAATATAAATATCATTGAGACAATATTGACTAAAAATACATGAGAAAAATCAAGTTTTTAAAATCGAGCACCATTTTAGCACTCTGAACATAACAAACCTGGCAATCCATCCAATCTTTAGTGTGTATACATGTCTATAAATAGGTACTTATAGCTTGAAAATTGTTTTCGTCTTTTCTTATTTTATATTCAATTTTAGCCAAATTGTACATATCTGAACAGTTTTAGAAGCGTCATAAATCACATTGGTGAACATATCATTCTTAGAAAATAAGTGAGGAAAAATTAGTCTGTTCGTATATAACAGGTCCTGGTATGTATGGGCTCGCGCATCCTTCTTAGCGTTGATGTAAAGCGTTCGGTTTGGGATTTTTGGTCATTTCGCCAACAATGCTGCTTCTGCTCACTTCCCAAAACGAACGCAAAAAGAACAAACTGCGGTGCGTCAAAAGTCAAACAACTTAATTATGGCGAATACTTCGAAAATTCAGAATTTCGCGAGATGTGATTTTTGTTTTGCAAACTTACATGTTCTTTGTTTTGCTGTTCGTTCCGATTTAAATATCTGCTTTTGACGGTCAATCACCCACGTGTCACTCGTGGCAGTAGTAAGATTGTGAACACCAAATCACAGGATATTACACTACACAATTAAATATAAACATCAAATTACATAATTTTATCCGATTTTAGCAATACGCAATTTGCTGGTAGTATTTATATTATCTTTGCTTCGCTGTTCTGCCTTAAACATCTATTATTAATTGTACACCGTAAAAATTATTAAAAAGCTTAAAACTTGAGATTATGCGCAAAATATCAACAATAATACGTCAAACTTTTAAATGTCACAAAACGATCACAAAGAACCCACCTCCGCAGGTGGCTCAAAATTAACAGTTCACGATGGCATTTTTAGCTAATTTCGAGCTATCCGAACGGTGAATGAAAACATATAAAAATGCAACTTTTGCTCAGACTTTCCCAAACCGAACGCTGAATGTGATCGTTCTTAGCGTTTTTAACTGTTATTTTTGCCACCAGTAGGCTATCCGAACGCACCTTTAGATTATAGAGGGAACATAAAAGGAAGCCTTTGGGAAGAACGCGGCGGACGCGGCTTACGGACGGACGCTAGACTATGAAAGTACACTGAGCCGTGCACACTATCGGACATAAGTCGCGGACGTCACCTTCGGACGACCTTGAGCGTTCGGATGTCCGAGAGCGATCTGGCACACCGGATGTTTTAAGACTTAACTGTGCACATTGCTAAGTCGCGGCTGTCAGTCGCGTCCGTCAGCCGCGTCCGATAGTATGTTTCCGGCTTAAAGAGTCCTGTATGCGTCATTATACTGAATTCTTATCGTGTTGATCGCTTTTCGCGTGTACGTTATCCACAGCTGGCATATATACATACATAGGCTATGCTTATCGGAGAATGGCCGTTAATTCAAAGTAATTAAAAATAATAATTAGGCAAAAAGCGCCATTAGCACCAAATCTGATGAGAATGGCTGTTTACATTTCTTATTGGAAACCACTATTTTACAGATGTCTGTGGAAACCATAGAAAACCTTTTGATTTTTTTTCGTCTTTTTAAAATTCATGATTGTCAATGTCAGTATTTTACGTCTTTTTGGCGTTATCAATGTCAGTGTCAAAATTGTCAAAACATTGTCGCCTCGCTGTTTTCTTGAAATTCTTGATTTCGTAACAGGCCACAAGTGATTATCTTCTAGTTTTTCTGTTAAAACAGACACAAACTTATCGAAAACCGACTATGGCTGCACTCATGAAGCTGCGGCACTCACCTGTCATGCAACGATGTCTCTGGAATCACCTTAACAATATCAACCGTAACATTGCGACTTCGAAGAAAAATAGTGATTCTGCCGCCGCTACTACTGCAAACGAGTCCTCTTCAAAGGATTGGGTCAGCTATGGATTCCATTACGAAGATAAGTCAGAAGATACCAACGCACACCATGCTTCATTTTTCTTCTCTGTAACTTTGTGCCTGGTGTTCGGTGGATTTGCCTGGGCGTACGCTCCTGATGTACATATGAGAGATTGGGCTCATCGTGAAGCATTCTTAGAGCTCCGTCGTCGAGAAAAAAGTGGTGCACCACTCATAGATCCTAATTATGTCCCAGCTAAAAGCATTAAGTTACCCACTGAAGAAGAGTTGTGCGATATTGAAATTGTCATATAAATTACTGTAAATTGTTAATGTAAACATCCTTTGCTATGTAATAAAGTTAGCTAATTCGTTAAACTTTTGTGTTCTTATTTCAATTCATTCTTATAGTTATTCCTTTAATTGTAAAGGTTTTATATTTTTATTATGTGTCCCAGTTTGTTTAAGGTCAGAAGACAAAATTTTGGGGTCATCTAGTAAACCTAAGTACATTAGAATGGATGGCTTAAAAGTCTTACATAATAACTTGGAAAAATAGATAGCTACCGGCAAGCAACAACTTAAATAAATTTTATTTTGGATATACTTACATACATTAACTATGACTGACTTTAAAGCACATTCTAAATAAGACCAATGCTTATAAATACTTCTATCATATTTTCTATTCCTAAGGAATGGAGAAGAGGAAAAATAAACTGCAAGTTTAAATTCATGAACTTTATTTGTAAATACTAATGTGCAATCTAATACATACACATATCCCTATCGAGGCCCAATTATGTAGGCGCCATCATAATTATAATAGCAATTTAGAAGATTCCTGTTTCGCATATAGTGAAAATGAAACAGGAATCTTTGTGTCAAAGTGTTACAAAACACTTTAATTATCTATATATATCGATATCTTTTTACCTTGCTATTAAATTTATTTGTGCCTTTATAATTGGGCCTAATGTCAATAATAATGTTGTGTTTTGTCCAAATCGAAATTTTGAGTGTTGAAATTTTACATTTATTTTTAGTTTCCTTTGATGTGAACAAGTTTGCCTCCTGTGACAGCTGCATACACTGTGTTGTTGTCTGCAGTGATTGCATTGACACAAGCTCCTAAATCAATGTCTCCGGCTGCTTCTAGTTGGTTGCTTGTTATCTTCCATCTTCGAACATGACCATCCCAGCCTCCTGTCCAGGCATAATTACCATTCACAGCCAAGCTAGTAATTATCATATCACTTACCTGTAACAAATCATAACATTAAACTAAGGTCTTGTAACATTGTTATTGCATTATTTTTTAAAGGTTTGGTATTTTAAAGGTTTTAAGGAAATTAGTTGTTCTGTTTAAAAAGAAACGCGATTCCGCATTTGGTCCTATATTATGTAACAGCATAATGATGAGCATATACACTTCTAAAAGTCCTTGTTTCTTTGGCTTTGCTCATCACTAACTAAAAAGTTTGTTACTTTTCTTTTATTTTGAATGCAATAGTTATGCAGTATCTCCAATAAATTGATAAAAATTGGCGCCTATCGAAAATTCTATAGCAAATCACTACTAGAAATTTAATAGCAAATCACTACATAAGTTTAGTTTTATGTCAAAAAACCACAAAATCGTAAGTAAAAATTAAACTACAGACCATCAAATAAATAAATTAAAATATTTAAATAACCAATTAGTTAGCTAAACTTATGCAAAGTTGTAGTTTGACCGCTTACAAGCGCTCGACCACAGCTGAACACGCCGCCACTGACGTTCTTGTAAAAAAATGTCGGTGACTTGAAGTGATGTTTGTGGCTCGTGTGTGGCGATACTTAGTATAGGTATTATACTTTATCTTAAAGTACCTTATAATATCTAGTATACAATTACCTTAACTTCATGTAATTGTTTGAACTCCTGATCATCAGTGGCATAGTGCAACCGCAAGTTGTTGCCGCCCCTAGCTATGAAAAGCAGGTGGTCACCAGCTATTCTTAGCGGAGCGCGTCCTTCTATCGTATGTCGGGTCACGAAACGAGTCTTTGATTCCTCTGAGAAAAAGATTAGAAGTAAAAATTAAAAGGGCTAATTGACTTCAAAAAACAGAGGTTTAATTAGACTGTAACTTTTTAGGGTTCAGTAGATATTTTAGGTAGTAAGCTACCTAATCCGAAAGCAAAAAAGGGACCTATCCGGCTATATACGGCTGTAGATAGGTTATATTGAGCACGTGAATTGTAATTGCGTTCAACCAGATTGATTCCCACTGCGGGGCATGATTTCAAATTATCGTGGGTAACGTTTTTTTTTCTTAGTTGGTCACTAGGTCATAAGCATGAACTTGATGATGCTGGTATTCCAAAATTATATTACGAAAGGTTTTAGCTCCTGAGGCTTTTTTGATAGCAATCAATATGTCTACGCTGAGTACGAAAGACCTTAGTCGAATTCACAGAATTACGGAGGGATAATGTGGTCGATCGAGAAATGAAAGAAAGAAATGCATTGATTTAATATGGCTTGAGTTAGAAAGAGACATGAAAAATATCTCGATTCAGTGGGTCCACTCCTCACCCCCGCTGTACTGCCCAGTGCCCAAAGACTCATGTTCACAGACGCCATTTAATAAGTAGGTATATAGTTTGATTCGACTTATAAGTATTGTAATATTTGTAATCTACGGTCTAAGGCCACAGAAGGGCGGCAGATATGGTTTATTACCATCTATGCTAATTACCTACTCTTTCTACGTGCGTCTCGGCTTCTACCATTGAGGAAGCATCTACTCACCGGGTTTGATTTCTGTCACCGTGACATAAAGATCTCTGGCGGTAAATAAAAACGGCGGAGAAAATTGTAGAGATTTTACTTCTTCTAGCACGTTGTACATAGCCTTCACAGCATTGTCTTCGTATACCGTCACCTATCGGATAACATCAAATAAATAATTACTTATTATCAAAATATAGTTTTTTTTTTTAGCTAAAATTAGTAATTCAGCAAAGAAGAAATGCAGCTCGCGCCAAATAACAAAAGCCAAGATCGAACGTTTGGCACATCTGTGGTATAAGTCGAATCAAGCTTAATGGCCCTTGTAAAGTTAGCTACAAGCTATACATATAAGCAGAAATACGAAAGCAGAATAAATGAATTATATCCTACTCCTCGCCCTCGCCACAATAATGGTATCTAATCTAATAGATACCCTTACGGGGCCCACACCGACATTTAAGAATTTACAACGACTCGTCTCGTGTTCACAAATTGATTGTAAGTATCTATATCTACCTGTTTACGGACAGGGAAAGGCGACCGCAATCGCTACTGCACACTAAAACAACCTCCCTTACTTGAGTCACTTGTCCTAAAAATCGCCTCTAAAATAGTTTTAATTAGGTACATGGAGCGAGCTGTATTCGCACTGTAAAAAAAAATCTGCTTAGAACTTACCGTGCCAACCTCATCACCAGAGAAAACGCTCGCACCATACACATGCAGAGCCTCAATATCTCCGTCAGCATGGGGGAAGTCACACAGCTTCTCCCCCTGAGTCGTCCACACTCGGACGCCGCCGTCGTTGGAGGCGGAGTACACCTTACCAGCGGCAGCGTCCAGGGCGAACACCTGGGACGCGTGCGCTGGCCACGACGCTTCAGGAGACAGCTTGGCGTCGTAAGACTATACAAAGAGATCATTAGCATCATCTACACAAGAACTATTTTAGAACAGAAGTCGTCGACTAGGTCGCCTATCAGTTAACCAAACATCTAAGATTATATTAGTTCAGCTATTGTTGCGTGAAACTTTCACATCTATATGTATGTAGGTATTAAATAAGTACAAATAAAGTAAGTTCGTGTAGGTCGCTTGGCTAGCCCTGGTGTCAGAGTTTCGAAGCCGCTGACATGGCTAAATAGATAAAACAATCAGGACAATTTAACGTGTCATCCAAGAGCCACGGAAACGCTCAGTTGCAAATTGTCACCCGTACCTAGGTACGAAGACTGACCATTGCTTTGACCAGCTTGCATTGACCAGTGATCGCTAAAACAAAATATATGATTGTGCTGCATTCTGGAACTTACTTTTATGAAACCATCTTCCGTACCAACGAACAGTTTATTATCCCACGCCAAAACACACGGTTCAGAGTCAAGTTTTGCTTCACATTCGATTTGGAGCGACATTGTTTACTAAACACCTATTTACGAAAAAAGTTTATACATTGGGACACGACTAATGGAATCAAAATATCTCTGCATACTACCAACTGTACGAAACGGTACGAGTAGGTACCACATGTTAGAACGAAAATAGAACGTCCAGTGAACTCTACGAACGTTCTCAGAAAGAAAATAGCAGATTCTAGATCAATCTCTTCTTTCGCAATATTATGGGATAAAAATGCCGACGCTTCTGCCATCACATATTGAATCTAAAACATACGAGTAAGTATAAGGTTGTACAACTCATAGTTGTGTTCAAATTTAACACTGAAACATTCTATGGCAAGTCGTTTGCTTTTCAAGCTGTCCAATTGTGGAATGCTTTGCCTGTTCCAATACGCAAAGCTCCATCTCTTGATGTTTTTAAGGAAAGCGTTAAAATGCTTTACCTTTCACAGGTGCCATCGTAGTAGTTCTGTTGTTAATTTTGTTCTAATTTATTGCTATATTTTTGTATATCAAACTGTATGTATTAGTCTATCTTATATTATTATTATGTTATTTATGTATTAGGATGTAGGTACTAAATGTATTCGAATTTTAGCTCGTTATGTAAGTATTTATTATTTGTAATAAGTTTTTTTTTGTCAACTCTCTTTTGCTACTCACTCCGCATTTTCTATTTTTTTTTTTGTTTTATTAATTCCTCTCCAGAAGAAAGGGTTGCCTGGAAGAGATTGCTATAAGCAATAAGGCCGCCCTTTGTTGCACTATTTTATGTTGTTGTTTTTTTTTTCCTCTCTGTGTATTTTTGTTTTCTGAATTGTATTTTAGTGTTAACAATAAAGTGTTTATCTATCTATCTAACACAAAGTAAGCACCTATCACTGACATAGGAAGTAGAGTAAACAGGTGGTGTGTATAGGTAAATAGTCAATGGTGGTGTTGTACCTAAGTACTACCCAGACTTGCATAATATGCCCATAAAACTCAAGGATTATTTTAAATACAGCTGGAATAAATATGGGCAGACAGCTTTCTGCTAAGGTAGCCTAAGTATTGTGTTGGTAAATATCTATCTAATTTTGAGACTAGCTCTATACCTACCGTATTACCCCGTAAATGTAAGTATGCATTAGTTAGTATGGCTTAGTTATTATTTTTCCGTGGTTTGCATGGTCTACCTAATATCTTGCATAATAGTTCCATGGACCTTCATGGTCGCTTCATCCGAAATTAGTAATCGCACGGAGTCCGATTTAGTTGGCAGGAGTTTCATAATTGGGTTAGACTGACCGAAACAATGGGTGAGATGCCCTTTCGGAGTTCACCTAACACCATTACTGTTTGCGTAAGAAGGCTGCAGCGATGACACCATTCCTTTTTATTGCTGTCCTGGATGGCGGAAGAGTCCATTCAAGGCCCGAGAAAGTGAAAATGTTAAATTGCTGTTATATTATAATAGTGCCGTGAGACATTTTTTACTATTGTAGCGATTGTTCACGTTACATCACTATACACAGGCACACATTAGGAGTACAATGCGTACGTACTGCTGCCTACTTTCCGGCCACATACGGCATGCCGACGCCGACGCCTACCATAATTACGGTAACTGGGAAAACTTATGCGCTCTGTGGAGTTACACCAATCTCAGCGCTACTTATTCGCCGAATAGAGCCTATTCGACCATGAAGCCGTGGTTTAAAATCGATTCAGAAACATGTAGAATATCTGCTTTGTTTAGTTCAAACCTAGCGAACTATTTTTAAAAAGTAAAGATATCGGAATCCCCTTGGTCCTTCGAGCTCAGTAAGATTAGTTGAGTAAGAGGTTGACATTAATATCTAATAAGAAATGACACTTCGAATAAATCTGTAAACTCTAGCTAAGTACCAGTGCCAGAATTTTGAACAGTCCACTGCAAGACGTAGGCTTACCCACAAATGGTGATTGGGCCATTTCCACCAGCGCCACGCTGGCCCAGTTGGTAGACTCACATACGCCATCGAATTTATTCTACGAATATATGCTGTTGAATACTCGATTTCTTATTACACCTACGTAAGAATAATGACCTAAATATTTTGGGTTTTCCATAACTGATCAATAAAAAGTTAACTTTCAGAACTTTCTTCTAACAAGCAAGATAAGACCAAATCACAAGTTTGTTAACAAATATTCGCGTAAGTAGGAGTGGGTCAAACAAATCTCATTCTATTTCGTTAAAAAGAACCCATGAAATGAAAATTACAGATTGTCATTACGTAACAATTGTGGCCCATAGAAAATGATGTAACCTCAGTTACTATTTTAAATGTCGTTTGCATGTTTTCGCTTTTAGCGCGGCTCTAATCAGCATCCCTGTTGGACATCTTATTATCGCCTTTCGCAACCGATATTTCAACTGAAAACTTTCATGTTAGGCCATCGTGAGTCCTTTACTAGGTGTCTTGTTGACGTCTAAAATAATTTGCATGTATTTTCTGTAAGTTACTCTGCACACAATTGTATATATGTTGGTACATGTTACGAGTAGGTACTTTGCAATGTCAACACTTTTCAGAGGGGTTAGTCCAGGTTTACACGTAAACTGAAACTACAGATGTTTCCGTATGGCTCTATACAGCGCCCTTGGCGGAAACGAGAAAGAACTAACCAAAATGTATGGAGCCACACACAAACGCGAAAGTCTAAGTATTCTACGCAAATCCTGGACTAAGTGCTCAGAGGTCGGTGTATAAAAACATCATCATGACTAACCCAGACGTCAAAAAAATATAATTAGGTATTCAATATGTCGCCTATTGATGAACTTTTTGTATGAAACAACTGATTTCTTTTCAAGATTTCGCAGTAGGTTCCATGGTGAAAGCTGATCGTAATGATGAATATATTAAATAGCTCTGAAAAATCCTATATTTACAAAGTAAAATCCGGTATTTTTCATGGAAATATTTGGTCAAGGCTTACTAGTACAATAATTTGGATATTTCCAGTTCAGAGATTTTCAGTTACGTAATAGCAATACTTAAGTAGCTAAGTATGTAGGTATGTATGTTATGTGGACTTACCTAATCTAGCATGGAATTAACGCATTGAAAATTGATCATGCCAATTAATTCAGGTCTGTCACGAGGTGAGGTCGTTCAATTTCGAAATAAAACATAACAAATATATTAATTACAAACATTTAATTTTCATATAAAAATAATAATAAGTATATTTACAACATTCACATCAATTTGATGTATGATAAACGTACACGAAGCAGTACAGTTAGTTTGGCGTTATGCCAGCTGACGCCTCTGACTGCACTTGCGTACTCTCCACGAATAACGTCACAAACATCCTTTTTTAACACCGAACTTTCTAGCCGCAATACTTATTACATTGATTCACACCCAAATGGAATTTCAGTTATTTGAATAATCCGGTAGTTGCAAATATTCAAATTAATTTGCAGGTACTATACGCTACAATCCAATCTAAAACTGAATATCTTCATTCTTGATTCTAAACAAAACACTCAGTTGCAGATTTGACGTTTTTTACGCATCTACGTAAATATTCACACCACACAATTGTTTGTTTGAATTGTTTTTTATAGATGATGTTATTTTACTTAAGAAAGTAGTTAACCGTTGTTCGGGAGGGGAGACTAGTGCAGTCAGGATCAGCTGGAGAGATGATCGTAGGCCCACTTCAAGGAGCACCATATTCTGAGGAAGGTGCAGAAGCGGGGGGTCCGTACTGTGGCGCAGGGGGCGCGGCTGCAGGGTAACCTTCCTGCTTCTGAAAATAAAATAAATCATGATTCGTATATATTTGTAATTTCAATTTTACATACGACCTTATGGTCAGGCGATCTTTTTAAGACTGCAGAATTACGTTGGATGCAAGTAGCTTACAACCGGTCCTATTGAACATCTATAGACGAGGCGTTTCTAGCACTGGAGGTCTTATTCCTGAAATTATGATGACTGCGGCCTGATTAAGACCCCAGAAACGCGCTGGATATAAGCCGCATTCCACCAGTGTGTTATTGTTACTGGAAATCTAAGGGAGTATAGGGGATTAGACGTTTTAAGGATGATATGATAATGATACCTAGGAAAGAACTAAGGTGCATTAAATTACAAAATGTTCCTGAGTACGTCTTATGTATATTACAAATTTACGATAACTTAAGTTCAAACGAATTCCGTCTCTTCTGCATGTCTAATACCTATCTTATACCTATTAGGTTTCTTTCCAAAATGTCATAGATTCAGTTCGTTGTAAAAAAGTTCAAAGAATCAGACGTATAATCCGCGCCATACAAGTTGGTAGATGTAAAGTTAGCTACAAGCTGCACAATATCCAATCCTGACTGAAGCTCACATAAAGCCGCACGTCGATTGGTTATTTAGCAGCTTATAGATAACTTCACATCCTTGAACTTGTTTAGCGCGGCCTATACCTAGATTTAATTTTAGTACTAGAAATGTAGGCACAATGTTAGTAGATATGTAATACTCTGTAGGAGCTTGGAATATTGAGCAGAGTAGAAATGTGTCTAATGAAGAAGCGTGACGCTTACTAATCAGGCGAGGAGCTTGCTCAATGCTCATACAAACCCCAATTTGATGCCCTCAAATCGATCAGTCAATCAATGGATCCTCGAAACATTACCACGTACGGCCTACATGTGTCAAATCTAAAACAGCTAAGTTACGTATTTAGGTATATTACATACATCAATGTTAAATTCAACCGCGTAACAGCCACTTTCGTTTGTGGCTTCATTTAGAATTCAGTATGACCGTCAATTATAATCATATTTGCATGAAACAGCTGTTATTACGATGTTATTTTTAACATTACGCACATTATCTGGTAATAAACAACAGCATGCAACTTTTGACAATATCTTAACTACAGTTTAATGCTGTCTTTGAACTCGTCACCTTAGGCTAGAAGTTATATGTAGGTAATCGTTTCATTCGATCATTATTATTAAACCCATAGAAGTTTTAGATTATAATTATGATGTCAGTTTTGACCCGCCCCTGTAGGCCTTTGACATGGCTTATAAACTGAACCAAAAATTTATCGTGTCACGGTAGCGTTCAGTTGTACAATGTACCCTCTCAATGCAAGCTGCTGCCAACCGGTCTTATTGGAGATCTCTAGGGGAGGCCTATTTCCAGCAGTGGACGTCGTATGGCTGATGGATGGAATGAATGCTAACCTGTTCTTCGTAGTCAGAACTAACTGCAACGTACAACGTGGACAAAATACAACGTGGGTGTTTTCAAATCCCGAGTAAATAGGTATCTTCTAGGCAAGCGTGCTACACACTAGACCGCATATCTGCTTAACATCAGGCAGTATGTACTTAGTCAAACGCAAACCTACACGGAATAAAAAAAAACTAGCTGTAAAGTTCCAAAAGCGGTCGGCTAGAGATTTATAACTTTAAAATGTTAGAAGGCCCAACGAGCTTCAGGCAGTACATATAAATACGGAACACTTCAAGACGCGCAAGTAGTACAAGTACCTACCTACCCTTACTTGAGGTGTTACATATTGACTGCACTCCTTGACATGACCGTTGCTTAGAAAATATTTACTTCATTATTGTTTTTTGTGTATCTTGTATTTGTAATGTCGAATAAAGTTTTTTCAATTTCAATTTCAATTTTCAATTCAATTTCAATTCAATTTCAATTACTTTTCAAAGTAGATCTGGTTTCATTTTCCACTTTACCAGACCTATTAAGAACTGTGGCAATTCAATTTCATTACTTAGTAGGTACGAGTAAATATAGTACTCAAGTAGAATACCTGAGATGAGACCGATTGAGAAAACAGATACATAAGTGCATCGACCTGATTTGGGATTACGTTACACGCACTCATTATCTGTAGGCTGGAGACGGTGGCATCCTCTGTTGCGTCAGTTAATGATGATGGTACATTGAACGTTAGGTCATGCAGATAATGCCTATAGTGCTTCCTACTGTGTTCCAGGAAACGGTTCACTTTCACGTACAGCACATAGCATCCGTCACTGCGTGTCAAAAGCAAAGCGGAGTGACTTTACTTCTGGATAAAAAATGGATTTTTTTCGGTAAAAATGTTCGTCGAAATCATATAATTCTATGGTCGAATACATTTTATTGTTTTCTCAATTGTTTGTTTTAAATTGTAGATCTCATCATAGCACATTTAGGTATTCGGTAAGGATATTGCGGATGGTATAAGTACAGGGTTATTTCTAATCAATTAGCATCCTTCTAGGGGCTTATTCTGTACATAAAAACTAACAACTTTTGTTCTACGACTTTCGTCAAAACTCAAAAAAAAAACAGCTGTTCCATACATTTTGTCGCGAGTGAACAAAATTTTTCTATGGAACAACAATTTTTTTTGAGGAAAATCGTAGAACGAAAGTTGTTAGTTTTGATGTACAGAATAAGCCCCTAGAAGGATGCCAATTGATAAGAAATAACCCTGTATATTTATTGTGCAAACTTGCAGAGTGCTTTGAGGTATTCCATATTGTTCTACTACCTAATTGTAGTAGGTAATTATGAACAATATTATATACGGTGGTGGTGATATATTTGTATGTATGTATGTATGTAGCAACAAAAATGTACTTGTATAATTAGAGGCCATTAAAACATGAAAAAACATAAAGCTACCATAAAAATATAGCCAGTTAGAAATAATCAGCCAAGTGTGAGTCGGGCTCGCGCAGCAAGGGTTTCCTAACGTATCTAAGCCCTCCTTAATAATATGTTACTCTAATTTAATTATTTATTTTTAAAGGAAGATACAACTTAATATTCTGTGAATATTTCAAGCATCTTCCAGTTGCCGTTATTAATATAGAGCAAAAGAATCATGTTACTTGTATGGGTGTATGTCTCCCTTAAATATTTATTTTATTTTAATCAAGATAATATGAGTAGAATAATTTATTCATTCCATTATTACATATATAATAATTTGTCACAATCACAATTGAAAAACAGAATTAATAACATTATTACACGTCGCAACAGGATCAAAACAAAATGTCTTTTCTATGAGTAACAATGCTGCCTATCACGAGCCATCCCGCACCCAAATGTCCCCATCAAACTGGCTGCATTACCTCTTTCAAGATAATTATTTATTTATTTTCAAAGTGCCTATTTAACTAAATATTCTATGAATATTTTAAGCATCTACCTGTCGCCGTTATTAATACCGGGCGAAAAACGACAAAAATTTAGAATTTTTGTATGGGAGCGCCCCTTAAATATATTTTTTTGTTTTTTAGTATTTGTTGTTATAGCGGCAACAGAAAATAGATCATTTGTGAAATTTCAACATTCTAGCTAGGTATCACGGTGCATGAGATACAGCCTGGTGACAGACTGACAGCGGATTCTTAATAATAGGGTCCCGTTTTTACCCTTTAGGTAAGGAACTCTAATTAAATCTTTTACATGAATGTTTTGGGATAGTACCTACGCGATTTGTGTACCTATGGAAAACCGAGAGATAGAGATCTGACATCAATTACACATTTAGGTATGCTCGTCATCTCAGTGCTGCGCGGTTTCATTAGTTCGTTTAGGGAGCTTTTGATATACGAGTACTTAGCTTTTTCCGGTGCAGGTGAAAAGAAGCGATTCTTTATTGTTGAATTTTTCTGTAAGTGTTGGCTTTCTAGTGGCAATTTTTCGATATTCACCTACTGATTTTCTTACAAATTAATTTTCTTCCTTTATTATTATTCTGATATCTATAAAAGTTCAGTTGACTTACCTGGGTCTTGTATCTGATGAAGTAAACCTCGGGCTTGGCGGGCTGCGTGGGCGCGGGCGTCGGGATGACGATGTCAGGCTGCTCCTCGGGCTTCTTCACCAGCACGTATACGAGGGTCTTCTCCTCGTTCTGGGGCTGCACCGGGATGATGGGCGCGGTGGGGGTGGGTGGCGTCGGCGCCTTGATGAACACTATTTTGTAATGCTTCTGCGGAGGAGGCACGTAGATCTGCTTGCGGGGCGCGGGCAGCTCATTGTCGGGAGGGGGCACGTGCACGTATACGTGCTTGTGGATGATGGGCTGCTGCGGCGGTCCGTACTGGGGCGCGGGCGCTCCGTACGAGGTGGACGGAGGGCCGTACGAGCTGGGAGGCTCCGGCCGCGCGGCCGCCACCGCCACCACCGCCGCCACGAACAACGATCTCAGCACCTGCACACACGAAACTTCAAATTAACCTTCACACGGGATGCATTTTGGACATATTTTCACATCCGTTTTAGGGACACTTCAGCACTTTAGAAACACTCGCTCGTTTGATGATGAGAGGCAATCACCAGATCACTAGGTCACGGGCACCTACCGTTTTATCACACATGATGGGCACGTTACACACGAGTTTAGGTAGAACAGTGTCCAGCAACCGGGCGCCACCAGTGTTTATAAGAGATGTGCGCTCCATATCCGGGGGAGGGGGCACTTTCGATGGTTCTTATACCTTGCGCAATGCTGTGTGATGGTGCTCACGCGCCGCCCCCTACCGCTAGCATCGCGGCGCTGTGGCGGGTGCGGCGGCGGCATCCCGCGCCGCTGGAGGGCAACCGTTCAGGCGTCACGTATCTCCAAAACATATCATTTGCCTATACTACTTTTACAAAACAAATTATATCCCTTCAAAGAGTACAGCTATGGTTACGTCATGAGTTATTTGTTTCAAATCACCAAGTTTGTTCTAAATTACTTTTATTATTTTAAAGCGTGTTTTTGCATCTTCAGCCTGTAGTAGATAGGTAATAGGTATGCAACTTTAACAAATAATACAAACCTAGTTAAAGTTTTTCGTCATGGGATGCGTACCTAAACGCAGTCTGAGTAAAAGTGTGTACATATGTGAAATAATGCATGAAAATTACACCTACTACGTAGCATACTTTTCTTAGCAAAATTTTAACCGTACCAAGTAAGACACACATCTAGCCAATTACAGTATAATGGTCAATTCGATATCGCATTAGAGCGAAATGACATTTGGCACGCTTGGGCAAACACCGAGCGCGAAACAAAACCTTAAATTGCTTCAGATTGATCGGTGCACGCGCACTTTTCAGAGAATCTGTTGGCAATCATAACTTACTGTTTAGACAATAAACTATTAAATAGACAACGTGCACGAAAGTGAGTTTTTAAATACCTACTTATTAATGAATAATATAATCTATGAATAGTGCTAAATGTTTGTAAACTGAACGCCGGATAAACTTGTGGCCTGGTATTATTCTATCATTAAAAATGTATTGTTTTCAAGAGAGGGTATTATCAATTAATAATACCTTCTCTTGAAAACAATACATTTTTATTAATTGAGTCTCGATTATTTAGATACTCATTCATTCTACGTATTGATTCACAGATTCCTTAGCAGTTTACTTTTACATTTTGTAATCAACGTTTCCTGCAGTTGACTCCCCGTAATTAAATGACTCGTAGAAGTTGATAACGTGTTGCGTCCATCATCAAGGAAACAATACCGCGTTATTATGAAGAATTGTGACTAGTTGTGTAGTGAGTTATGTTCATTCGTGCGTTTATTGAGTGAAGTGGGGACAGTGACAATATCTGAGCACCTATTGATGTTTACAGTTGTTTCAACGATGCGGGAATAATTGACCTCAGACTGACCCGACACGAGCCTATCGTGTGGAAATACTAGGAAGGTATGCTGCGCCAGTACTAGTGCCTGTTTCTATCAAAACCTGTTGATTCGTACTATAAAATATGCTTAGTACGCAATTACCTTTTCTAAACACTAAGAGGATGAAATCCATGCTAGTGCAATCTTTCTCAGTAACTTGTACCACCTTTACTATACTTGTACCTACTTAATACGTAACAAAATGTGTGTAATTAAGTGCAGTAGGTTAGATATATCTCACATTACCTGTGCTTAGTTCCGTGTTACGAAGATTAAAGTTCAAATTTTTTTGCAATTCCCGCGATCCAATTAAAAATGAGTTTCGAAGTTGGTCAAAATACTAATTAGGAAACAAGCATACTTACTGCTTACACCAAGGGTCCTATTTTCCGAGAGGAATTAACAAGTTCAAATAAGGGTTTTAGATAAAAATGCACGCCTTCTGCACTTGTTTCGAACTTATAATAGCCCACTCCTAAGCATAGGTCTACCTACAAAGGGGATAGCGGTATACCTACGTTCATACGAAATATTTGATGGCGTATGTGAATCCACCAAGCCACACTGGATCGGCGTTTAGGATATGACCCAATTGTCCTTCGCAAATGAGACAATTCTACACACATTCTTTTTAATATAATAAAATAAAACATTAAATTCATTTCATGAAAAACTTAGCCATTTATAACAGTTTTTTCTTTTTTTTTATGCCTTGCATCCATGTAACATCTTACTATGCCATTCCAATCGGCAAGAAAGTATATGTACCACTGTACTGTACTGTACCAGCCTTTTTGAATGTCCACTGCAGAACATAGGCCTACACACGAAGGGTGATTGGGCCATAGCCACCACGCTGGCCCAGTACGGGTTGGTGGATTCACATACGCCATTGAATTTCTTCTAAGGACGTACCCAGATTTCCTCACGATGTTTTCTTCACCGAAAAGCCAGTGGTGTGAAATTCCGTACATAAATTCCAAAGAACTCATTGGTACGGGACCGGGGATTCGAACCCACGACCTCGCGATTGTAAGGCGGGTGTCTCTACCTCTTGACCACCACGGTTCAGAAAGTATATGCTAATGCATAATTACGAAATGTAGAGTAGATTTTATAAATTTGTGTATTAAGTATGAGTTTTCAGGTACCTAAGCATGGAGTCCAAAAGATGTTCAAGAGTGTTACAGTTGTGATCTCAAATAGATCTGAAATAGAAAAGCTCGAGTGTAACGGTTTGGTTATTGTCGTGCAGCGTTAGTCACAATCACAATAATTGATTAGCGGCAGTCCGTAGACAGATGTCCACATCTCGAGCCCTCAGTACGACTCCGGCGGGTTCCTCAATCGCTAGTTAATGCATCCTAAACTGACGGGACACAGGAAATCGGACATAGCGCATACTGACATCCTTACACAAAATGGCACACACGCGCACAAGAAGAAAAGCGACCACTTTGAGACGCTCAGATAAGGTAAGTCAGTGTTTAATTTACCACATTTCATAATGGCGAAAAATAAAATTATGGTGAATATTCTCCCCTGACAATAGGCTCTCCGTCCCTGACACTGCTCTGCATTGACCTACAAAGCTTTGCACAATTTTATTACCATTGTACTTTTAAGTTGTACAACAACCATATTGTCACTTGATTTGCGGTTTAAACCGTAATGTCGGAAAAATAGCAGCAGCGTTATATACTTATATATATTTGAATGGCAAAAATATACCACTAGATGCACAGTATAAAAGTAACTATGCTGTGGACAGTAGAGACAATACAAAGAGTTAATAGGTTTATTAATGAGTGTCAACTACTTACTTATTCATTTCAATTATATCTTACTTAAGAAGTTTAACTAGTGCAAGATCAATTAGTGAATGCTGATTAATATTCCAAAGCACTTTCGTAACTTTGTAACTTTCAAGGATGAGGTTAATTTTTTTTCTCGGCTCGTATTACCCTCTCCACGATATAACCTTTGACACCCAGGCTTGCTTCGTTTCGAACAGTTTGTGTAATCAATCAACTCAAATAAAATAGTAAAAAACTAGAGAGTAAAAGTTTCAATGAAACATGTACGATGGTATGCATTTGAGTAAGATGGTAAACATTTTGAAGCAGATGGTTTCGTAATGCGTGCTTGAAATGATGTTATTTTTGCTTCAACTCCGGTTTACAAAAAAAGCAAGTGTAGAGCACTTATAATCTACCTATTTTGAGAGAGCTTTTGTTAATAAGAATGCGTTAACGCAAGTCATGACCAATAAGGGCAAGACATAGGTGTTTTGATTAATCGGAACTTATTTTGTACTACTTTTATTTAAGTACAAAATAAGTGCCGATTAATTTAAGTACAAAATACATAAGTGCCGACTAATCTCTGGTCTTATCATTCATGTTATGATTCTACCATGGATTTACAAAGAAACAAAATAGTCAAGCTTCTAAAATATTACACAAAACCTACAAACTTTTCTGAGTTATCTGTCTGTAATCAACAACTAAGATTGTCATTGTGTAATATAGTGTAATAAATTATTGTCATTGTATAATAAATTAATTTACAAACCAAAAAATCCCTATCTTTCGTTCTTAAACAACCAATTTATCGACACCATAGCTTTAATATGTTTTTTTGCATTAGTATTTCTGTTCTTCAAAGAAAATCTTTTGACAAAAAAAATGTGAATTCGATGTTTCGCCTTTATAAGTATGTAGACTACAACTCAGGAGCTAAATATGAATCTAATAGGTAAATACGTGTACATTGACACAAAAATGAAATAGGTATAAACCATCATACATAAGCACTTCCTCCTTAGGCAGTCGGGTAAAAATTGTCAACGATGTACGAACCGATTGGGTTTACCACGATCTCTCTAGCAAGAGTGAAACGAAGTAAAGTTCTTTTTTATGAAATTTTATTTCGTACACGTATGGAATCGTACATAAATCATGTGAGGCTTGAAAGATCCAATTAAAATCACGAAATATCACCACGGGGGTCTGATATCGTGTGTATCTTTTTCGTTCTCATTTTGAGCGCGTCACTGTGAAATCCGAAAAACAGCGCTTGACTTTGTTTTCCCAGAGCCCTGTTTCCCGCCCTACAGACATTAATTACGTAACGTATATTAATAAGTTTTTTTTTACTTCCGCGTATTTTGTACGAAATATTGTTTTGTATCTCAATTATGACTTTAAATTAAATAAACAGAAACTGAGTTTAAGTTATAAATAATATTGGAAATAGAAATATATTTCTATTTCCTAAAATTTAAATTGAAACCGTCTCACTACAAAACTTTTACGCACGCTTTAGACAATATTTAATAGTACAGATTGTGCGGTTAAAAAGTGTTTAGAGCGTGTTTAAATATTTTGTGATACTAAGGCAGGAAAAGTGTAACGCGCGTGCTTTCATAAAGAATACCCTACAATACAGGCTAAGATTTACCCGCTCATCGCGACTGGTGTAACAAAGCGGTGTAACCACGAGTCTGGACCCACGTTTTTCTGAGATTTTTACATGCTACTACTACTAGGGGAAAGGTTATATACAGGGTTATCCAGAACTGGTGTACTAAGCTGAAAGGGGGTGATCAAGACCATCACTATGAGCATTTCCTACCATGGGACCAACACGTAATTTGAGAGGAAAAATCAGTGGATTCATACATTTTGTCGATTTCGAGTTACTTTTTTTTTATAGAACAGCAAAATATTTTTTTTCTCTAATCCCGGGTTGGCGCCATAGTAGTTATAACTTGTTCATAGTGGTGGTCTTAATCACCCCCTTCGGCTTAGTACAGGGCCAGCAGCCTAACCGTGTCCAACATCTCGCCAAAATATGTCAGCTAGCTAGAAGGTGCTAAAAACCTCACGTGATTAATGGACGACCCCCATGGGTATATGCCATGCTATAGCGAGAAACCGTATTCGAAGTTAACGTTGCGTGTGATTGAGATGAGTTGACATTAGTTACGGATTACTATGATGAGGTCGCTGTTGGTTTTGGTATAATTAACATGATCGCTAGCGTGCCCATTGTTACAAAACAATATGGTCAAGCTCTATGGTTTAATTGGTTGGAATTTGATCCGACTTGACGGCGGCAGGCAGCTCGCGGCTGAGGCTCCGGAACCATCCGGCTCGGGGAAGCTCTGTCGTGGTTGAAACCGGATCGTTCCGCCTGCAGCCGCCGCCCGTCGGCAGTTATCGCTACGCTCGCCTCACCACACCAACACCATGACATTTTCATTAATTTTACATCGGAATGTTAATGTGCAGTTGCTAGTTTTATGCGGAAGATTAAAGGCTTTTTCTGGAGTCTTGAATCTTGATCATTTTCATGCTTTCATAGAGATTACAAAGAAAATACCTAGTCCTGTTTTCGGAACATTGTAATCCAATTTTTGTAAAGCCTTACATATGTATCGCTACGATTATATTTAAGAATGTCATCATGGACAAAATAAATAGGTACTTACCTATTGTTAGAATTAAAATTCAATAAAGTTAAAACACTTTCCGAAATTGGTTTTCAAAAATAGCTAATAAGTATTAGATTTATTACATTTAAGAGACGATATGAACATTTTTTAAATCATTTTTAAACATTAACATTTAGGGATTTCTCGATTTCCCTAGTTAGAACTATATAATATGACGCAATACCTTTGGGACAACGCGTTTTCCCTAGTTACCTATATCCCGAAACGAGTCAGTTTAACACAGATCATCTACCTATGTTTGAAATGAGTCACAGATTCGAATCGGAGCACCACAACCCCACGTCTTGCGGCTACGACTCGTGTTTTTGAAAAAAAACGGGAGCCAGAAGCTCAAAGAAGATGGCAAGCGAAGCGAGCCGGTGACCTCCGCAGCTGTGTAGCGTAACAAAGGCAAAGTCTGACACAGTGACACTCAGGGCCGACTGCAGAGTTTCTGGCGGAGTTTTGACACGGATCATTTAGGTTTTAACCGGCTCATTTCGGGATATAATTAGGGAAAACGCGTTATGCCAAAGGCATACCGTAATATCTAGTTCTAACTAGGGAAAACACGTAATCCCTAAAATCGGGTTATAACGGGTTATATCTTTAACCCGATTGGAAGCTTTGATCTTCAGGATAGCCAAAGCTCTTTACTTTTAGTTTCCCAATAACATTTCATATAATATATTATATGCTTGAATAACATGAGAGATCACTGTGTAAAGATAACATTACTTCTAAATAACTACATGAGGCTTCGCTATATAGATACAACTTGCGCAGAATTCATAAAGTAACGTAAAGGAGGATCTGACGTGTTCTTGCAATTAGAACAACAAATTAACGGAGACGCCTTTTAACCACTTTAAAGACAATTGAAGTATTTTTTCAATTTACCGAAGACCACAACATCCAAATAAGCGAATCCAAACAGAATACAATCAGCCCACACATTAATTATATGATTGCCTACTTACATCTTACTTCCATAGACCTAAATGTTAACCATAGCTAACAACTCATAAATGAATGACCTCTGGTGATGCTCTGGAAGTGAATGTAATGATTTGGAAATTTGCAGATTTTATACATTGGTCTGCTATCATGGACTGCAAGCTTGCTATCAATTGCTTCAGCTACACCCAATCTTCCACCGACAATCGCAAACAAAACAAACATCACTACATTCATAAAAGATGATATTCAGCAAATCGAACTATTTCACTGGGAAGACTATAGCGTCCTGGCCAGTATGCTTATTATCTCATGTTTGATCGGAGTGTTCTACGGATTCTTTGGAGAAAAAGCGACGACCGGTGACGACTTTCTATTAGGAGGCTCGTCCATGGGCACTTTTCCAACCGCTTTGAGTCTCGCTGCCAGGTAAGGTCCTATTGAAAATTTCCCCTAACACACAAAATTAATCTCTCATCTCAGCAGTGTTATCGTAACTTTCGTTATTTTCAGTTTCGTAACTGCCATAGAGCTGTTGGGAAATCCAGCGGAGATGTACATGGCCGGCGCTCAGTTTTGGATGATTTGTGTAGCTTTTCTAATCATCGTACCCATTTCGAGTCAACTTTACCTCCCTGTTTTTATGCGCCTGCGTCTCACCTCCTGCTACGAATATTTGGTAACGTATCACAAAGAATATACATTTAATATGTACATTACTTAAGTGACTAGCACTATTACGAGTAAGGTGATGCAGTGAAATTCGTGAGAATATGATGGATTATGTTATTAGCATATCATAATAAGCTAAAATGTTTACAGGAAGTCCGTTTCTGCAAGTCTGCGCGTGTGTATGCGAGTTCATTGTACATGCTGCAAATGATACTATACACAGCCGTAGCAGTTTATGCGCCGGCGCTGGCGCTATCTGATGGTAAGTCTACAGGTTTGGTAATTTCACTTTAATAACTCTATCTGTTTAATGACCTCAAATACACGCATCACGCATCATATTCACGAAGTTGAACCACATTCTTTTGACGCGGATATAGTTACTGGCCACTTGTTAAGAAATTATGTACATTAGTATTATGAAACACCATGTCATTAGGGTTCAAACGCTCGTACGAAATTTATGATGAGGCATTTAATAATAATTGTGACACTTTTCTTACACAAAATACACATTTTAAAAAAAAAACATACTAACGATGAGAAGTTCCTACTACCTATTTGATCCAAATGATTTATCTGATTCGAAAATAATTTTGTCAAGCTAAGTATCGGGTCGAACCTGGACACGATTGGCACAGGACCGAGGCAGATGGCACAGTAAGAGAGAGGCCTATACCCAGCAGTGGGATAAAGAAGGCTGTGGATGATGATGATGATGAAGTATCTAATTTATGACGAAGTAACCTATCTTGAATTCTCGCTCTGAGATCCAGTGACTTTTACTGTACGCGAATCTACTTACTACATATAACTTATTTGTAACATAAAACTTCATAAAGATACCTATAACTGCATTCATGTTGAGCATATGACCCTCTGTTTGCTAGTGCAGTTGTCAGGAATTAGACATATTAAAATTAGGCCTATTCGAAGGTTGAAAGATACAAAAGGTAACTAGAGTCCGTGACTATAAAGTCGTTAGAGTTAATAATATAACTGGTGCCGAATCTACAAAGTATCATTGACACAAGCGATGCGTCAAAATGTTCTCATTCACAATTGTTTAGCGGAAAGCCACAATGATTTACAGCCTCAATTATGCCTAAGTAATAGCAGCCGCAATATTATTACACGCTAATAAAGTTATAAAAGCTATTACCATACTTATTATTAGCGCAACAGTTACAGAAATCCAACATCTCAGAAATGATAGTTCCATACTTTTGCAATTTTGGTCAATAGTGAAGGCTATTATTATAATTAGGCAAATTAAAGAATATAATGGAAAGGACATTGTTATTCTCTCGGAATCCGAACGTTATGAAAGCGATGCGTTGTTTTTGTATTCTAATTTCATTTGCATAGTCAATGTCAATAGGTTTTGCAATCGCAGCGTGACAAAATTTGTGGTCAATTTAAGGTACGCTGTATGCTTCAGTTGGGTCATATTCAATGTCATTGATGATCATCATAGTCTATAAGACTGTAAGTAGACTCTTTTATCCAAGGTAATTGGAACAACATTAATGAAAAGCGGTTGAATAGCGCTTACAATATGCGTCGTCGCTATATAGAGACGCTCAAATTGTTTTGTTTCGACCTTGTGTTTGCGCTTTATTTTTCTACAGTGAACCTGAATCGGACCACGATAGTTTATGTCACAGTTTTTCAGCTTGTGCATCAACTTGTATTGAATCTGTTCCACTTAAGTACAAACCTATTTTATCATTGTTAAAGGCTTAGAGGCGATCACGGTCATATTCAGATTGGCAAACATACCTATCTAATATATAAAATGTATCTGACGCCTATCATTTGTTTTAAGTTTTATTGAAACCTTAACATATCTACGATATTGACTATCACAAAAATATGTAGTTACAATTCAGCACCTTTATAGGGCTATGCATTCTGAATACCTTAAGCAGTCTGCACCCAATACAACACATAAAACGAACAAAGATTCGGCTTACTAATTCGGGACATGTAGGTGTAGGTATGTCAACGGATATCGATTACACGAAACCACTACAATGATACATTACGTAACATCTTCAATTTTAATAGGTAGGTATTATTCTAACTATGGAAGTATGGAGTAAGTAGAGCTTCAGGAAAAACCCAACCCATTTCTTATTTTTGGTATTGATATAGCCGCCTGTCAGGACAAGCTAAGGGATAACATTAAAGGAGGAACTGTTTCTAAGATTTTTGTATGTAACATTTCTTAAACTCGGATCCTTCTAAATGTATTTAAAAACTAAGTCTTAACGATAAAAGATGAAGCATACCTATACAATTGTTTAGTTTTCACGCAACTCGTATTCTTCTTTGACTGCAGACTAATTTTCAAATTTCAAAATTAGGCCAAGAGGGGTCAACTGAATTATTGAATTAAAAATTATGTAACGTAAGTATTACGAACTTGTGTTCACACCATTCACTTATGATTCCAGCAACGTATGACGCTCAAATGTAGTGTATCATTATCACGAAACAAGACAACTATTAGGTTCTAATAACATTAATTTTATTACGTACCAAATACATTTAAAATAATCCGCCAAGTGCGACTCGGACTCGCGCACGAAGAGTTCCTTACCATTTAGCCCCCCTTAATAGGTATTTATTGTAATTGGATTATTTACTTGTGAATATTTCCTGTTGCCGTTTTTAAATATCGAGCTAAAATCACGTTTCAAATATGGGAGCCCCCCTTAAATGTTTGTTTTGTTTTAATTTAATTATTTATTTATGAAATATATATTTAACTAAATATTCTGTGAATATTTCAAGCATCTACATATCACCGTTATTAATATCGAGCGAAAAACAGCAAAAAAAAAAAACAAGTTGTATGGGAGGGATATCTTAAATATTTATTTTATTCTGTTTTTAGTATAATTATGTTGTTATAGCGGCAACAGAAATTCGTCGACTGTGAAAATTTCAACGTTCTAGCTATCATTTTAATTAAAGTATAGCACAGGAGTTACTCACGCATAATAACTAGGTGTGCTATAATGTGCGAAAACCACGCTAGATTCTGTTCTAACTATCACCGTTCTTGAGATACAGCCTGGTGACAGACAGACGGATAGCGGAGTCTTAATAATAAGGTCCTTTTTTATCCTTTGGGTACGGATCCCTAAAAAAAAAACAGTTTTGTGGCTACTCCCCACTTTTCTGACTTATTTTTAAATATATTCATTGCAAATATATGCCATTAAAACAATAGAGTACACTATGAACCATAAACTCGATCCATAAATCCTTTTTCGTCATACAATTATTTTTACGATTCTGTATTTTATATAACATAGATTTATTGCTAAACATCTCTCCAATACAAAGTTATCAAACGTAAATTGCCGGTTAGGAAATTGAAAGGGAATCCATAAACTATAAGGTATAGTATAAAATAAGTAACTTAGACGCAAGCTGACCCCATAAATAATGATTGTAACACACGGATCGGCTCAGCAGTCTCAGCCCTGCTACATCTCGTGGCGTAGTAGGCTAATAGGCTTTCCAACTATTTACTATTATAAAAAGGCTTTATAGCAAGATCGCTTGCTCTCGAAACACAAAGGCAATGTAGAGGCGACTAAGCCCCAATAAGTTTAGTGTCTTATGTACTAACTTTTCAAACAGCTAAAAGTTATAAAAATAAATACAAGGAGCTATTTGCAATAGGTATTATGCACTAGTGTTTATGAACTTCAATTACAGACCTCTCGTCCTTGTTACCCTTCAGTCCACGCCGAATGGCGAATATCGCGACATATTTGGCCAACTGTCGTAATGCGTTTTAAATCATCAACCGATAAAATATTCCATGCAGATTTTTATTACGTGCATTTTATCGATTTATATTTCATAATCATCGTAGGTACTTAGGTATTCAGCGATGGTTTGTATTGCTAAAGGTGCCATCAACTGCTTTACTTTACGACTATGGCTAAACTTGTGATATCTATTAATGGTAGAACGCGCACTGCACGCGCATTACTGAAAGAATGGCCAATCGCCATGGAGCCCTGACGATGTGCTCGTGTATTACGCGTCTGTCCATGATGCAATTGAAACGAATGCCTTCAAACATATTCATGCCCTTAAGTGATATCATTTTACTCATGACCCTTTACTTGCCTCTCGTACATAACATAGTTATTATGTCATACATAACATACCTACTATCCCATTACAGATTTAGATCTTGGAATCTTAAGACGATATCCTAGAGCCGAGGAATTTGAGAAATAGGTATTTGGGCTAGCTATTGCTGTCGCGATGCGCCCAAGCAAGCGAGAATGTCAATGTGTGTATAATTTGCATTTGTGTGCGTACTAAGAGTATAACGCTCCGCCCGCGACCCTCCCTCACCGAGCCGCGATGTCTACACTGCCGGCTAGCGCTTTGCTGTTTTTGTCAGTCTTGGATTGATTTCATGATATTTGGTGTTTTTGTGCTGTACTTACTTTCTCGCTATTTATCATTGTGTTTGACTTGGCTACGATTTCGTACTCGATTCTTTGTTTTACGGATATGACTTGGTTTGTGAACGGACTTTGAAAAAAAAATCTTGCGACTGGAGATACATACTGAGTTTTTATATTACTTACATACTATTTATTATAATTTACAAATTCTATTTCAATAATACTTTGTTTCATAAATTACTCTATATGTCATTTTAAGGTCTATCACTAACTCCGAAAATTGCTTTTTCCATCACGAATCTTATTTTGTACTTGTTGATCACTCTACTTTATCGGAGAGATGGAGTCTAATTTTTTAATCAACATAGTGTAGGCAGGTAAAGTCTTTATGACATCTATATAAATAAACAAAATTGGAGTGTCTGTTTGTAATATTGAAATAACCGTTTTTAACTACATGCATATGAATATATATATATATGGTACATACACCAAAATAACACTTTTACAATTTTTGTGTCTGCTTGTTTCGGCTAATTTCTGAAATGGCTGGAGTGATTTTGACAGAACTTTTATTGGCAGTTAGCTGATGTAATAAGGAGTAACTTAGGCTCTGTTAATCTACTTTTAGGCGGAATGAAGTTCGCCGGGTCAGCTAGTTAACTCTGATGACTCCTTCCGCTCGAACTACCTTTTATGGCAAATCCTTTTCATTCCAAGCAGTCCAATTATGGAATCCTCTACCCATTTTCATTAAACGAGCCCCGTCCATAACTGTTTTCAAAGAGAAAGTTAAAAAATTATATCTGTCGCAATCCTTAATTCGTTCTTAGTTTTTTGGGTGGTTTATTAATTTGTTTGCTTATTATTATTTTCGTTTACTTATACATTGTTTATATATGTGTATGTTAGAAGTTATAAGTATTTATTAGTTTATTTAACTGTATTATTTATATATGTATTAGTATTTATAACATTTGTATGTATGTCTATTGTATAATTCTTTTATTATTTATATTATTTTGTTTTACTTTTAAAGTGTCCTCTAAATTAGCACAACTCGTCGTATTTTCTTTTGTACCTATCTCTCTCCATCCTAAGGTTGCCTGGAAGAAATCACTTTCAGTGATAAGGCCGCCGGTTGCTTCACATGTTTTAGCATCTATTTTAACTCTATTTTCTGTTTTATGTGTGTGTGAATGTGAATCAATAAAGAGTTTATCTATCTATCTATCTATCTAGTTGTAATATATAACAAAATACATGTCGTTCAAATAAACAATTCAATTTAGTTTAATTATCTCAAATGTAAATCTAAAATCTAAAATGTTTATTTGTTACTTTGAAGTTTTGTTGTTCTGTATTTTCATAAAAAAATGTTAAGCCTTGTATTAATAAGTTGTGTTTTGACACTTGCTATTTAATCTAGCACAAATCTAGCAAGTATTTTCGTGAATTTTATGTAATTCTTTGAGAAAATAAATATCTTAAACCAGAAAATTGACTCTACATGAGATCTGATAGGGCCCAAATTCTCGAATTTGGGCCCTATCAACATTTTCTTGACAATATTTGATAATGTTTCACACTAGATCAAATTACATCTACCATTGTGTTTATAACTCCTACCTAAAATACTCTAATTTAATATTTGAAGCGCCGAATATTCCTAAAAATACACCTAATGTCATAAACAACCGTCATTTTGTTATTTTTATCTGAATACTTACGTGTGACAGTAACCTCAGATTGTATTATGATTATGTATTTTGGGACAAGTAGAACAATAAAAGTTATTACACAGTTCCGAGGGGACAAAGTTCTCTAATGGAGACTCTATGCACTGACAAGCACAGCGTTAAACGTTCATCGGCCAGTTAGAAACACCACCTAGTCTGAAGACCGCTGAAACATTCTTGATTATTTACGATATAATAAATAATATAAGAAATAATTATAATAAACTAGTTTTTGCCCGCGTAAATTTTGATTTTTGTGCTGTCCCATAGAAACCTTTTATTTTCCCCCCATAAAAAGTATAGCCCATGTTTGACTTCAATCTTTGAATCTAGTTATCTACGACAAAATCAACAATTTGCTTTGTTGCTGCGTGAAAGAGTAACAAACATCCATACATAGTCACAAACATTCGCGTTTATAATATTAGAAGGACAGGATGAGTAGGAGGTAAGAAGTAGAATTTAAGAAAATTCACACAACATAATTATATTATAACATAACATAAATTATAGCGTGGCTCGGATGACACGTTAAATTGTAGGTCCCGGTTGTTTTAACCGCTTAGCCATGTCAGAGGCTGTCAGGCGGCTTCAAAACTCTGACACCAGGGCTAGCCACCCGGCCTATACGAACTTACTTACTTACTTAATTATAGCGTATGTGTTTATTTTGATGTCAACACTATTATTATTGCAAAGTTTCATCTCAATCCGTCCATTACTTTTTGCATTGACTTATACAAAAACCGAGCATGGTCTGGCACTAGTGATTGAAGAATTTGCCATAGAATAGATGATAGCAGCTCTTGCCATTTTAAATGGTGAAGTGGATAAGACAGGCTGTCCTGTAATAAGTGTCGTGGCAGATGGCTCTTGGGCTAAACGCTCATATAAAATTGGGTTTAGTTCTGCCTCTGGTACTGCATGTATAGTTGGGCTGAGGACTAAAAAAAATCTGTTTCTTGGCGTTCGGAATAAATACAGCTACAGCTATTTGTTTAAGATGTCAAAAGTTAAATATAGCAGTTACCAAACACAAATGTTTTAAAAACTGGACTGGCGCTAATGCTGTGGAAGTTGATATAATTGCAGAGGGTTTTGCGAAAAGTATAGAAATGCATGGAGTAAAATACAACAAACTCATTGGAGATAGCGATTCCAGTATTATGAAAAAAACAGCAATGATTAAGCCTTACGGTTCTGACTTCTATTGATATTCTAAGGTGTAAATCACAATGAAAAAGTACTAAATTTGAGATGACATAAAACATGCTACCAAACATTTTTTTGGAGATCACAGCAATTGCGAATCTTATACATTATATTACATGAGATTTTTTAAAGATTGTTTAATGAGGATGTTTCAAAAGTAACAAAGAAACAACGTTAAAATTGCAAACTTTAAAACAATAACTAATATTCATAATTAATATCGACATCGATGAACATCACTAGAGTATCGATAAAAATTATCGACTATTACTACGTCCCTAGTGCTTGTGTGCATATAGAGTTGAACCTCCCTCACCTCAACCCTACCCCCGTATCGTGCGATAGGGACAATTGCAGCTCAGAGCGATTTATACCTACAAAAAACTTGTCGAGACAACGTTTCGTATTACTCTGTTTTTTTCTTTAAAAACTAAATCGATCAAGTTTTTTTTTATGTCAAGATTTAAAAAAATATATTTTTTATGACCGTGTCATTTTATATTTTGTTAGATATTATTTAGTCTCTTCTGGTAGGTCTCTAATGTCGTCGGTAATAATGGTGATTTTTTTTGTGTTTTTGAAGGGTCATATTTTGTCTTATAATTAATTTATCAAGAAAAAGAAAAGACAGGGTAGTCTAAACAGCTAAATTTAATTTTATGACAAAAAATTGTAGCTCTAAAAGCATTTTCCAGAAAGAAAACAGCGTAATACGTTTGTATGGAAAATTACAGATCACCTGCGGCCTTAAGTGGTATGGTACCGTTGTTTTATTGCACAATAGAGTAAATGTAAGTTAGTATCGGATTTACCGTTGTGATTAATTGATACTACAATCAATATTGAAACATCATTATTCCGGTAAATTAAATACCTAAGACCATGAAAAGCACCATCATATCGATTTTATTTTTTTCAGTGAAAGCTGTTTTCATCTGATTTCGGAGACCGGATTTCAAATTTTTATAGAGTTGTCGTTAGATTCGTTTCATTATCCAGAGCAGCCATTCTCAAAGTGTGATCCGCGGACCTCTATGGTTCCGCAAAGCCTCTGTAGGGGCTCCACGAGAACACAGAATTTATAAGAAAAAATAAAAACAACAATAATGTTTCAAAATGATAATATATGATATTTGAAGAATTTAAATTGGCCATTATTATTTGACTGCACTTTATGGAGGCTTCTTTTGAGAAATTTTAGCGAAGAACCGAGTACAAAAAATTTTTTTTTGTTTATTTTAAGAATCTGTCTAATATTTCACTTTTCAAAAGGGTTCCGTCACCAAAATTGAGAATCGCTGAGGTTATTGGGCTACTGATTTCCCTACTTGAGAAAAGAGACAGAATTCTCTTGCAGGGTACTATCGCTATACCCACTGTAGTATTACCCACTCACGAGAAGACGTTAGTACGATATGTTTTCTGTTGAAACTTCCATTCAATACAGTTGTAATCAATTTCCTTATTTGCAGTAACTGGATTGAATACCTACCTCGCCGTATCATTGGTCTACGTAGTCTGCATCTTTTATGCTTCGCAGGTAAGCTCTACTAACAATAAAATCTTTATATCACGGACAAATTATGCAAATTGTAATTTAATATTGCGATTAACCGTTTTTATAATGCCAATGAATTTACATGAAGACAATAATTTCTGTATGTAACATTTAAAAAGTCTAGACTCTGCGCATAATGTTATGAGTTTCATAATGGGTTGTGTTGTTTCTCAGGGTGGTATGAAGGCGGTGATAATGACGGACACGTTCCAGTCGGCGGTTCTCATCGGGTCGCTGGGGGTGGTGCTGGGCATGGGCGCCGCGCAGGTCGGCGGTTTGGACGCCGTGTGGGACTACGCGAGACAAACGGACCGACTACATTTCTTTGAGTATGTTCATACAAAGTACATACAGTATAACGAGGAAAGGTCCAACGCGCGAGACATTTATTCGTAGCAAATACTCATACAACGCAAAATGCATGTTTACGAAACACATTGCAGAATGCAATGTTGTGTGAGCGCATATGAATAAGTGATTTGTTGTGCTCAGTGAGTAGGTAATAATTATTTGATTATTGACGTCACGTGAATTTGTGATTTGAAACTAAGAGTTCGTTGCAAAATTAGGTTACCGCTAGACCGATGTCGCATCCGTCCGCGAGCTGTGAAAACACTGAAGCCTAAACGAACGAATATCTATGGTGGTTAGTTAACCGTTGTTAAAAGCTACCTGCCCATGTAAATGGAATGCGACACCTAACATTATCAAAACACCGAATAACAATATGCTAATTTACGTTACCTCTCTCACTTTTGCCTTGAACATTTTTAGACTAGAGAGGTTACATTTTAGTACTTACGTAAATTGAAATTGACCCGTAACCCCATTTTTTCTTGCTTCTACACGCACACGCCTATATGTTACGTTATTTTTATTAGCCGTAGCTAATTAGTAATTATATTATTATTTAGTAGAAGATCTACGAGTAGGTATTATATGAAATCAAAAAGGGCTTGGAATCGTTTCTCGTTACCAAAATATTACCAAAATGAATTTAATTACACATATTTTGATGATTTTTGTTGCTATGAAGTTGATGCATGGAATGTAGCCTTGTTTGCTATATTGCTATTGCAATAGCTATTCGTTTTGTCGATTATGACCCTGGTTGACGCCGATAGGTGTATTAAAATAAACGTAATGCTCCAATCATCGCAATACTATTCAAATTAATTAATATAAATAAAGGTATTGGTGGGTGGCCTTTCAACTGCAACATCTACTAAGTACTTTACTTGAAAGGAACTTTAAGCTTCAAGGGATGATTTTTTATTTATTTTTCATCGTAATGCAATAGTATTCTAATGAAGGTATAAGCTCTAAAAGTTTTCTCAGTAACATATTTCTGACCAATATCAACAGAATAAAGATTTTGACGATTAGCTCCACCATATCATTATTTTCAGCATGAATCCAGATCCTACGGTTCGCCACTCGTTCTGGTCCGTGGTTGTCGGGGGAACAATGTACTGGACCAGCATGTTCTGCGCCAACCAAGCGTCAGTGCAGAAATACCTCTCGGTGGAGAGGATCGGGCAGGTGCGAGTGGCGCTTTGGGTCTCGGCCTTCGGTCTCATCGGCGTGTACTCCGTGAATTTCATCACCGGCGCCGTGCTGGCCTTACATTATGCTGATTGTGATCCCATTCAGGTAAACACGTAGGAGTTATTTTAAAACAATCACTCCGAAACTCTATCGTATTGAATGTCTTTCGGTGTTGCAATTTCTGTATCCGAATTCTTTCGTTTTTACGATTATTTTACGACTCATTACGATCGTACTCATATTTTACTTAATTATTTACTGGTACTCGTACTAAAAATGCCGACGTTGATAAATACATATAACAAGGAGATGTTAACTTAGTAATTACCTAGTATTTTTATATAAATAGGCAGGAGTGATCAACGCTTCGGATCGTCTGCTGCCTTTGTATGTAGTGCGACAGCTGGGCAGCGCTCGCGGGGTGCCAGGTTTCTTCGTCGCTGGAATTTTCGCTGCAAGCCTTGGGTAAATAAAAAAATACAACTCACCTTGTAATTTTGATAGCCCCATGATGCAATGAATATCCTCGTC
Source organism: Hypomecis punctinalis (assembly GCA_949316475.1). NCBI lineage: Eukaryota > Metazoa > Arthropoda > Insecta > Lepidoptera > Geometridae > Hypomecis > Hypomecis punctinalis. The sequence goes on along the minus strand of OX438803.1, from coordinate 13,835,276 downwards.
GTAAAATCCAAACATCCAATCAGCTCTATATGGCAGGCAAGCACTAATCCCACTTCACGCTTCTTACATTTTCCTTCATTTAGATAAGAAAATAGATTTCGCAACCGAGTCACAATTTGTCAAAGGAAGGGTTGACAATCCGCAGCGCTTGGAAGCAACTTCGTAACTGCCTCTTGATCATAACTACATAATAAATTGGGACATATCTGGTAAAGTCCAGCGGGATACTGGTTTCAATTTGAGAAATGTCATTTGCGATTTGTCTCCAGTTGCTTTGTATGACTGCTTATTTTATCGAAACGAACTCTGACTCAATCTAGATTTAGCCAGTTACCTACACCAGTTTCAAACCTCTTACACTTACAGCTTATAGCCTTATCTACGTAAATACAATTTGTAAATGCCGTATATTGGTGTTGGTACTTTGTTTTATCGATTTAATGCTAATATTTTCCAATAGGACGGTGGCGTCTGCGCTGAATTCGTTATCAGCCATAGCTTGTACGGATCTAGCTCAAGGCTTGCTAGGCATCACATTGCCAGAAAACCGAGGTGCTTTGGTGAGTTCTTTTAGGAAGTATGGTAAAGAAATATTGATACTATTTGGTTACAGTTTATTTTAGTTTTGATAGACATACAGTATACACTTATTTTTATATCTACCTTGGTGATGTTTAGACCAACTAAAGATACCTGCGCTAAGGTATCGATTGCAATTTCGATATTTATTTTTCTTAGTAACTTTCTTCGTTACCAATTCGTAAGTAATTTAGTTCGTAGCACGCGAAGTGGGCCATAGAATTTTTTTTTTGACGAAACGTAATTTTTTGTTTTGGCTTTCGACAAAATAACATCGGTTCCGGCCCCGCGCTTTCTCCTGCTGTGCCAATTGGCGTATTGCAGATTGACTTTTGGCTTACCCGTTCGTTTACAGTTAGTCAAAAATTTTGGCAACGGCAATCTTTACAATGCATTTTCCAAGTAAATATTAACTAAGTACACGTTTCACAACTGTATTTACCAGAAAGTGCTGAATCACCATTTTATGCGTGAATATGGATTCTCGTCGAAGATAAATTATGAACCAAGAATGGGGTAAAATTACAATTAATTCGTTTTATTAGCTAACGCACTGACAAGACGCAGTGACAAATAAATAACTTTCTATATATGATAAAGTACCTACTAACCTACTTGTGTAAATAATGACAGTGGTTACTATATACCTACCTACCTCAAGAAATAACACTGGGCCATAAATCGTAAACGGTAAGTTTTACAAAAGAGTTTACTCGTAGCAAAATATGCACGGTCTTACCCCGAAAGTTTGAAACACACTTTAAACACTGATTAGCCGTGCAATTTGTACTGTTAAACATTGTCTAAGCCGTGCGTAAAACTTTTGTGGTAAGACGGGCCAAATTTAATTCTCTACAATAATGGTGTCCATATTATGACTTATGCCCTAAAGTGCACAGTTTCTGAGATATCAGCCAAAAACGTTTTTTCAAGATGGCGCTTGAAGCGCCAACTGGATCTGTCAGCATTTTGTGATTTTATACTCAATAAGTGATCCCAAACCGCATAAAAAAACATTTTGGATCGGAAACTTAGTGCAAAGTTAAATTCTTTTTTTTTCCTGAGGTAATATTGCAGCAAGGAACATTAAAGCTCGAAACATACTATGAGACGCGGCTTACGGACGCGACTGACAGCCGCGACTTAGCAATGTGCACAGTCTTAAAACATCCGGTGTGCCAGATCGCTCTCGGACGTCCGAACGCTCCAGGTCGTCCAAGGTCGTTCCAGCTTTAAGCTCGAAACATACTATCGGACGCGGCTTACGGACGCGACTGACAGCCGCAACCTAGACTATGAAAGTACACTGAGCCGTGCACACTATCGGACAGAAGTCGCGGACGTCACCTTCGGACGTCCGAGAGCGTTCGGACGTCCGAGAGCGATCTGGCACACCGGATATTTTAAGACTGTGCTCATTGCTAAGTCGCGGCTGTCAGTCGCGTCCGTCAGCCGCGTCCGATAGTATGTTTCGAGCTTTAACCTAAGTCCTACGGCTGACATTTCGAAGATATTCTTCATTGGTCTACAACAAATCTATCTCTATGACCTACTCTATGCTCCTTGTTACAGATAGCTAAATGGGTGTGTCTAGGGTGCGGTGCTGTATCTTTCGCGCTGGTGTTCGCGGTGGAGCACCTCGGGCCGGTGCTGCAGCTGGCTCTCTCCTTCAACGGCATGGCCGGGGGAGTCTCCCTGGGACTCTTTTCTCTCGGCATGCTGTTCCCCTGGGCTAATGCTAAGGTTCGCTATTTTCACCTTGGATGTCATTATAACCAATGATGTTTAATGTCTTGTGTATTATACTTCAATGATTATAACCCGTGATGAATAAGAAGCCTGCTTTGAAAAGCATACTTGATGCGTTTTTTTTTTGTTTGAAAGCTGATGCTGAGCTATATGTATTTCAATATGTTGTGATAGGTTGAAATTAATTTAGTTCATTTTTAGGGTTCCGTACCTCAAACGGAAAAACGGAACTCTTATAGGATCACTTTGTTGTCCGTCTGTCCGTCTGTGTGTATGTCAAGACTCTTTATTTGGGGAAAACGTAAAGATATCGAGTTGAAATTTAAACTTAATACGTATATCTATGGTTTCTTGCAGTTGTGTAAAAGAAAAACTTCTCAGTTATCGTATAAACAAGTTAGAGCCGTTTATGTCGTAAAAAACGCATATTTCGACACTCACAAAAATCAAAACCTACAGGGTACTTCCCGTTGTCTCAGAGTACACATATAGGAATAAATCTGAAAAGTGAACATTTTTATTTAAATCACAAAAAAATAGAGCCTCAAACTTCACAAAATATGGGTTCAAAATTCAAAGTGAGTAAATCGTATCATGTAAGGTATCATATGTAAGAACTTCATTAGCACATGCTAAAACAGGTTTTTGATTATTTTTACAATGTGTTATTTTCAATTCATGACGAGAAAATAAAAAAAAAAACTTTTATGTCGATGGTTATAGTATAGAAATTTTAACAACTTACTTTCCAATTATGTGAAATTTTCTGGATTTCTACGTAACCCTCGATGTGCGGTGTGTCCGGTTTTTTTTTTAGTTGAAATCTGTAAATTCTAAACGCTAGGGTACCTTTGTTGCAACTTGAATGATTATAACCCTAACCATCGTGTAAAAAAGTTTAAATTCTCATTTATTTCTCTTCATCTAACTCAGTTTCATATTTGTAGGATTTCAATACATAGGTACCAACGCTACCCCTTGACGTGACAATTAGATTCACCAACTTACTCCAATATATCTTAGCTATCATTCGTATTAAAGAGTGAATTTGATAATAGCATAGATATTTACAGACATACCTACCAAATAGACACACTGAAGTTTTGGGTTACTGCAGTATAAGCAGACTTAAAATTGCATGTGTACATAATTGTATAAGTGATTCTAGAGTTCCCATGACAAATATGAAACAACTGAAAATTTTGAAATTCCGAGTTCAGGGTTTGCGAAACTCGAAAATTTAACGGGTCATTCGCACGAACCTCAAACATTAATGTTCTTTGCCTCAAACACTATTTTGTAACGCTGACGGAGTTAGCATTTGTAAAATATCAAAATAATTTTATTGCAATACAATTCTCATTAATCAGAAACGAAATCATATAAAAGCTATAGTTACCGACATAATCCAGTGGATTGGCAAGTGCAAAGGACACATAGCTCGGAGGACTGATGACCGTTGCCACGTATCGGCAAGCGCAGCGTAGGACGTTCACCCAACAAGAGAAGAACAAGGTAGACAGGCGTCGTTTCGCGCGATAAATTGCGCTGGTTTCAGTCGCTTCCAATATCTACAGAGGGAGGCTTACCAATGTCCAGCAGTGGACGTTCTATGGCTGAATTGTTGAATCGGAATAATAACAAATTATTATTTTAGCAACCCGGTGCGATAGTAGATATAGACGAATATTGGCTGCATTGATAACCTATATGTAGAACACCGTTGCAATATGCACGATGTACTACACATTGAACAAATAAATGTATCATTCATCAGCGTCAACTTCTAACTATATTCAACAGTTGACGTCCTATGGCCGAAATGATTCGACAATTTATATGGCAAATATGTCTGATTTTGAAATTACTTGAAGTGTTTTAGGTACTATAGTATTTTAGGGTTCCGTACCCAAAGGATAAAAACGGGATCCTATTACTAAGACTATGCTGTCCGTCTGTCTGTCTGTCACCAGGCTGTATCTCATGAACCGTGATAGTTAGAATGTTGAAATTTTCACAGACGACGTACCTATTTCCATTGCCGCTATAACAACAAAGACTAAAAACAGAAAAAAAAAATGGGGGTTCCCATACAACAAACCTGGATTTTAAGACTACATTTTTTGCTCAATATTAATAACAGGTAGATGATTGAAGTATTCACAGAATATTTAGTGAAATGTTCACTTTAAAAAAATCAATTACAATAAAATAAATATTTAAGGGGGGCGTCCCATAAATAAAACGTGATTTTTTGCTCGATATTAATAACGGCAACAGGAAGATGCTTGAAACATTCACAGAATCTTAAGTTGTATATTCCTTTCAAAAATAAATAATTCAATTAAAATCCTACTTCCTACTAGGTAATATTATAAATGCGAAAGTTTGTGAGTATGTGAAGATGGATGTTTGTTACTCTTTCACGCAAAAACTACTGAACGGATTGAGATGAAACTATGCAATAATATAGCTTATATATCAGAATAACACATAGGCTATAAATTATAATGATATTGCGTAAATGTCCCATAATATAACGATAAGTGTTAAGTAAGTAGGAAAAATTCTGCTATCTGCGAGCTATTCTAGAGTGCGCTTTAAGAAATGTCAAAATAATACAACTGTCGAATCGAACAACCGGCAAATAGTTTTTTTTTTAATTTATCACCTTCTTTATTAAGGATGGTAAGGTTGGGCTTCGGGTTTGAAAGACGGAAAATAACATAGTCTAATTTTTATCCTGGATTCCTGGATAAATAAAGGGATGCCATGAGATAGCACAAAAATCAAAATATCATGCGGGCGAAACCGTGGGTAAAAAGTAGTAAAAAATATTAAGGGGGCTTCCATACGGTACGGAACCCTTCATGCGCGAGTCCGGCTCGCACTTGGCCGATTATTTGTATTTGACTGCCTCGGTAGCCCATGTAGTGGTTAGTAACCCTGACTCCTGAGCCGAAGAGGCGTGGCGCGTTGAACTCTCACACAGGGCAAGCAGAATAGGTATTATAGGTGTTTGCTCTGTGCATGCATGCTATTATCTATATAAGTATGTATTTAAAAATATGAATAGGTATGTACTAATATCAGCCTCTGCCAGCCACATTACAAGCTTTACTTAGTTTGGGGTTAGAGTAGGTAAAGTTTTTGTTATTTCGTATAGGTTTGCGTTAGACTACACACTGCCTGATGTTAAGAAGATATGTGGTCTAAAGTGTAACACGCTTACCCAGAAGATACCTATTTGCTCGGGATTTGAAGACACCCACGTTCTACTTTAGCGGGAAGAGAGACTTAGCCAAAGCGTTCCACATTCTGGCCGATCGTAGGTATGAGGAATGTGGATTCAAAGCACTTGGTTCTAATGCGCGGAATGTCCACCATTTAACGGAGGCGCTTTGGTCGTGTGTCGTGTGCTAGCCGTACGATATAAGAAAGGGGCAGAATAGATTATGTGGGTAAGATGTCCCAAATATACAAGTATCATTATTAGGTATTAATTACCTGGTTGCGGTGTCGCAGGGCGCGGTGAGCGGCGGTGTGGCGGGGCTGGTGCTGGTGGTGGCGGCGGGCGGCGGCGCCCAGCTCGCGCAGCTGCCCGTGCATCGTTTACCGCCCTCTACCGCCGGCTGCCTCTCCAACGCGACGCTCCACGTCACGCCTATGTAACACATTCTATATTTATATTAAATATTTTTATGTCAACACATGTAACATGCTCTTAACCTATTTATTTTCAATCTACGTCATCATACGTTTGGGTATCTTTACTCGAGAGCAACAGAGCTTCGTTAGGAACAAAAATAAGAAAAAAATCTCGAAAATAAATTTAAAATGAAGATCTAAATACGAGTACGTATGTAGGTGACTTTCACAAAATCGTTAAAGTCGTTTCCGAGACCCTTTTGTACAAACAGATAATTATACAAAAATGGCTTGTTTAAAGGTAGCTATAATTAAAAAAAATATTTAGAACAGATTTCTAAAAATGAGGAGACTCCTCTTTAATATTTTATTAGTCGTTGAACTTCAATGGATCTATAAAAATATAATCTATAAAAAAGTAATTTGTTTTAATACAAGTGGAATCAAACTCAATGGCGTCTGTGAACACGAGGCGAGTCGAATTGCTAGCAAATTCTTATGTGAGCCGGGTGAGGAGCGGAGTCTTGCTCAACTCGAAGCTAACTTCACAGACACCACTAGTTTGATTCGGCCTATAAATTGAAACAAGTCAGAAAACAAGATTATTTTTTGCAAAAATTAGCATGACCGACTTCACCCGTGTACAGAATTCGCGAATATTTCGCACGGATCGATGTAGCATTATTCACATTATTGTTGATTTATCAAAAATGGCTCAGCCGGTTTCAATAAAATTAAAATGGGACCAATTCCTAAGTATACTTTTTCCAATAAAAAAAGAATTATTGAAATCGGACTAGAATGAAAAAAGTTATGCGTGGTTATACATAAAAAAATATATACGCGTCGAATTGTACGCCTCCTCCCGTGGTTCGTCGGTCAAAAATTAACGCCTACATAAGTGGAATAGCAAAAAACTTTTTTTCTTTTATTGATTCACCTGGATAGGCCTAGGAGATTTTGAGCTGGATTGTCTGAAGAAATCGCCGATCGATGAATATCGAACACATGCAAAGCACAGCCTCGGACAAAGTCCACGAGTAGTTATCTGAAAATGTCTTTACCTACCTAAGATTAGTCGGATGACACGTTGAATGTGTAAACGACAGGGTAAGCCGAACGTGATGTGCACTTCATGTTCACTAAGTAAGTTCATTTAAGCCGGGTGGCTAGCCCTGGTGTCAGTTTTTAAGCCTATTAATGCTTCTGACATGGCGTACCATCGAAAACTCTTTAGTAGGTATATGTACTTATACGTTCCTTCCGCAGCTCATAAGTAAGTACGAGTATCTACTACCTAATAGGTACATGTATACATCCTAGATGGCATTTCTGCATCAAATGATGCAAAATCAAACAAGCCAATATTTGATTAAAAAATAGTTAACAGCAATAAACTGTAACTCTTTTGGCAGGGAAGCGCACGACGAAGCAATATTCTGGCTGTTCCGCGTTTCGTACCTGTGGTATTCCGGACTGGGCTGCGTGGCGACGCTCGTGGTGGGGCTCGCGGTCTCCTTCGCGACGGGCGCCACCAACCCCGCCGACGTGCCCATCGACCTCATCTCGCCGCCTGTCGTCAAGTTCCTCAACTCTTTGCCCATGTCGATGAAGGTAAGCAGGAAATTCATAACTTAAGTAAACTAGGAGACAATTTCTGAAATTTTAATTTAGTCTCAGGAAACATGCGAGGCGAAAAATTTGCAACAGATATTGAGTTACCTACCTAGGTAAACTGTTTTTATATTGAATAAAACGAGTAAAATACATATCTAATATTCTAATGTTATCAATACAAAAATAGAGATGGATAAAATTAACGTCATAATCGTCACCATCATCATATTAGTCGTTGAACGTCTACTGCTAAACCTGTAGATTTCTAAAAGGACCATTTGGAAGTGGTTTGCACTCAACATACCCAAGTTGCAGCGCTGGCTTACATAAAGGACGTTCTACGGCTGATATATTGATGGAAAAGTTGCATTTGCATAATAGGTAGGTACAACAATTTTTTTTTACGTTTACCACCGTCCACGTCGTCTGCACTTTTCTATTCATCCAAATGTTGTCTGGAAGAGAGATCTCAGAGTTAAGACCGCCTCTTATGTGCCTTTTTTGTCTTTGCTCATCTTTTACTAAAGTTCACTTTTGTGGAGTCAATAAAGTGTTGTTGTATTGTTGTTTGACGCACGTTTATTGTACAGAAAAGGTTACGAATACCCAGCAGACTGGGGTCGGAGCGGCGACGCAGCTCAAGCGTGCGCCCCCCTAGCATGGCCGACGACAAGGACACGCGGCGCCGGCGGCGGCTCTCCGAGCTGGCCGGCGGAGTGTTCTACAGCGACGCACCTCTCACGCGGGGTCTTGACAACCCCGCACTGCACCTCGACTCGGAGAAGGCCCCGCACGACGACTACAGCCAAGAGACCTGCATCAAGCTCCAGCCCACCTGCTTTGGGCACACGCAATCAAACTGCTGACACGCCGTTACTATTCCAAAATCAAGACAAAGTAGACAAGTAAAATAGGAGACGTATTGTCTTCCCACCAGTTTGTCCGCCTAGATCAAGGCCAAATAAAACTTAATGAATGGCGTCTGTGAACACAAGGCACTCGCCTTGCACAGTAGCAGTTTATTCAAATGAAAGCAAGCAAGCAGTGGGGATTTGCTAACTTCACAAAAGTCATTAGATTTGATTCAGCCTGTATAAGCTTTTCCATTTATATTGACTTATAAATTTTCTACTTAACGGAACTTTTGTATCTTCATATTAGCCATATAATGTAGCACAGGTACACATTTTTATTCTGGAACTAAATAAATATTTACGTATTTAAGGACACGTCGCAGATCTAACACAAGATGTTAAAGGCCGAATCATACAAGTTGGCGGATGTGAAATTAGCTACGACCTTCGCGAAATCCAATCAACGCCCGGCCTGCTTCAGTAAGGATTGGATATTGCGCAGCTTGTAGCTAACTTCACATACGCCGACTTGTATGATTCAGCCTATAACTCATCTAGATGGGGAATTCAGATGTGAGAGTCAACATAAACAGACATACGAGTATAACATTCCAAAAACTTAACCCTCCTTTTGGGGCAGTAGGGTAATAAAATACCATTATATTCAACAAGCGAAAACGCAGCTCTACAGTAATAAGGCTCCAACAGCAGCACTATACGCCGTTTACGCTCCTTATCACTTGAAGCATTTAGTGCAGTAGGTACTTAATTTCAAGCGTGAAATGTACTTGATTAGGTCCGAATATTGCAAGATTATTTTTAAGTAAAAATAGGGCTCTTACGTTATAGCTCTTATCTTAATTTAATTCCTTACGTACTGTATAAATATGACATGTTGTTATGTAAGCGAACTCCGCGATGTAGACGCTGAAAACGAACTTTAAACAACTAAATAGTCTAATTAAACACATCATAGTATAGGCCGAATCAAAGTTAATAGCGTCTATAAACACGAGTCGTTGCGCAGCAGCAAATTCATGTCAGCGACGATACGGAGTAGGGGCTTGCTCAGCAACAGCCCTTCATAATATATCTAGAGCTCCCTAGATACCGAACAGTTAAAAATATTGTCTTCAGCTCTATAGAAATAAAAATATAATGAACTGTATAATTATATACCTATTCTGCTATACTCATACTCACTCACGCCACACAAATCGGCGGATGGGAAGTTATGCCCAGAACGCTGCGCAAAAGCCGAAATATAGATATACGCGGGAGCCAGTGAGACGAGACGCCGGGGCACACCCGCCCGCGAACCTCATGCCTCCCGCGCTACGCCCGTGCACACATGCGAAATAATTAGCCAATCACGGCGAAGTGTCATCTACGGCTAACATCTCATCCGCCGATTTGTGTGGCGCTTACTATACCGAGCCTCTTAATCACTCACCTGCCGGGCTAAGATGCGAAGTAATATATCTTTCGACGTGCCAGGACGAGACAGCGTTATAGTAAAGAATATATGTCATTTTTTCACACGTCGAAAAGAGTTATTTTCGTGGCTTTTCGTGGTCGCATGCTGGACTAGCTGGGGAAATCACGCTCGGTGGTAATCAAAACTGGCGCTTATCCGGAAAAAAATAGCACAAATCTATCACAAATAGCACAATCTCTACATCATCCTATAAAATCCAATCAGCCAAATAAAATTGCCATCAATGTGCCAAAGTGAATATTGGTTACCAAACATGGACTGTACTATATATATAATAGTTTATGATAAAATCGTCTAACATTTAGTAAGTTAGATAGCATGTAAAATCATTACCAAATACTTAGAATAAGAATACTGTCAGATTTACTTACTCCAAAGATTTATCTTCTTGTATTGATTTCATTTTTTGTTAGAATTTTCAGTCTGTGCATCTGTTCTATGTTATGAGTTCGTCTCTTTACATTTTCTTGAACGATATTACACAATAAAATTAGATTGATTCCCTGGAAAAACTTTATAACGGGTAGATCCTTAGTATTATAAAAACACGATAGGTATAAGAATGTTTTAAATAAATGACACCTGGTAATAGAATCTCTTTACGTTATTACTAGACTAACAAACATACATACATCTTTACGACAATACGACACTCACCCTTTGAGCTGCCAGGAAAATTCATTAATTGTAAGTTAAACTGATTGAATCAATGTAACATTATTAGAACCAAATAGGTCCTTTCAACTAAGTTTAAATTATCTTTTTTATTTTCACATACAAGGAAAGCTACATTTTTAAACCGAGCCTATTTATTAGATGTACTGAATGTACCTAATAGTAATTTATTTTTAATTATATTTTAACTCTTATTTTTATAGTTTATCGATAATATTACATTTAATATTAAATAAATAAATATTATCTTAGAAATAAAAATTATAAACATAAATTAAATGTAAATACTGAAAAATATTTTCATTTTTTATTTATCATTTTAAATTTACACTTACAATAACAAAGAAGGCAGCTGAACCAACCATATTATATACCAAATTGGTATTAAACTTCAAGGCCTTTGTGAGAACATACATTAGGTAGTCAATAACATTCATAAACACAATAAAATATCCACATGTCGCCAACTCAAACTGCCTTCTACACTTGGTTTTGAACATAATTATTAAATGATATTTGCGCAAAATAAAAGCCTCTACAAATAACATGATCCATTTCCTGATCTGATATCTTCATAATTACTCAAAAAGATCTGTGTAAATGAATTACCCATGGTAATTTCAATGTATTCCCTATGAGGCAGGATAGAGGACTAAAACTGTTTTAGTGCCTTCAAATAGCTAAAGTTTAGCATAACAGTATAAATTTCAAGCTATCTGTTCACAAGATTCGATCAGGCTTCAGATAATGTAGTCTGTAGAGTCTGTAAGTGAATAGATTTAACAATAATTTCAAAGGCATAACATAATTTAACTGAATGTAAATATCTTTTCATGAGAGCAAGTCTTGTTGATGTAAAGTTTGCTGCTGGTGTATCTCCTGCATGGTAGAGACAGGTAGAGTGGCGCTCACCGTTATGGGGGGCATTCCTGGTAGCGACACTGGAGTCACCATAGCGATGCCGGTGGAGATTGGCGGTGGCTGCAAGGGTGTTGGAGCAAAGCTACTCATGTCGAATGTTGGTATTAGGTTGGGTTGCGCAGTTTGTGGGTAAGCTGCGGGTGGTGGTGATGACGTATAATTCGGCATCATCGGTATGTATGGCTGCGGTTGGTTCATTGGAATGCCCGGTAAGTTTGGCAGCGGAGCCGGTGGTTGCATATTTGACACAGATGGTATGCTTCCCAGGTTTGTCAGAGTTGCATCTGCTAAGCCTGAAAAATATATTTTACAAAATACAATATATTTACATCTGTAAAACACATTTGTACAATACAGTTATTTATGTAAGTGTTTTCATGCAAGTATTTATGCAACATATTTTCTCAATAAATTATATAAGTGGGAGATAGATCATGCAGATCATCTTAATTATGGTTCTATACACAAGTACTAACTCAGTTGTATGGTTTGCTAATTTTTAGCATGAAATTTTTAATATAATTTGTTGGCTACCAAATATTGTATTTCAAATATTTCATTAAAAAATGTGCTATCAATGAATCATGAATATTTGTCATGATTCATTGATAGCACAATTTCTAAAACAGAAAAGCAATCAGCATTTATTTAATATACATAGAAAACAGTATCACCAAACATTGTACTGGCATTATTTAAAATTTGAAGAGTTTGAAATATTCATCAGTAAAATCAAGTTTAGGTTTTTGTAGCCAAATAAAAAAGTAATCGAAATAAAATCTTATTAGAACATCTACTGAAGTAATCTTGGATAATCTTATTACATGATTATGTTCTGAATTGATTTACTAAGCCTTAGATCATGGGTTTCAATTAAAAGCAATATTACTTACTGCTAGAATATGTAGCCATGTTGGAGACAACAGACTGAGCATGTGACATAGTTTGCTGCAGTGGTTGCTGTGGCACTTGCGGTGCTGGCTCATAAGGAGGGTTATTAGGAGCCGCAAAGTTACCGGGGTTCACCAATGGTATGCCTGATAGGAATGGAGGTGGGGGGCTTTGGTGTTCTGCATTGGTATTAGCCGCTTGTGGCGAGCCAATCAGCGGAGTTTTCTCTTCATTAATGCTAAGGTTTTGAACTCCTGCTGCTAGACTCTGCTGCCCAGCTGCTGCTAAGTTCTGTTGTGCACTCTTAATTTGGTCACCTGGAGGCATTGGCTGAAATAAACAAGATTTAATGTAGAACAAAACAATACTATTGTAAGAAAATGAATAGCTTTAAAACAGGAACTTACTGTTGGCACATAAGGTTGTTGTGCTGGCATATCAATGCTATTTCTAACTGGAATTCTGTGCAGGTACCCATAGCCAATGCCACATCCAAGACTGCCTTCGCCACCCCATGCATGGTTTGGTATAATATGTATCTCTCTACAAGAATCATCATTGGCATTGTAAACATAGAGCTTCAAGGATCTGCCTTCATGAGCCTCAATAAGTGTAAATAAATCTTCACTCTCATGCATAATAGAGTCAGCCCCAATGATGTAATCAGAGAAGGGGCGCAAACCTGCAGCTTCGGCTGGAGAGGATGGATGAACCTCCTGAAAATATATTAACAACATTGTTCTGGGTTAATCATGGCTATGAAATAATCTAATTTGAATAAGGAATATTTACGTACCAGTATATGCCAAACATTTTCATTAGCACCTTCAAATGAACAAAATTTAATGCTTACTCCCAACAGGCCCTGGCCTCCCCAGCTTTCACTAGGTGTAACCATTACTTCTCGCACCGATTGTGTTTTACTACTGTATACGAGCATTTTAATCGTCTTATTGATATTCGTTCTAAGCAATTCTTTGAGGGTGTCATTGTCTTGGTCTAATCTAACATTTTCTATTGCAACTATAAAATCAAAAAAAGCCTGGAGATTGGCATTTTGACCTGGAGACCCATCTTGAACCTGCGGAAGGTAAATATATGTTTGAGATATACTTAAAAAATCTAATCGGAACTCTAAAAACACACCGATTGAAAACCACAACACAAACCCGCAATACGTGGTATCCTTCAGTGCCTCCTCCTGGTACACCAGTACTTTGACCGGAACCCATTGAGTTACTGCTCTTGCAGTATTTATTATAACGAATCCTTAATTTTAGTTAATATTTAACTTAATTTTTCTTGTTTTTGAAGAATCACAAAATCATTTCGATGGCAACTTGGCAACAAATTTTGACATTTGACATTTATATTACGTGGCACAAGCATGGATGTAGTGATAGAGGACTCGTCATAAAGTAGAAGCTGTAGAATAAAGATATTTTATTAAAAAATGCCATAAACGAAGTTTTGTAAAATAAAAAAATATCATCTCAACATAACAATATGTGAAAAGGTGATATATTAATGATTATGATCAATGTAATGATATTAAGTAACTACGTAAGACAATTTCAGCAGGCCGCAGCTGTCTACAGATTGCTTAATTAAAAATAAAGGGGTTTGAACATTTTTGTATGAAAGCTGGTATATCCCACCCGCCCTCATTATGTTTTTTTTTATAACTTTCCGCGCACAATAAAAGTAGTATACAGGGTTATTTCTAGCATCTTCTCAGGGGCTTATTCTGTACATCAAAACTAACAACTTTTGTTCTGCGACTAGAGAAAACTCAAAAAAAAATCAGCTGTTCCATACATTTTGTCGCAGGTGAACGATATTTTATATAAAACAACAAAAAAAATTATTTGAGTTTTGACGAAAGTCGCAGAGCAAAAGTTGTTAGTTTTGATGTACAGGGGTGCGTTTACGCACTCCAGACTAAGATAAAAATTATCCTGGCTATCTCTATGTCACCCGTTTAGGGCATCCGTCAGGAGAAAAAACCTCCTGGCTAAAAATTAATCTGCCCCGTTCACGCACTCCAACCGGTATAATTTTTCTCCTGACTAGGCTAAGTTTTATCGAGGTTTTTAGGTAGATAAATTTTATCTTGTCTCTGATTGGTCGGCTAGTTGTCATCGAATCGAATTTGACAGATCGTTCAAAAGTTTGACAGATGTGATTGATTTTTCGTAGATTTAAGCGCTATGATTGGTCTAGAGCTATGACGCGGTTTACGGACGCCCGTCAGAATAATTTTTATCCAGCATAAAAATTATCTGGAGTGCGTAAACGCACCCCAGAATAAGCCCCTAAAATGAGGCTAATTGACTAGAAATAACCCTGTATATGGATAGGGGACACTTCTAAAAACAATAGATGTTAGTACTATGATACCCTAAAGTGTCACGTTCTCGAGATATTTTAATGTAAAGATTGCAAAGTTCTCGTACAGCGATATTTAAATCCAAATATCTCGAGAACGTGACACGTTAGCGTTTGTTTTGGGTGGTTTTGGGTAGTGAGCAAAAATAGCACTATTGGCGAAATGGGCGAAATTCCCAAACCGAACGGATTACATCAACGCTAAAGAAGGATGTCACGAGCTCATACATACCAGGACCTGTAGTATACGAACACACTAATTTCTCCCAAGTTTATTTCTAGGAATGTTATGTTCACCAATGTAATTTATGACGCTTCTAAGACTGTTCAGATATGTACAATTTGGCTAAAAATGAATATAAAATAAGAAAAAACGAAAACATTTTTGAAGCTATAAGTACCTATGTATAGACACTGATAGACTTCAAAGATTAAGGATTGTCAGGTTTGTTATGTTTAGAGTGCTAAAATGCTAGATTTTAATAACTTGATGTCATGTATTTTTTAGTCAATATTGTCTCAATGATATGTATTTACATTGATTTTTTAATCAGTGCATGTCATTTTGTCTGTAATTTCAGATTACGTTTTGGAGTTCATCGATTTATAAGACGTTGTCACGCTTCCTCAATGTTGTCACGTCAAAAAGCTCAATGTTTAGGACTGATATAAAAAGAAAATGAAAAACGAAATTATAATGAATTTCGGTATTCATCCATTTCATTAGCAATAGTACAAGAACCGCAACTATAAGTTAAGAATATAAGTAAAGCAGCTATTCGAACCTCGGCTGTAGGTTGCGAATGGAGGTACCTAGTAAAAGCATGACACTCAGCCGCTGCTTGTATCCGCAGTCGGGAATGATTCCGGTGCTGGTTGCTCGTGCTGCGTCGTACGTCGCAGGCATGTTGGACTTGACTAAACAGGTTAACAACACTTGCAGCCGAGGCTCGGTAGCACATGCTGCCGCAGCCGTGTTCGGAATCTTTTTGTAGAAATTCATACAACTACGTAGATAACCAGAGCCCTTATACTCTATAAAATTTAACTTGATCTCTGCGACAGTGACATTGACATAGAAGATTGACATTTTTAGAGTTTAGATAGTGGTGGAAAAAATCGATTTTCAAACACTGTTGTAATGAAATCGAATGAGTAGTTGACGCTGTACCGAGTGAGACTTCCCAAAGTGATGAGGGTGTCCCGCTCGCACTATTGCCATTTCGAAACGACACTTATAAATGGTAGAATTATTACCAGTAAAGCCGCGACTGTCTTAACCATTACTTAGTTTTTATAAGTTTGATAAGATTTTAATTAAAATTTCGAATAGATGCTAATAAAATAGAGTTTGATATTTATTTTGTATGTACATACCTACGTCTTTATGATTAATGGTTATTTATTATTTTTGACTAGAGTATCACCGTCGATTGCAAATGGTGTACTATGGTGTATACAAAGAAGTGTGGTAGGGTGACTATGCTGGACATATTTCTTAAACATGTTGGGCGTACAATAGGTGTATAGACGTGGGTGTCGTTTTTGATTATTTGTTAATTAATTTTGGTTAATTTTGGTTTGTAGATTTCAAAAAGGGCATCCATTTTGAAATTAAAGATGATGGATGTCATTTTTTGCTAAAAGTCGTCATGGGTGTCGCTTTTGAGGTTTTTGTGGGTGTAGATTTCAAAAATGGCATCCGTTTTGAAATTAACGATGGCGGACGTCACTTTTCTGGAAAAGTCGTCATGGGTGTAATTTTCAAGGTTTTTGGGGGTGTAGATTTCAAAAATGGCATCCATTTTGAACTTAAAGATGGCTAACGTCACTTTTTGCAAAAAGTTGTCATGGGTGTCGTTTAATAGGTTTTTGGGGGTGTAGATTTCAAATGGATGCCATTTTTGAAATCTTCACCCCCAAAAACCTCAAAAGCGACACCCATGACGACTATTAGCAAAAACTGACATCCGCCATCTTTAAGTTCAAAATGGATGCCATTTTTGAAATCTACACCCCCAAAAACCTCGAAAACTACACCCATGACGGCTTTTTCAAAAAAGTGACGTCCACCATCTTTAATTCCAAAATAGATGCCATTTTTGAAATCTACAATCAAAAAAAATTAAACACGACACTCATGACGGCCTTTTCAAAAAAGTGACGTCCGCCATCTTTAATTCCAAAATAGATGCCAATTTTGAAATATACACCCCCAAAAACCTCGAAAACACTACACCCATGACGACTTTTTCAAAAAAGTGAGTCCGCCATTTTTTATTTCAATATGGATGCCTTGTTTCCTACGAAAGCCTTAAAATTCTGTTAACTACGGAAGTCTATTCGTGGACAAGTTTTCGTGATTAAGATTTTTCGTGATAAGGTCTTTTTGTGATAAAGTCTATTTGTGACAAAGTTTTACGTGAAAAAGTCGTTCGTGAAAAAGTTTTTGTGAAAAAGTTTTTCCTGGTTAAGTACTGACACGGGTTGCGGGATATGTGTCAAGATTACATCTATGAAACTTAAACGTTGTTTAACACCGTAAATATGGATTCCAGACCATAACTGTCGTCACAAAAGTGAAGGATCTCATCGAGATCTACATTTCCGATGACAGCTGTCAAACTTAAAAGTGGTTTATCACCGTCATTATCAATTCTAGACCATTGCTGTCTTAACAAAGGTGAAAGACCTCTTTGAGATCTACATTTCCGATAACAGCTGTCAAACTTGAAACTGAATTATCTCCGTATATATTAATTCTAGACCATTTAGCTTTTATGGGGATTGGTTTTATAGAGATCTTTAGGGAAGGCCTATGCCCAGCAGTAGGCGTCCTATTGCTAAAGCGACGACGATGACGAAGGACGACGAGTTAGGGGTAAGATAACTGCGATTCCTGCGAGCAGTAACATTCCAAAGAAAAATTATATCCCAAGATGATCGAGATGTTTTGGTCAACCTACTTGGAAAAGAGACACAATCATCTGATGTCGTATCCTTGTCGGCACGTTTTTCTTTGCCAGTACTCAATCCTGTTTATATGATAAATCCATGGGATGCACAGAGTTGTACTAGATCTGTGCTTAGCTCTGTGTAATGGATGTCTGGATGACAGCTTCTGAGTTGCCAGTACACATTGTATTTATTTTCACGATTTTGTGTAGTCTAGATAGAAATAAACATTCTATACAACGCCCATTATATTAATTGGATTTTTTTTCCCGAACCTCGAATGGTAATTTTCTTTTGTTTTACAACTTACGCACAGTTAAAGTTTATATTTATACGAACAACTTCTATTGGTTGATAGCACTATAAGTTTTAATGTCTCACATTTGTATTTCTTTTGGAATTTAGTAAAGGATAGCGACAGCACTACGTTTGATTTAAATTTATTAATCAATGCTAATACCAAGAGATTTGTAACAAAGGTTTTCGTTTTAGTCAAAAGACTTCAGAGGAGGGACTAACATTATTATTTAGCTAAAATAATAACATTTTTAAATGAACGGCACAAGTATGGCACAAAGGCAACATTCGTTGCAGCGCTGCCAGATACATGTACGATTTAAATCGTATTCGTACGTTTTTTTTTTCGTTTTACTACTGTATGATCGAAGCACCGAAATCGTACATGATTGTACGATCTTTTAAAGATTTTGAATGATCCATAAAAATGGTTTTCTAACGGTGGTCCTAGTCCTAGAACCATGGATTTATCATATAAACAGGATTGAGTACTGGCAAAGAAAAACGTGCCGACAAGGATACCACATCAGATGATTGTGTCTCTTTTCCAAGTAGGATGACCAAAACATCTCGATCATCTCGGGATATAATATTTCTTTGAAATGTTACTGCACGCTGGAATCGCAGTTATCTTACCCCTAACTCGTCGTCCTTCGTCATTATAGTCGTTTTAGCAATAGGACGCCGCTGGCATACTGCTGGGCATAGGCCTTCCCTAAAGATCTCTATAAAACCAAGCCCCATCAAAGCAATGGTCTAGAATTAATATATACGGAGATTATTCAGTTTCAAGTTTGACAGCTGTTATACACCTCCAAATTCTCAAAAACGACATGACGACTTTTTCAAAAAAGCAACATCCGCCATCTCCAATTCCAAAATAGATGCCATTTTTGAAATCTGCACCCCCAAAAACTTTGAAAACTACACTCATGGCGACTTTTTCAAAAAAGTGACGTCCACTATCTTTAATAGGGAAGTTTCCCGTTTTCTAGTTTTATTTTTATTAAATTACACTAAGTCTGCAATAAATTATGGTGTTTTTATTTTTCAATTATCTTCAAAAATGACGGAGTTATGAATTTTTAAACATGACCGCACGAAATCAAAAAACCTCGCGACGGATTTACGCGTGTGACGTCATTCGGCTTCAGAGCCGCGCCGTGGGTTAGGCGGGAGTAAGGAAAAAAGGAAATAAAGTGCTTCATTCTATGTCGGGTATTTTTCTAAGCCACGAATACGTTCTAGAATATCATTGTACTCATCTTTATGTTATGATCAACATTTACTATGGGACTAACCCCCCAATATAACGAATAAAAAGTCAGCATTCCCATAATTTTGTCGTGAGTAAATGAACTTTATATCTAAATGGAACAAGACTTGGTGTATGTGTCTAGTGTACTGCGGTTTTTACATCTGTAACTATTAACTAGTAGCTCTCCAAACAGTAGACCTCGCAAGTATACATTTTCTCGTAATAAGTTCTCAAAAATGCACAACTTTCACAGGTAAATATATTCTTAATCATAAAAATGGTAAGGTTCTTTACTAAGATATTATTGTATATTATGGGACTACGTAAGTAAGTTTGTATAGGCCGGGTGGCTAGCCCTGGTGTCAGAGTTTGGGACTGATCCCCTATACAGGGTTAGCTAGCTAGAACTGGTGAAGCGTAATATATTTTGTTCTAATAAAATACTTTAGACAATTTTTTCAAGGCTTTTATTTTCTAGTCCCAATAAGTTGTCAAGTGCGTGTCAAGACATGCGTATGATAGGCTTCCGTAGACGTGACGATGATTATGATGATGATAAAAACCAATTTTTAAGATGGTTGATTACTATGGAAACGTAATTTAGTATGAATTCTTGGTTGCCTGGGAGAATTCGCTTAAAGCGATAAGGCCACCAGTTAGAAACCTATTAATTGTATTGTTTTGTCCCTGTAATTTTTTTATGTTATGTGGTTGTCTAATAAAGTGTTATTGTTTGTTTGTTTGTATGAAATATACATGTGAGGTCGATGACCTCTAATGTTTAAAAATTTAAATTTTTTTCTTTATAGCTCTAAAATTTATGATTCCACAGTGCTCAAAATAATTTTCAGGGAAAGTTTTTAATATGGTCTGTAAACGGCGTCCGTTCGTTACACGGACATAACGAAGTTTTAAGGGTTCCTCGTTTTACTACGAAACCCTAAAAATGACTGAACAAAGTGACAGCTGTCAAATTCTAGAATCTATACTAGGATGACATGTCAGGTCTCAAAGTGACAGCTGTCAAACTTAAATGCGGTTTATTTCTGTAACTAACGATTTAAGACCATTGCTGTCTTCACAAAAGTGATAGAACTCAACAATATCTATATTTCGGAAGAGAGTAATTTATCTCAGTAACTGTCGTTTCTATACCGTTACTTTAGGCACAAAATTGATAGAGCTCAACGAGATCTACATTTCGGATGACATCTGTCATGCCACTCTAGTATGAATTCTTTAATAATATGCCATATAATGGCAGATGTCACTTTCACATCTGTCATTTTCGGAACTAAAAAATAAGTCCTGAAAAACCTATTACCTACAATAACTTTATAAGAACAAATATTAGGCTGAGAAGTTTTGGATAACCCTATACAGGGGATTAGTCCTATAGTAAAAGTTGGTCATAATTTACAATGATATTTTAGGACAGAATATTGTAATTATGAATATATTTGCCTGTGCAAGTTGTGCATTTTTGAAAACTGATTACCAGAAAATGTTCACCAAAATGTAAACTTGTGAGGTCTACTATTTGGAAAACTACTAGTCAATATATACAGATGTAATAACCGCAGAACAGTAGGTACACACGTCAAGTCTTGTTCCATTTAGAAATAAAGTTCATTTACTCAGGACAAAATCATGGGAATGCTTACTTTTTATTCGTTATATTGGGGGGTTAGTCCCATAGTAAATGTTGATCATAACATAAAGATAAGTACAATGATATTCTAGAACGTATTCGTGGCTTAGAAAAATACCCGACATAGAATGAAGCACTTTATTTCCTTTTTTCCTTACTCCCGCCTAACCCCGCGCCGTGGGTTAGGCGTGAGTAAGGAAACAATACAATTAATAGGTTTCTAACTGGTGGCCTTATCGCTTTAAGCGAATTCTCCCAGGCAACCAAGAATTCATACTAAATTACGTTTCCATAGTAATCAACCATCTTAAAAATTGGTTTTTATCATCATCATAATCATCGTCACGTCTACGGAAGCCTATCATACGCATGTCTTGACACGCACTTGACAACTTATTGGGACTAGAAAATAAAAGCCTTGAAAAAATTATCTAAAGTATTTTATTAGATCAAAATATATTACGCTTCACCAGTTCTAGCTAGCTAACCCTGTATAGGGGATCAGTCCCAAACTCTGACACCAGGGCTAGCCACCCGGCCTATACAAACTTACTTACTTAGTCCCATAATATACAATAATATCTTAGTAAAGAACCTTACCATTTTTATGATTAAGAATATATTTACCTGTGAAAGTTGTGTATTTTTGAGAACTTATTACGAGAAAATGTATACTTGCGAGGTCTACTGTTTGGAGAGCTACTAGTTAATAGTTACAGATGTAAAAACCGCAGTACACTAGACACATACACCAAGTCTTGTTCCATTTAGATATAAAGTTCATTTACTCACGACAAAATTATGGGAATGCTGACTTTTATTCGTTATATTGGGAGGTTAGTCCCATAGTAAATGTTGATCATAACATAAAGATAAGTACAATGATATTGTAGAACGTATTCGTGGCTTAGAAAAATACCCGACATAGAATGAAGCACTTTATTTCCTTTTTTCCTTACTCCCGCCTAACCCACAGCGCGGCTCTGAAGCCGAATGACGTCACACGCGTAAATCCGTCGCGAGGTTTTTTGATTTCGTGCGGTCATGTTTAGACATCCATAACTCCGTCATTTATTAAGATATTCGAGTAATTTTTTCACTGTGTCTAATATAATTCTAACGTCCTTAAATGTATATAATTATTTTTAGTTTTTATGATAAAGGAAACTTCCCTATTCCAAAATGGATGCTAGTTTTGAAATCTATACCCCCAAAAACCTATTAAACGACACCCATGACAGCTTTTTGCAAAAAGTGACATCCGCCATCTTTAATTTCAAAATGGATGCCATTTTTGGAATCTACGCCCCCAAAAACCTCAAAAGCGACACCCATGACGACTTTTAGCAAAAAGTGACATTCGCCATCTTTAATTTCAAAATGGATGCCATTTTTGAAATCTACACCCTCAAAAACGGCTTTTTTTCATAAACTTTCTAACATAATGTGGTATGTTACGTACGATTTTTTTATTCACTTCTTTCTATGAAATACGATTTTTTCCATAACAGCGTACCACAGCGTACGGCCGTACTATCGCTCAACCCCAAGATAATTTAATCACGTTTAGCTCGACCAAAAACATCTGGTAACACTGATTAGTTGTGTTGATTTCTTTGGTTAATGTGATGATTTCCGAAATAAATTAAATTAAACAATAGTTTTGATTTCCAATATTTAGTTATAAATAATACCAATATTTCTAAATTTACTGTTGATAATATTACGCAAAAATATGTCAAACATCTTCGATTGAGCTACTACTAAAAGAATTCTTCAACTCAAGAAATCACTTTGATCATTAGTAATTCCTAACTTTTCATCGTAAATAACTAGTAAATAGGTTTATCAGTAAGTTTTATGAACACAATTTAATATAAGTATTATAATAGATATTCCTCAAGGTCCATATATTTCTACAGGATGTGTCACAATCACACAGCTTGCTTGTTTCTGAATCGAAGGGAAGGTACAAAAAATATATATATATAGGTATATTTACAAAAAAGAATAAGTTTAATTTCTCTCTATTTCAGAAAAAAATAGTAAACAAACATGACTGAGTGGAAGCAGCTAATAGGAGAATGGTTAACAGAATATGCATCACTACAAGAAAATGAAATCCAGAGTTTTGCAGCAGAACATGAACATAACCATGAAATTGCCACAACTATATTCAACCTCTTTTATAGTGGAGATGGATCTGATGACAGCAGCAGTAATGACCCTGACAGCCAGCATGAGCAGGTATATTTCAAGTCTCTTAATCTTCCTGAAACCCCCTCACAGACCTTCCTTACTCCTCACAGAATATCCTAACTAAAAATCAGGTTTATTAAATTGTATGGTTGTTTTAAGAGTCAAGTCACACTCTGCACACCAACTTAGTTTAATGTAAAGTTATTATTCTTGTCTATTAGATTCCACTGAAAAGGTAAGTTTGTATATTTATATCAAGTTTAAAACTAGCAAACTTTACAGCTTGAACTGCAACTGCCATTCTTGACCGATTTTATTGGAAATCTAATAAAAAATGCCCATGCCCAATTCTAGACATCCTTAGGCTTAGATTAAAATGTTGAAGTCTATTTTCTTCAATAAAATAAATAAATATTTTGGGACATCTTACACACAGCCTCTAACCCCAAACTAAGCAAAGCTTGTGATATGGCTGCCAGAGACTGATATACTACATATTCTTATTTTTAAATACATACTTATATAGATATGTAGTAACTAAATAAAAATAACACCCAGACACAGAGCAAATATTTGGCCTGGGTGGGGCGATCCCTACCCAGGGCAAATATTTACTTAACTCACGCCTCTTTGACCCAGAAGATAGGGTCACTAACCACTGAACCGCCGAAGCAGTCATACTACAAAATAGTCCTTATTTCCTATTTATTGCAGATGTTAGAAAATGTTTGCACACAACTGTTCAGCTTCTACCGATCAAAAGAAGTGCAACTTCAAAGATTCACCTTACAGTTTGTGCCAACACTGATATATTGCTACTTGAGCTCAGTGGCTCAAAGCAATAAAAAGACCTACAGATGTATTGAAACATTACTTATTGGTAAGCAACATCAATAATAATTCTCATGTTTCCTTTTATCCTGTGAGATATTGTTACTATTATCTAATATGAACTATTGTCTATTACATTACAAGCTATTGTGATTTTTAATTATATATTTTTTTTTAATTTAAGCACTTGATTTAGATATATGTATAAATTAACATAGACCATAGCAGAAGATAGTTTAAAATGTTTCCTTTATTAAAAGAAAGCTTTCCATGGTTGGAGGGTGAGTCAAAGCAATTGGAGCACACTTAATCACATCTTGCTAATAACTGTGCCTGTAACTATATTTTTTACCAACTTCCAAAAAAGGAGGAGGCACTGTATTTTTTAGGCATGATCATTGATATTTTCGCCAATTGTGAACTGATTTAAAAAACTCTCTCTCAAGGGGAATGGGACCACCATTTAAATTTTATCTAAATTGGCTGAGCCGTTTTTGATAAATCAACAATAATGTACATGAATGTCACATCAGTATTTGAATTCTGTACATGGTGGAAGTCGGTGGTGCCATTTTTTTGGGAAAAATAATTATTATATGTAAACTGTTATGCAAATTCTATCCACTGAGATCAAAAAATATTTCATAAAAGAATAATAAGAATAATACTAGCATAAAAAATATCTAATCTGTTGTGTATATGCTGTTCAAATTGTACTAAAGAGTGTGTTGTATTTTCAGGCCTATATAATTTTGAAGTGGTTGATGAGACCGGTAAACCAAAAGTTGTATCATTTAGGTTGCCATCTCTGGCACAGTCTTCTATCTATCATGAGGTATGTTGAACTTATTTTAACTTAAAAGTACATCTATATTAAGGTAAATATAGATGTACTTTAATAGGTGAAATTTATGCGAAAATTTGATTTTTAGGGTTCCATACCAAAGGGTGAAAGCGGGACCCAATTACTAAGACCATCCATTCGTCTGTCACCAAGCTCTATCTCAGGAACTGTGGTAGCCGCTACAACAACAAATACTAAAAAAATATTCAATGCAACAAACATTATTTTTCACCCGTATTTTGCCCGGTATTAATAACGGCACCTAGTAGCTTATCATGTATAGGGGCTTTCATACATTACGGAACCCTTTGTGCGTGAGCCTGGTTCGCACTTGGCAAATTTTTTATATTTCTTCTGAGGGGTAGTTAGTTTAATTGTTTGATAGCCACTGCGAACTCCCATCGCTGTTCATATCGAAACCACAGATGACCACCACACCGCTTCATTATGGTTTTAGTTAATGATCACGAGCTGTATTTGTTTAATTTTTTGACCGATGAACCACCGAAGGAGGTATACAATTCGACGCGTATACAACGTGTAACAGAACGGTTCAACAATACTTAAACCACGCATGCTCAGACATATTTAAAACTTACCCCATAAGGTCTCACAATCCTCAGTATGTTAGATTACGAGATAAACCAAGTTAAAGTTTTGCGTAAAATAACCTGATGTCAACCCTAAACTTATCAGCTGACGGTAATGACAAAGACTAATAAGTGTACAGAAATATTTTATTTTTGCCTACGTAATCGTGGACGGGCTTTTACACACAAACATTTAGGTAAGTAGGTACATGGTCATAGGTACAAGTTACAAGGTCCTAGATTGATCTACCTAACTCATCTAAACTGCCTAGACTAGAACATGTTGTAAGTACTACCTGTCGCATAAAATTATTACATCGTCTATGTAACACCCTCTCCGATGTAGTAGGACTGTAAAAAAAAGATTAACAAAGTTATTTTTTTTCTTGTCACGTCTAAGCACTCTGCCTATTCCACCGGCTCCAAGTCATGTCAAAATAAAAAATACATACCTACCTAACTGCATTGAAAGTTAAATTGTATTTAACTTACAAAGCATAGCTTGAAAAAATTTTAAACACGACACGGAAATACCTAGGTATTATTTTAACTGTAAAAAGAGCGAGGCAGAGAAGCCAAGTACCTAGGTAATATTAAAGTAAAAATGTTTAAGAGCTTGTGGTAGTTTCACTCCCCAAATACATTAAATTGCTTGATTTAGTTACCACAAAAATACTACATTAAAATAGAAGTCACGCGTAACAATAGGTATCAATATCAAACCAAAGTTGGAGCATTTCAATTACGCATCTTTATTTTTATTCTTTTTTATCGGCTTGAAGTCCACGTGGACTGTCCACGCCGACAAACGAGCCAACAAACGAGCCGACAAACGAGCCGAAACAAACACTGCACTAATCACGAATGAGCGGGTAATATGGCGGCTCTTTGAGCTCCGCCGCTTTTTTGAGCGAAAAATATGAATAATTAAAAATATGGGTTCCGTACATTTTTTTGTACTAGTATTATTTTATTATGGTAAAATGTCTAAAGCTTTGTTATTTAGTTTTTGCTACATCCATCCATCCATCAGCCATAGGATTTCCACTGCTAGACATAGACTTCCCCAAAAGATCTCTAATAAGCCCGGTTGGTAGCGGCTTGAAACCAGCGCGGTCTCGCGGTCTTGCTGAGGTCGTCCGTCTTCATAGTGGGTGGACGTCCGGCTGCCGTGGGCTGCGCTTGCCGGTATGTGGTCTCCACTCGAGAACTTTTCGACCCCATCGGTCACCAGTCCTCCGTGATATGTGCCTTATTTGTGTATTCTTCTATGGATTCCCTCATTCCTGATTCGATCTCGCAGAGAGACTCAAGCATAGCCTTATCCATAGCTCGTTTATTAATAAAGTACCACGTCACGCCACTTTCACGTGAAACTTTTACAATACAATACAAGAACAACTTTATTGACACCATAAGTAAAACATAACAGAAGAAGAAATAACGACAGAAGAATGGTACAAAAGGCGGTCTTATCGCTAAAAGCGATTTCTTCCAGACAACATCTCTCTTTTACGTCGTACTCGTACTTTGCGGGCGCTTGTTAACGAGAATGTTTCTACCCAGGAGGTTACGCCGGAGCTACGCACGGTTTTGAGCCGTAGTGTGCGTGCGTGAGTTCAGTCGTCAGTACAATTGTACAAAAAAAAATGAATTTCGCTTGCTGACCTAGTGACCTGATCTACTTTAAGTTCTGGTTCCGTTGAAATCAGTTTAAAGAATAATAATCCATCCATCCATCCAACAGCCGTAAGACTCCACTGCGGGACATAGGCTTCTCCTATAGATTTCCAATAAGGCCAGTTGGAAGCGGCCTGTATCCAGCGCGTTCCTGCGATCTTTATTATATCGTTAGTCCACCTAGTCGGTGGGCATCCTACGCTGCGCTTGCTGGTCCGTGGTCTCCATTTGAGAACTGTATGGTCCCGTCGGCCATCCGTTTTTCGAAGTTTGTGCGCATAAAAAAAACTTTCACTAAAAACGAAATCCGAAATACTACTGAACCCTAAAATTTTGATTCCAATTTTAATAGAAATAATCGGAATATTTTAGTCAGTCGCTCTCTGACCTTGCGGAAGTGAAGACGTTGTCTATCAACTCTTTCGACGATCGCGATGCCTAGACAGGCAGTCTAGGATACCTAACATTCTCAAATGTTTTTTTATGATATTGGTGATATGAATGGCAACAACGGTGCCGCGCACGAGCTAACATTTTGAAGATGGCCGCTTTCTAACCGACGCGGGCGCGCCGGTGGCGGCGGTGGCGGACGCGGACTTCTTAGATGGATGTGTCTAGTGTTTACGTCTGCACAGTACCTACTGGGAACTTTCACGAAAACAGAAACGACCCGGTGCTCGAGTTGGTTCAAATCGCGAGACGCGCATTCTGCAGTATTTTGAAGATAGCCCAAGGACCAGCACGCGTCGGGCAGGAGCGGCGAGGTCCGAAGGACGTTCAACAGCGCCCGCGCACTATGCGCGCCGCGTCCGCGAGCACCTGGACGAGCGGTTTCCGGGGCGGTGGTCCTACATGAGGCGCGGTGTGCTGACCACCCAGGTCTCCGGACTTTACGTGATTAGACCTTTGATCATGGTACATTGAAAATGTTGTTTATTCTGTGCCGTGCGACTCCAGTCCAGAGAGAAGATGAACCCTTTGCATCGTGGCGGAATTTAAATGTGGTGAACGTGAGAAAATCTATGGCTCGACCACGGCTCGACGTACTCGTACCTACGTACCTACTCGGTTGTGCTGCGACCGGGGAGGTTTGCATTTCGAGCCTTTCCTTTGACTTTTATTGAGTGTTTGTGGACGCCCTTGTGTGTGTTAATTTTAAGTAGGTTCCTAAGTAGGTATGTGGCAAATAAAAATAGTGAATTTAAAAAAATGTATCAATTTGTTTTTTTCTATCATTTCTGAGTGCCCATAGGACCTAATTACCTATGTAGGTCATTTTAAACGCCACGATAAGATAGGGTAAGTACCTACATGCTTAAGTACAAGCTAAGTAGTGTCAAGAAACCTTACAATTAGGTAAGTAAATAGATATTTGCCAAAAACAGGATACCTAAATTGATTAATCTACTCATGAAAATTCCTAGGTACATATTCAAGTTACGCACTAAAGTAAAACGTTACCTACTTTCTTTTTGCGATCCACGAATTTATAGCTGTTTTTAAAACTGAATTAGGTCTCGACTAGGTCAAGGGACTAGGTCTGAGAATCTGTAGGTAAGTAGCCTCCTTCAACAGCATTAGGTAGCCTAACTAGTTAGCGTGTCAGGCCGACGGCAGCGGGGGAACCAGCAGCGGGGCGCGGAGCCAGCGGCTTTTGAAACGAGGCCACCGACCTCACTAGTTTAGGGTTGTCCAAAATAATATGAAAAAAATATTTTTTAGTTTTATATGGAAAAAATAAGATGACTTTTGAAGTTTGAAATTCATACAGGTGATTCGTGACAGGATACACATACATGCCGTTCAGTATTGTTGAACCGTTCTGTTACACGTTGTCTGTTACACCATCCAACAGCCGTAAGACTCCACTGCGGGACATAGGCTTCTCCTATAGATTTCCAATAAGGCCAGTTGGAAGCGGCCTGTATCCAGCGCGTTCCTGCGATCTTTATTATATCGTTAGTCCACCTAGTCGGTGGGCATCCTACGCTGCGCTTGCTGGTCCGTGGTCTCCATTTGAGAACTGTATGGTCCCGTCGGCCATCCGTTTTTCGAAGTTTGTGCGCATAAAAAAAACTTTCACTAAAAACGAAATCCGAAATACTACTGAACCCTAAAATTTTGATTCCAATTTTAATAGAAATAATCGGAATATTTTAGTCAGTCGCTCTCTGACCTTGCGGAAGTGAAGACGTTGTCTATCAACTCTTTCGACGATCGCGATGCCTAGACAGGCAGTCTAGGATACCTAACATTCTCAAATGTTTTTTTATGATATTGGTGATATGAATGGCAACAACGGTGCCGCGCACGAGCTAACATTTTGAAGATGGCCGCTTTCTAACCGACGCGGGCGCGCCGGTGGCGGCGGTGGCGGACGCGGACTTCTTAGATGGATGTGTCTAGTGTTTACGTCTGCACAGTACCTACTGGGAACTTTCACGAAAACAGAAACGACCCGGTGCTCGAGTTGGTTCAAATCGCGAGACGCGCATTCTGCAGTATTTTGAAGATAGCCCAAGGACCAGCACGCGTCGGGCAGGAGCGGCGAGGTCCGAAGGACGTTCAACAGCGCCCGCGCACTATGCGCGCCGCGTCCGCGAGCACCTGGACGAGCGGTTTCCGGGGCGGTGGTCCTACATGAGGCGCGGTGTGCTGACCACCCAGGTCTCCGGACTTTACGTGATTAGACCTTTGATCATGGTACATTGAAAATGTTGTTTATTCTGTGCCGTGCGACTCCAGTCCAGAGAGAAGATGAACCCTTTGCATCGTGGCGGAATTTAAATGTGGTGAACGTGAGAAAATCTATGGCTCGACCACGGCTCGACGTACTCGTACCTACGTACCTACTCGGTTGTGCTGCGACCGGGGAGGTTTGCATTTCGAGCCTTTCCTTTGACTTTTATTGAGTGTTTGTGGACGCCCTTGTGTGTGTTAATTTTAAGTAGGTTCCTAAGTAGGTATGTGGCAAATAAAAATAGTGAATTTAAAAAAATGTATCAATTTGTTTTTTTCTATCATTTCTGAGTGCCCATAGGACCTAATTACCTATGTAGGTCATTTTAAACGCCACGATAAGATAGGGTAAGTACCTACATGCTTAAGTACAAGCTAAGTAGTGTCAAGAAACCTTACAATTAGGTAAGTAAATAGATATTTGCCAAAAACAGGATACCTAAATTGATTAATCTACTCATGAAAATTCCTAGGTACATATTCAAGTTACGCACTAAAGTAAAACGTTACCTACTTTCTTTTTGCGATCCACGAATTTATAGCTGTTTTTAAAACTGAATTAGGTCTCGACTAGGTCAAGGGACTAGGTCTGAGAATCTGTAGGTAAGTAGCCTCCTTCAACAGCATTAGGTAGCCTAACTAGTTAGCGTGTCAGGCCGACGGCAGCGGGGGAACCAGCAGCGGGGCGCGGAGCCAGCGGCTTTTGAAACGAGGCCACCGACCTCACTAGTTTAGGGTTGTCCAAAATAATATGAAAAAAATATTTTTTAGTTTTATATGGAAAAAATAAGATGACTTTTGAAGTTTGAAATTCATACAGGTGATTCGTGACAGGATACACATACATGCCGTTCAGTATTGTTGAACCGTTCTGTTACACGTTGTATATATATATTTTTATGTATACCCACGCATAACTTTTTTCATAGTAGTCCGATTTCAATAATTATTTTTCATCATCAATCATTTAAATTTTATCGAAATCGGCTGAGCCATTTTTGATAAATCAACAATAATGTGAAAAATGCTACATCGATCCGTGCATAATATTTGCGTTCTAGCGATGCGCCCCGGCTTCGCACAGGTGTATTATACATATAAACATTTATCTTGAATTACTCTATCTATTAAAACAAACTGCATCAAAAAAAATCCGTTGCGTAGTTTTAAAGATATAAGCATACATGGGGACAGACAGCGGAAAGCGACCTTGTTTTATTCTATGTAATGATTCTGTACACGGGTGAAGTCGGTCATGCTATTTTTTGCAAAAAATAATTATTGAATACTTAATTTTGATGGTATTTGATGAAATAAAAACAAATGATTAGTTATACAAACTTTTCTTTATTATATTGCTAAATCTTGAATATTTCGATTGCTTACAGCCCCTTTCACTAGGGCCCCAATTTTTGACCGAGAGTGCTCTTAGACGATGGGAGGAGTGCAATACAAAGCTCGTAAGCTGGGGCCCCATGTCTCAGGTTGATGTCCTCAATGCCCAGAATCGCTTGAAGGTGATGTCGGCGCTCCTGTTCATTTACAACCGCCAACTGAGTCTGTTGCCAAAACTTGCTCTTAGACATTTCTGTATAGCTGCATCAAGGTAATCTTCAAAATCTACCTCTATATAATATGTTATAAAATCAATTAAGAAATATTTTAAATCTTTAATTTCCATCCATTCAAATACTGATAAATATGCCACTAAGCTAGAAATTGCTAGAATACTAGTCTAGAATACTACCACACTTATATTAGTATTGTGTTAAAAAGTACAGTCATAAACATACAGTCAAAAAGCATGCTTTAAACATAACAGACATCTTGAAATGAGTTTTTGTACAGCTTCCTCTCTTCACTGTAGTTGTGAGCTTCAACTGCTTAATAATAATAAAGATTTATAGATTTTTTATTGTTCATGTCCCATATGAACAATATAAAATCTATAAATTTTTATTATTATTGAGAAGTTGAAGCTCGTGCGCATTTTGTACTGAAGTTTTTTGTTTATTTCTTTTATATTAATTACTCGGTACTTTTAATTTTAATAATATTTGTCAACAGGATCACTACGCAAGGCTTCCAAAAAAGAAGTCAGGGCAAACCTATAGCTAGAATACCGGTATCGCCAAATTTACTACTAGAGATGGTAGAGGGGGCTTACTTCTCAATGTTCAATGAATTCTATACTCTCGCCTTCCAAGCAGTTAAAGATATTGATAGGAGGGCGCAGTATGAACTCTATCCTGACGTAATGCTGGTTACTAGTGCTGTCATTAACTCCTTGAAAGACAATCCTGCAGGTAAATATCATCATTGCTCTTCTAGCCATTTCTGGTCACCCGTCCGCGCCGAAAGAGCCAAGTCGCGCCAGAAACGGCGAACGCCTGCATTTGGCATAAATGTGGAACTTGTGTCGCAGACCGGTGCTCGATATTACATACGATATCGTACATAGTACATTAACTATTGCGCCGCGTGTCGAGCGAAAGGAACTGTCCTTTGGCGCGGACTAGTGGACATTCAGCATTTAACATAATTGAATACCACCAGTATTTTTATTGGAATGAAACACTTCATGGAAAAGTTGTATCCAATTCTTAGAAATATTAATAAATTAGAAAAAAAATAGTCTTAAAAATAGTAATAAATTATACGAAGAGAAGGCCATAGTGTTACTTGGCGTTATTAGGAAAAAGGATCAAAATAAAGTGACGTGAGGATGTTTGTTGGAATCACAAACGAAACTCGCATCACGTCATTTTAGATAATAAAGTCATGGTAACAAAACAAGGTCATAGTGAGTCATACCAGTACCTAAATAGTCAAGAGTCAGATCAACGTTGTACATTTATTTACTTTTGATCTTGATTTAATCATCTTTTATAGACGGAAAAGACCAATTATGATGAAGATCGTTGATCACAGAACTAGTTCTTTGCTTTTTACCAACATTGGAAACGAGAAGGTACATGCATTTGGGGTAAAATGTAGTTTTTCAGCTTTTAAACGTTTAGCTTTAAATGAAGAATGTTATGAAAGTTTTATGGATCTACTCAAAAAAGTAAAAAAAAACGCACTGAAAACCTAGATCAATAAGACATAAATCCTAATCGCACGTCTAGGGAGGCTTGTGCCCTGCGTTGGGACGTAAATGCATATAGGCTAGTTTTCCAGCCACTAAAGACTTACATGCTAAGGCAAACTCTAGAGAAAATTAATTATTTATGTATTACAGTTTTTTGTCATCTTTCTAAGATACGTCGGATATATTTTAGGATATCATTGTACTCATCATTATGAGCAACTTTTGCTATTGGACCAATCCCAAAACTGTGAAAATAAAAAACATTGCTGTTCTTATTAATATAGGTGCATCTTGTCGAAACTGAAGTTAGTCGATTGCTTAGAATTGCGTGTATTTTCATTACAGGTCAACCATGCGATGGACCAATGGGCATCAGTGTTGCATTGTCCCCTGCTACTACCACGGTCACAATGTCCAAATCTATGATTACCAATGCTTCGTTCCGAACTAAGAAATTGCCAGGTGAGCATCAATACGGTTTTAGCATATTACACTCGTTTTACAAGGTTTTATTTAGGTACAATTTGATTTTATTTGCATGGTCAAAAATCTTAAATATTAGACATGTTTTTTGAAACAGCTTCCGATTTTATTAGATGTTAGTAAAAATAAATCATTGTTATATTTTGGAACTTTCTCAATTATGAAGCCATTGAAGCTAGATTTAATATTTAGATTTAGACGTTCGTAATTATTCGATTCCAATATAGATAAATACCAATATACCTATTTATTTTAAGCATAGTTATTTGAAACTGAAAAAGAATTAAACTTATAATTATAGAAAAAATATTTTTAAAAAAAATCGATCAAACCGAATGAAACTTAATCGTATTTATAGCGCAGTATAAATTATTCATATGTCAGCGACGCAAGTAGTGGGGTTTTGCGCAACTTCACATACGCCATTAAGTTTGATTTGGTCTGTAACAGTATATCTAAAACTTTTATCATTTTATTATAAAATTAACTTTATAGGTGATAAAAGATTTGGCGATAAATATTTTTGGAAAATCATCGGCTTCCTGTTTCTTAAATTTTGAAAATTCTTACCATATCTTTATCTTTTTAACATTTTGCTACATTTACGACAATAAGTCTACGGACTTTGTCATGATTGAATTAATTTAACGGAGTTTCAAATCCTTATGTTTGTAAATTTGATGAAAATTGTATTTTCGTTTATATGCAGATGAGTTGAATTGCATGCTGCCTAACTCGTGCTCCTCGAGATAGTATTTGGATTGCGGGTATTTGTTTAGCTATGAAAATGGTAATAATAATGTAGATCACAAAAAAACACGGTACAAATAAATTAGGATTCAAGGTAGGATTTATACTACTGAATGAAAACTACACTGAGTCATTTTATAATTTTTAATTCGTAACTGTCCAGCACTAAAACATAAGCACAGAAGAATAATATTACTTAAAATGAGCATAAAGAGTATATAACACTTTTGCAAGCTGTAATAAGTATTGTAAAATTATTGTAATAGACGTCGCACATCCAACAATTCATCAGTTTATAGTATATTAAATAAATTGATATAAGAATAGTCTAAACATTTTCATTTGCTTTAAACACAGCCAGCAGTAATGTTTTATTTATGAAACACACTAAACTAAAACAACTCGCCACGTACAAGGTTCCGGATACATCTTTGATATTTCTGTTCTGAAAATCAAACTCATAGGCTTTTTAGACTTTATATTATTTTTTACATAACTTTTTTCAGGATTATAAGACAACAAAAAGGCAACCTTTGTTATTTGTTCATCTAGCAATGGGCACATCGGCCTTGGGAAATTAGGGGGAAGCGCACTTTGTGTCCGTGTAAATTTTGACTGTTTCTCATTCATAAGTTCACTGAACAGCCGCGCGCTGCTCATATTTGTGTAATAATCACAAAAAATCAATTAACGTCTATAGATTATAGATGCTTCGGCTTTAATTGTCTCCGTTAAGTGTTCACACATTACCTATAATCCGCGCCACACAAGTCGGCAGATGGGAAGTTAGGCGCAGAACGCTGCGCAAAATGCGTAATATAGGCATGCGCGGTAGCCAGAGAGACTCGCGCCGGGGCACACCCGCCCGCCAACCTCATGCCTCCCGCGAGCTCCCTACGCCCGCGCTCACCACTACTACAGTGCTACGCTACTTGCGTCGACATTGTGCACACATGCGCAATAAATAGCGAATCATCATCAAGAAGAAGTGTGTGAAGAAGGGCGAAGTGTCATCTACGGCGAACTTCTCATCCGCCGACTTGTGTGGCGTGGACTATACGTATTGTTTTGAAATGTGTTAAATGTTAATGTGTTAAACAAATAAATGAATATATTATTTTCAGACGACATTCCAATTCAAGTGGGCCAAGTAGCGCCGTCCGAGGCGGCTGAAGCGCTCACTTCCATCACGGAGGAAGGGGAAACAGACATGACACCCATGCAGCGCGGCAACTTGCGCAACTCCAAACCTAAACTCAGCTCATTCCCCGTTCTCGGGAAAAAGAAAGAGGGCAAAGACAAAGCTGGAAACTCCAGCGAGAAAAAGGTCACCTTAAAAGATTCCTCCAAGGGTGGTATCTGGGGCTCGCTGGGCAGCGGCGGCGGTGATATGGTGGACGCTCCGAAAATTGACGGTTCGTCTGACGCGAATGGCAGCATGAAAGACGAAAAGATGTCCATGTCTTCGATATTAAACAGCACCGAGAATTCGGACACTCGGTCACAAGTCACCACCGATTCCATGGATATGGAGACGCCACGGTTTGCTGCCATGCAAGTTAGTTCAGTTTGAACGTGACTAGTTCATTTCTTCCAACGTTATAGGAAAGGTAGGTGTAGGGAATCTAGTCGCGATAGTTATCTTTGTGATATAGTTAATTCCATGTATTGGTGATTTACTTTACTGTAAAGATTGAATTTCTTAGTTTCAATGTAGGTGATGGAGTACCGTTTTTGTTATGCATTAACTAGTTCCGTGATGGAACTCGGTTTATGAAAGTATATAAAAACGCCGGAAAAAAAATTACTACAGAATCCAGCATTATCCTTATAGCGGTATAGAACACAGTTGAACTCTTTGTTAGCGGACACATTACTTCATCTACATATGTCCATAATCACACTAAAGTTCAGTATCATTGGATTTGACCATAACAGGAAATCTTTAGTGATATCTATTAAAGGTATTGTATTGTTTTTGTCATCGAAATTATAAATCTGTTATATATTTAAATTTATACTTTATTTTAGAATAAATAAAGATGGTTCAGTGTTCCAAAATCCTCTATAATTTCATAAAGCCTACACCAATTCTCTCGATATTATTCTGACTAATAAATGCTTAATATTATATATCTTAATAAAGGTTCAATATATGTATTGGCTTTAACGAAAATAATTATAAGAGAGTATAATTTAATTTGCTATAAGCTGTGAATTCTATGATCTACCAAAAAAGCATACAAGTCTATAAGAAAAAAAATTGCGTCTAGAAATTTTAGCGAGGATAATGAATAAGTACGTGCAATGTAAAGGCATCTTAGAAAGAAAAAACGTAGTGTAAGCGATGTCAAAACATTGTCAGAAGAGATCGCTAGCCGCTAAATGTATCTCTGTGCGCTAAATCGACTTGCCTTATTGTACACTGTACAGTACCTACCACTTGAGGTACCAATGTACTAAGAATGAATATTTCGTCTAATGATGTGTAATATCTATTACAGTAATAATATTTTTAAAGAATTAAATAAATCTACATGTTTTAACTGTTTACATAGGATTTCTACTTGTCTGAGTTTAATCGAAATTATTTGTTAGATTATAATATACATAATAATATTATAATGTATCGCGTCGTACAAAATTAACAGGTTTTAGGGGTCAGTACCCAAAGCGTGCCCATGAAACTGTGCCTGCACGGGAAGCATAGCAAAGGGAATAATAGTCTTTCCACCATTATATCCCCTCGAAGAGGAAATAAAGTATGGATTGACAATGGCAGCTGACATTAAATGTGGATTTTTTATTTTTTTATTTCGAATATGTTCGCGTTTGACTTTAAAATGATTTTCTCCCCTTGCCGTGCTAGCCGGGCTGATGCTAAGATTACACCAGCAATAAGTAACCTTTTAAAGACAGAGTACACTTTCCTAATTACATTTATACTAATAATTTTATTATTTATAGCATTATATGGACAGATAGCTATTTTATGTCTCATATCATGTGTAATATTGATAGGTATCAATGTAATATTATAGGTGTATCAATGTAATATTGATAGGTTTCCCAAAGAGTAACAATATTACAACATGGGTAGCCGTAATATTTATTGTGTGATTATATTTATCTACAGAATTTTAGGTGCGCTAGTCAAGATCCCATTTCACTGATTTTATTATCTCTATTGACTGACCTCTGCCCTCGGGTTGTCACTTTGTGTTATTATAAGAATATACTATATCAGTCTCATTATGAGACTGAGATAGGCCATTCTTGGAAAAGATTTACAACCAAGTGGCCAAATTGAGTCAAAAAAATCTTCGAACAATGAAATCGTTATTGTTGTTCAGTTTCGTGATTTTGTGCGCCATTTCATCATGTGTGGCCAACGACTTGATAGTAGGGACCAGTTACAACTCGCAGTTAATTTGGCAAGCCAAAGTGCAGTATATGGGAATCCCTTTCAAGAAGCGCGTTAAGGAACATTTCTACTCTGACCCCTCTCAGAAAATCATAAAAGTAAGTACTTGTCTTATGTTTATAATATTTTCAATTTAGTCTCGCCATCCAAGTCGGGTCTAGCAAGGTTTGTTGCGGACACGTTACGGAGGGCGATAGATAATACAATAAACTACACCATATTTATGCTATGCCCATTACCGACAAAAACATAGGACCTTGGTCACAGAGCTACAGACACATTCTAGGGAGGTTAACTCCTCAAACGGAAATCTAGCTACGTTTAAAATCCTTTCTCCTAGCTAGAGGTATTCAGTGTCTTCGCTTCGTTGAGGGAGAGTTTCGATTGGATACTATTTTGTCTCTTCAAAAATCTTACGATACTGTAGCAATGCAATTTGTGTAATATCTAACTACCTAGAGTCAAATATTGCCGGGATCTGTCGTATGTTGTTCAACTTGAAACATAGCGTCACCTGGGCGTGCGTTGGTATCCTTTTGGCTCTTTAGTAAGGAATATTTTGCGTATTTGCCACTATATAATGATATGAAGTCAGTGATTGTATGTTTTAGGGTGTGATCGTGAGGGAAGCATCCCACACAGATGCGGGCGTCACTATCACGGCCGGGGGCGTCGGCTTCACTTACGTCAACCTGCGCTTCAAGACCGAGCGTGGAGGCGGACTCGACTACAGCGTTGAATTATATGGTTAACCTTAGTTACTAATACAAAGATTAAATCAGCATTCATATTTAAGATTTATCTTTAGTTTTTTTTAGTGTCTTGACCTGAACACAAATCAATAACTAAACTTTTTTTACTTACTACTAGGTACTTACTTGGAGGTTGGGTATAAACCACGTGAATATCTACATTCATTAAAGCGGAAACTCCGGTACCATTAGAACAATGAGTAGACTAATTGAGAACCTCTTTTTGGAAGTAGGTTGAATTTGCTGTCCGACATATAAGCACTCAAATCTGAGTTTATTTTCAGTAAGGAATAGGAATTTTAGAACGTCGATTTGGTATTCCAAATGCGTTATTTTTATTCGATACCACGAATACGTCCCTTGAGAAATACGGGTCTTCTCGGTTATACCGCACATTGTCGAATCCTCGCCTCGGCCGCGGGTTGGAGTCCAGGAGTTGTTGCAACTTGGCGATGGTGGCCGCCTGGTCGTCTCGCTCCATCTCGTTGATTAGGACCGGTAGGTTGGCAGCACACACCCATAGATAGAACATGCCCACTGAAATGTCGAGAACTTAAAGGTAAGCATATCTACGTTAAATTTCGAGAACCTACATCAAAACATCAACAATAATAGGTTCGCGTTAGACAACTTCCTATCTGAACTTATAAGTAGGGTTAAGCCGGAAAAGGGTGATTCATTTCATACCATCATAAAGGTTTTCAAGAAATCCGGCTTAAAAGATGATTACAATCAGATGAAATCTGTTGACGAACGAGTACATAGGTACGATGTATAAATTTTGAACAAAAATAGGTACAAGTATCTTACAAAGAAAGAAGCCCGCTACAACGCTGGCGCCGATAAGCGATCCGATATCCATGGTGTTCTCTTTGAGCAGCAGCAGCCCCGTAGCTACCAGAACGGTGATCAGAATGAGCCGAAGTAACTCCAATACGATATACGGCACCATTAATATGTTACTAAACTGTAAGTACATTAAAATATTTTTTTTATTTTACTAAATCTTTTACTTTTTTTTTGTTATTTCTGCAAGTGTCTCAACTAACTCTCCAACGCCTCCACCTTTAGCTCATAAGCCTCTTAAAGGTGCAGATTGAGACTTGGTATCATAATATTGAAAATAATTATAATAAGTTATGTATTATTATATCTTCTTTGGTTATGGTCAACCCCCAATATTTCGGCGCAGTTGCATACTAAGCCATAATTACAGGCCAAAAAATTATGGAAAATTACGGAAGTGATTAGATATAATTAACAATGTAGATAAAATCCGTGCTCCGCCGCGTCCGTGTATTAATTCTCAAAAAAATAAAGTTGTGATAATATCGTGTTGTTCGAGGGTGAACGATATTTTTCTATGGATCAATAGAAAAATATCGTTCACCCTCGACAAAATGTATGGAACAGCTGATTTTTTTTTGTTGAGTTTTGACAAAATTCGCAGATCAAATCGCAGATGTTAGTTTTGATGTATAGAATAAGCCCCTAAAAGGATGCTAATTGATTAGAAATAACCCTTTATAAAAGGCTATTTTACTATTATTGTTTTACTGATAGCATGAAATTTTCTCTAAATGAAATTCTTTGGAAATGTAGCTACTTACAACATATGCTCCGTAGATATAAATTACGCAGGCAATAACATATATCGATTCGCAAGCAATTGCCAATGATAGATATTTGTGCGGATCTGCAATTATAAAATATATAAACCAATGACAAATTTTAGTTTATGCCGACGGCGTCGGATGGAATTCTAGAATATCCTTGTATACTATGGGACCAATCTGAAATCGCGAAAAATACTACCTGTTCATATACACTTAGTCAAAGGGAAGGCCGTTGGACATTTGGTACATAGCAGCTGTTTTTTTTTTGCTTTTTCAGGGCTAGTCCCATTGTAAAAGTTGATCATAGTCATGTGTTGGTTCAATGACAGGCTAGAATGTGTTGATCCGGGCCATATCTAGAGACATGCCTAATGCAACAAACGATTACAATATTTTTTAGAAAGCTTAGTGATTTTAAGTTTTTTTTACGAGGTGCCTTCAAAATCTACCCCATTGTAATATTCAATAATTTCTTGCAACATATAGTAATATTCCTACGACATTGATAGAATAGATAAACACACAACAAAACAATTCTTATGATGCAAAGTAGGTACTTTTTTATGATGCAATTTGTTTCTTATTACCTTCTATTACGCTATCCATCATCTGTTGTGAATAGATCAGATTGTACTGATTGTTCCATTCTGAGTATTGATCGTCCACCATCTGCCAATGCGTGTAAGCCAGGCAACAACATATTAACACCACTGCTGCCTGTATCTAGACCAAGAAACACCGGATGTCACCTTCAAAGTTAAACACCTTATTGCGCCCCCAAAAATAATGTTAGTAAAAATATAGAGTCGTTAGTAATTCGTGACTACGGAGTGTTTCTCTAGTCAGACGACCTACAAGGACATATTCTAGTATATTACTATGACCAACTTGTACTATGGCGCCAACCCTACAATCGCGAAAAAAAAGGATTCATATCCCGTAGTTAAAATTAGTCACACCTTATTATGATGATTCGGAGATCTCATTGTAATACTTATACATATATCCGAATATGTCCATCATTTCGTAGTCTAGAGAAACACCCTTTAAATTACCCTTTAGTACCTAATCCAAAAAAATACTTACTATAGAAAACAGGCCTATGATAATTCCACCTAGTCTTAAAGAAAACCAGAAGCAGCAACTGTAAACAAGCGCCATTTACAAAATTTGTTGCGCCTACTATGCCCACTGCAGAAAACCGATGACTACATATGTATTATTATTTTATTACTATGCTTCCATTATCGTCCTCAATCTAAATGCTCAACCAGAGCCAGCTTAAGGACTAACGCGAATAAAATAAAAATCTCTTTGATTAAAAAGTAAGTACCTACGTTCGTAGGTATAGGCCGGGTGGCTAGCCCGGTGTCCGAGTTTTTAGGCCGCCTGAACGCCTCTGACATGGCTAAACGGTTTAAACAACCGGGACCTACAATTTAACGTGTCATCCGAGCCACGGTAGTGCTCAGTTGGAAAATGCCACCCGCGGTCGATAAATACTGACCGTGCGGAACGTTGCTTAATTTCGGTGATCGCTGACAAACACCTAGCCTGACTTATTTTGACTGATTTATTTAGTCATACTAAACTTATATTAATATTATGAGATACCTATAGGTTGGCGTTACCAAGTTGGCGGAAATGAAGTTAGCTGCGCAATATCCAATCAACGCACGGCTTTGTGTGAGCTTCAGTTAGGATTGGATATTGCTAACTTCATTTCCGCCATCTTGTGTGACGCGGCCTATACTATACCTAGTAGGTATTATTTTAGAATAATCTATAAAATTGCGAATTTTATTCGTTCACCGGGGGCATGACTGAGTGATCGAAGATGGTAATTGGTATGTTTATCCTATGATCCTTCAGATGAACTGGGATAAACTATCTTTATATACAGTATCTAGGTACTATTTTTACGACGTACCTAGAATGTATAAAATACTTCGCTGATTTTATGGGCCTTTCTGATGTATCCGGATTATGTTGAATTGTACTCCAGTAGGTATAAGTTGAAGTGGCCAGTCTGCCGCAGTCAGTTGCGCATTCGGGAAAGCGCACAACCGCACACTCATCCCGAAATGGGAGCTTCAGGATCAGGATCTCCAGAAAACGCACCGAAGCTCTCTGCACTATACTATAATTTGCGTCCCGTTATCTCCTAAGAAAACGTACCTAGCCAGTAGGTAGTATTATTATATCTTTTTTGCCAGTAGCCACAATGCGTTGTCCGCTAACCCTTCCCTAGGCCTAGGTGCTCATCCCAGAAATATTCAAAGTCCATAGAGTCGCCGAGACGACACCGACGATGTTATTATATAAGTACAGGGTTATCCAGTACTGGTACCTACTAAGCCGAAAAGAGGTGATTAAGAAACTCGTTATGAACAACTTATACTATAAGACCAAGCCGGAATTCGAGAAAAAAATCAGCTTATCGGTTGGCCTCATAGTAAACGTTGTTCATATGATGGTCTTAATCGCCCTTTTGGCTAGCAAATAACCCTGTATATGATCTCGTTTTGCTCTAGTAAGTGAGTTCGTATAGGCCGGGTGGCTAGCCCTGGTGTCAGAGTTTTTAGACCGCCTAAAGGCCTCTGACATGGTTAAACGGTTAAAACAACCGGGACTTACAATTTAACGTGTCATCCCAGCCACGGTAGCGCTCAGTTGGAAAATGCCACCCGCGGTCACCCATCCAAATACTGACCGTGCGCAATTGCTTTGTACAACTGTAAGCCTGTATGTAAACTGTATACGCAGGCACGTACGAAATGGAAACAAAAACAATGTTATTTTTTACAGTACTGCGGCCTATCCTGTGTTATTTTAGACATCAATCACAACAAAAGAATGATTTGTTATTAAAACTGTGTGCAGATAATAGCTTAGTAATGGTGCTTTTTTGATGTATTGTGTCACGCGTGTCACGCTTCTTTTCTAACTTTTGTCACGAACGTATCACATTATTAAACCTACCCAATTACTAGATATAAATGCTAGTGTGTGGCTGCCTACCTATTGGACAGGCACCTATGTTTTATTATTGTACCTATCTCTAATGTAATCTATGCCCATGTAGATGAAAGATTGGTCTCGCTCGTTAAGCGGAGACCAATTTATGAATCTAAGACAGGGGCGTAGCTACCGCCGTATCTGCCGTATCAATTATACGGGGCCCCGGGGCCACGGGGGCCTCCGACGCGCGTAAGCAAACATTAATAAAAACTTTTTTGTTTCAGAAACGACAAAAGTTAATCTTTACCCTTCATAAGGGCCCCCAAACAAATTTTTATACAGGGCCCCGCCAAGTCACGCTACGCCACTGATCTAAGATTATTACCTTGTATCTTATTGAAATATTAACCTATGAACCCCTAAGGAGAAATAGGGAGTCCTATTATAAGTGATGTGTATCTGTATGTTTTGTATTTGTATCCGTATCCATATTCCTTATCATTAGTAATAGGTATTCATTCATGATAGTCATAGTCGTCATTTTTATTTTACTAATACTTTTTTTTTTTTACAAATATTGATAATATTTTTTACTTCATTTTTTAAAACGGGCAAAAGTGCCTTTATTAACTACAATAATATACAATATGTATTTCATAGGCTAAAACTACCTACACTACCCCTTTGGCAGCTCAGTGACCTGTTACTACATAGAAAGCGATTGGATATATACTGTGTTACTATTATATAAGTGTAATTGTAACTAGACATTATAAGGCAATTGACAAGTTTTCATATTTCACAAGGCTATGAAATTCCAAAACCATTTCGAGATATCGGGATGCTGATCATTATGTTTATTTTTCCAAAATTTTTAGTGCAGTAACTGCTAAGATATTAGATAAAAACTCTCACCCAAGCCGTTTCGGGATTTATACTGAAAGTGCAGTTGCCAATGATAAAAAAAATACTAGCAATATAAAATGACAGTTAACACTGACAGTGTTGACACATAAAATGATAAAATGTAATTTAAAAATAAAATGTCAGTGTCATTTTCAAATTACTTATTTTGCTTTAGCCCTTAGATTATAGTGCTTTAGCCCGAGAGGTAAACGCAAAAAATGCAAATACTTTCCAAAAGCTGAATTATTGTTACATAGTTATCAAAATGATGTATATCAATACCCCAGGGTATTGATGTACATCATTCAGTCAGTCAGCTGGGTTCCCTAGCATTTGGTGGAAGAATCCGTTTGAATTTTAAAAGTATCTTGGAACTAGTACTACTTATTCTTCTTCTTTTAAGTGGTGCTAATTTAAAGCCTGTATGGCAGACCCTGTTACATATTTCAGGTGATTGGCAGTTGTTAAACATATTTTATATTTTTCTTCCCATGGTATACCGCGGTACACTTTTTGCGCTGACCTCCTGGCATATTTGTTGTGAATTGTGACGGATTGTTTGGCATTGACAGTGACAGCAACGCTAGCACCTATTTTTTTCTAATGTGGCTTCAGTAAAATTGTTT
This sequence comes from Hypomecis punctinalis, assembly GCA_949316475.1. Lineage (NCBI taxonomy): Eukaryota > Metazoa > Arthropoda > Insecta > Lepidoptera > Geometridae > Hypomecis > Hypomecis punctinalis. The sequence goes on along the minus strand of OX438803.1, from coordinate 13,790,803 downwards.
ATGAGTCCTAAATTTTGCAGTTACGTCCTTTTAGAATAAGCTACTTTTCAAAACTTAATTTTACAGAAAATATAAGTCAAATTGGAAAAATAAAAAATACGTATATGTTATTTTGCAATATTCTTTCAGATAATAAATAAATATAACTATGTTAAAAATTAGAAATGTTGTCAATTGTATACCGAAAATAAATAAATAATGTTGACTTGTAATTGTAAAATAAGTACGACTAGGTATATTATAAATCCAAAATTGTGGTTTATAGGTGGCATGACAATAATAGATTAATAGAGTTAGGATAGAATAAAAATTTTGCACGTGGGCGAAGCCGTGGTCAAAAGCTAGTTTTGTATAAAAATTGCAAATGTATAAGATGTCGACGCCAAGACCAAGATGAAGCGTTTGCCCGTAGTCAGCACGCACAGATAGCACGCGAAATTCAAATTAAAAAAGCTTTTAAGATTATAAGAATTCAGGTGGCGTTAACAAGGTAGAAGGTAGATCTAAGAGGTAGATAGATAAGATACTGACGTATTTTAATTTAAGACCAAAGATGATCAGCTCCCGGTCCACGGTCAAGCCTGTGGCTTTGGCACTTATAATTTTAAGAAAAAAAAATAAGCATAGAGAAAACTGTCAGAAGACTGTCAGTGATGTCAAGTGTCAACTATCAAGTGATCTCTGGGCTGACGATTTGTGGAGGATTCCCCAAATTGCAGGGAATCTAACCTCCATCGGGTATATGTGAGGGAAAAATGACAAAAAAAATTCAATGAAAAGAAAAGAAACAAAAATGCAATTAAAAAAGAAATAATTAGATTGGGAAAAAAAAGAAAATTGAAATCCAATGAAACAAACAAAATTCATTTGAAATGGTGAAGCCAAGCTCTGCGCTGGGACACTAAAGCTGGAAACATACTAACGGACGCGGCTGACGGACGCGACTAACAGCCGCGACTTAGCAATGTGCACAGTCTTAAAACATCCGGTGTGCCAGATCTCTCTCGGACGTCCGAACCGTATCTAGTCTAGATGTATTAAGACTGTGCACATTGCTAAGTCGCGACCGTCAGTCGCGTCCGTAAGCCACGTCCGATAGTATGTTTCCAGCTTTAAGCTGGACAGCCGCGACCTATAAGTATCTAGTTGATGAATGTACACTGAGCCGTGCACACTATCGGACATAAGTCGCGGCGTCACCTTGGGCTGACCTTGAGCGTTTGGACGTCCGAGAGCAATCTGGCCCGCCGGATGTTTTAAGACTGTGCACACTGCTAAGTCGCAACCGTCTGCCGCGTCCGTCAGACGCGTCCGATAGTATGTTTCCAGCTTGGATTACGATTTTGACGACGTGATATTATGTGCTACCTATTCCGGTAATCAATACTGTATGTATCAAATCGGGATATATAATTTGTCTCCCCAATGTGGGGGATTTCACTTTAGATTCTGGGGAATTTAGGAAATGGGCATCGGCAACGCTGGTGATAAAATGATAAAACAATTACAACATTTACAACGTAAATATTTTGTATAACTGGCTAAAATCTGAGTCCAACCGAATTTAATCAGTTCTTTTCTGTTTAAACACTAATTAATTAAAATGGAGTTTGAAAACTTTAAACCTGCTACTATAGAATCTCTACCATATGATATAATATTATTGGTTCTTGAACATGTCTCTATGCCTGACATCATTCGATTTGGGAGTACATGTAAACAATTCAATGAATTGGTCAAGACTTCCCATGGTCTGTGGAAGATGAAGTTTAAAAACACGTAAGTAACTAGATAAGATAAGATAAGATAAGATAAGATAACGTTTATTGTTTATAACTGTGTACATAAAGGTGTTATATTATAATAAATTATAGACACAACAGTTTGTCCTAACGGACATACAATATTTGTTAATTTCTTCAAACAAGAAACAAAATATATTTACTCGCAATCTCTCCGAGAACAATTCTTTAGACATACGAGTAATATCAAAGTTCTCTATATCTATTTAAGTACACCTATTCAAATTATACATTTACTAAATTTCTAATCATTATGTACAATTATAAAATATGTTATAATAATAGCAAATAACAAAGTGATATATTTAATGAGATCATTATTTCCTGTAAGAGCTCGTAAATTCGTAAAATTCTTTAATGTTATAAAAAGGATTTTCTACCAACCATTTCTTTAAACTATTTTTGAATTTATTTCCATCTAAACATTTAATGTGTAGTGGTAAGCTGTTATATACTTTGATCGCCGTATTGAATGAGCTTCGATGGTACAGAGTATTATTGGATTGTACTACTCGAATGTTAAATTTGTGTTGAGGACGTAAGATTTGCGATCGAGCCGATTTATTTTGAGAGAAGTAGTTTTGGTTGTTTTTAACAAACATGCAAATTTCTAAAATGAATATTCCGGTCAAAGTCAGTAGATTATTTTTCTTGAAAAGATGTCTGACGGAATCGGTGGAACGTAGATGGTACATAGCCCGTAAGCATCTTTTTTGTAATTTAAAAGTAGTTTCTATGTCTACCGAATTTCCCCAGAATATAACACCGTACGTTAAATGAGGGTACACATATCCGTAATATGCATTTTGTGTAATCTCTTTAGAAGTGATATTGCTTAAAATAGAGAGTGCATAACAATATTTAGAAATTTTTGAATTTATTTGTGAGACATTCTTTTTCCAATTTAGGTGAGAGTCTATGGTGACGCCTAAAAATTTCGCATCATTTACTTCACTCACATCGATATCTTGGCACCAGATATTTAGTTTAAGTGGGGTGGTTTTTAGATTTCTGAACTGCATGAATTTTGTTTTTTCTAGGCTAACAGTTAGATTAATTGATTTTAGATTTTTTACTATTTGTTCCAGAGTAGTATTCACCTCTTTTTCTAATTCTACCTCAGTTAGACCATTTTGCGGTATGTATATCGTTGCATCGTCCGCAAACATGACACATGGGTGTTTAGTTGCCAGCGGTAAATCGTTAACATAAATAAGAAAAAGTAATGGTCCTAAGATGCTTCCTTGAGGAATTCCTAGTACACTGAGCTTAGATTCTGATTGTACTTTTTCAATAGTTTTGTTTTGTTTATTGTATATATTAATACTTGTTGATTGGCTTCTATTTGTAAGGTAGCTTTTAATGAGGTCTAGCGCTGTACCTCTTATTCCAATGCTTTCAAGCTTTTCGATTAGTATTTCATGCACTACACAGTCAAAAGCCTTAGATAGGTCAAGTAATAGAGCAACACCTTTCTTTTTGTTATTTATATCTTCCCATACATTTTTCAAAAATTTGAAAATTGCTGATGTGGTATTTTTACCTTTCTGAAAGCCAAACTGATTTTCATTCAAAATGTTATTGTGCTGAAGAAAAGATAGAATTCTATTGTATATAGCTTTTTCGAAAATTTTAGAAAAACACGGCAAAATCGCAATAGGTCTATAGTTTATCATGTTATCAGTTGGTCCTTTTTTGTGCAAAGGTCGTATGATGGCTTTTTTTAATTCATTTGGAAAGCGACCGGTTTCTATAGATAAGTTGATAATGTAGGTTAGAGGTTCTGCTATGATATCTATGGTGCTTTTGACAATTTGTATGGGTATTTCATCTTGACCTGTACTTTTTGTATTTTTCAACCCTTTTACTATGCTTTTAACTTCTTGGGTGTTAACTGGAGTTAGAAAAATACTTGAGCAGTTTCTTTGAGCCTGAGATCTTTGTATTTGGTTGGTCTTTGCGTTGGTGTTTGCATTGACAAAGTAGTTATTGAATGATTCTGCTATTTTTGTATGATCTGTAATATAAGAGTTGTCTATTTTTAGGCTATCGATGGTTGTATGGATAGAGTTCGTTTGAGATGTGTTTTGTTTTATTATTCTCCAAGAGGCTTTACTTTTATTTTCACTTTCAGTGATGTATTTAACATTTGACAGTTTCTGTGAGGTATTAATTACTTGTTTCATCATTTTACAATATTTCTTGTAAGCTATTAACTGGTGTTTATTGTTTTGTGACAAAGTTTTCAAATACATCAATCTTTTAATTTTGCTAGACGTTCTAATTCCCTTAGTTTTCCAATTTTCTTTTCTCTTATATGTTATTCTTACTCTTTCCAAGGGGATGCACAGGTTTAATAACATATTGAAAATATCAACGAATTCTTTGTATGCCTTTTCTGCGTCTTCGATTTCATAGATTTGTTGAAAGTTTATTTGATTGAGATATTTCATAAATATCTCTAAGTATTTGTTGACGTTCCTCTTCTGTACGTACCAGAACTTCTCTCGAAAACTTAGGCTCGTTGGTACTGTTAGTATTTGTGCAGTGTGATCTGATAATTCTGATTCTACATTTATTATTTCTGTTTGATATTTTTTAATGTTGGTTATTATGTTATCAATACAGGTCTGAGATTTATTAGTGGATCTAGTCGGGTCTTGAATAGTTAAGTGCAAGTTAAAGGAGCGTAAAGTGTTTATAAGTGATTCAGTTCTATGGTTTTTTTCTAATATATTTGTGTTAAGGTCACCTAATATAAAAATTTTTTTCTTGTTGTATCTTTTCCTTCTTGTTAATTTAAGTAATAAGATTTCTAGACTTTGAATAAATAGTTCGAAATTGCTTTTTGGTGTTCGATATAGACATATCACAATGTGATTTAAGTCATTTAGGCTTATACCACAAACCTCAAAGTGCTGTTCGATGCTCATATCAGTAACCCAGTCCAATTTAGTATACTTTATTGAGTTTTTGACAAATAAACAAACACCGCCCCGTTTTTGTTTTTTGCGTGAAAAATGTGCTGCTTTTTGGTAGCCATCGATTTGTACTACTTCTGCTTCTTCCTCTTTTAGGAAGGTTTCGCTGATACCACAAATGTCTATATTATGTTCTTCATTAAGTAATTCTATTTTATCTACTTTTTTTCTTATGCTTCGGGAGTTTAGATGCATAATTTTTAAATTGTGCTCTTGGTTACTTTTATTGGAGACGAAAAAATTTTGGTGTGCTAGTTATTGGATCGGAGCGTTTATTTGTGACGGATGATGTGATTGTCATTATTTGTTTTTCAACTTGTGGAGTATTTTGTGCAAACGTCACATTATTTACCGTTTTGTTCCGTGCATCCATTTTATTCAATGTATGCGCTTGGAGTTCTCGTTTTTTGAAATAGTAGGGTATAGTACCTGGTCTGCAATCTAATTTACTATGAGTAGGTTCTGGTGTCATGTTGATTGGCAAGCTCTGTTTTATCTTAGCATTTTTTGTTATATTTTTACCTAGGTAACAATTTTCATAATCAAGTAAATTGATCAAGTGATTGATATTTCTACTGTTTGTTGTTGGTAAGAAACGGGTATTATCAAAGCTGTAAGCTATAGTTTTGAGGTCACGGTTTAGTTTACCCTCGTTTAAGTACCGGTTAGATCTTATACCTAGCACAATTACTTGTGGCTGCCTTAAGCTCTTTAACAATGAAGACATTTCAATAAAAAATTTGGTTGGGTTATTGTCGTTAGCACCTACAGAGATAACTATCCAGTCTTCCTTGTTCCATTTTTGTTCCATTACCCTGGATTTTCGTATAATGTGGTCTGTTGATGCACCTGGATATGTTTTACACGATACATCATATTCTTTGGAATTCTTATATTTAGTGCGCAGTTTAATAAGGGTAGACGCCAGGCCTCTACAGGTTTCATCACCCACAATCATAATCTTTGGTTTTTCTGCTATCGTACTTTTGTTTTCATCCACAGTCATAACCTGGGACATTTCTTCTGCTGTCGTGTTTGAAACTTCGATATCTGGTGATCTATCAGAGTCCGTGGCTATTTTATCGTTAGTAGTGGCGTTATCAGGATTCTTCTTGGGACTTTCTTTCCCTAGAGTAGATTTTTTTGGCTGATTACCCCTTTTCTTTACTATATTTTGTGCTTTCAGTAATGGTATACTTTCTTCCTTCGATAATATTTTCTTTGAGCTGTCAGATATTATTATTTCATGGGAATTGAGTTTGCAGTGGTATTCTGATTTTTTTTTATGTTGTTCAAGAGCTGTCAACTTGTTTTCCAAATCAATATTTGCTTGAAGAAGTGCATTAATTTCTTCTTTTGCTTTTTTGAGCTGTTTGATTAGTTCTTCATTTTCCAATTTTATTTGGTTTATGTCTAATTCTTTCATTGTAGTCTCCGGTAGACTAATAGAACTATTGCATAAAGTAGTATATTTGGAGTCACCAGTTGTATCACATATACTTATTTCTTCTATTGAAAGGTGCGGCACCTTTTTAGGTTTTCTTACTGTGACGTAATCATAGCCCTTTGTAGCAGTGTTGTTATTTTGCTTGCTTGTATCGACTTTTTGTGTCACCGTGGATTTAGTGCCTGTAGTTTTATGTTTGTTAGCAAGGCACCACTGGCATGCCCATCCTGTTTTATGGTCTCGTGTCATGCGTAGATATCTTGCAATGGAGACATTTCCGCAATGTAGATCGTATGTAACGTTACACATGGAACATATTAAGAATTCTCTGTTCAGGATTTTCGTCGTACATTTACCACAGTCACGCGGTAATGTTGGTGTTCTAGGAGCCATCTTACTAAAACGGTTTGAAAATCACATACGTTTCCCTCAATATAGGTAACAAGTGAAATTCAGGCGATGAATTTATTTTCTTTGGATAAGTTTCACTTTAAAAAGCTGGTAACACCACAGTTAGCTCAGTTTGAATTTGACTATGTCAATTTCGATGATAGTCCGTTCCAAAAAGGTTCCAAAATAACACTTATGGATAGGCTTTTTTTTATAATATTACGTAAATCACAAGATCACAGCGTTTGAAAATTGTTAAATTGTCAAGTTCACAGAGTTTAGCACAAAACACAAGTCAAATAGTACTTAAAAATTGTTCGGCGCGTGATTCAAAAACGGGCGTTAGCTTTGGTACAAAAATTTAAAAGTCTTTACCGGTCTTTTCAAAAATATGTGTTTTTTGCACTTATTCTTATTTATTGCTATAACTCCAGATACCGCTAAAAGTGGACTAATTAATAAATACAGTATTTCATTAGACACCGTACAAATTCTCTACGTTTGATGGCAGTACTACACAAGACATTGGCAAAATTGTGAAACACCCTCACAGAAGCCACAAACAAGAATTGAATTGAATTGAATAGAATAGGGTTCAGGGTAAATATGTAGGTACTCGGTCTAACAAAGTAACTTCTATCTACTATAGGTGCGTTCGGGTAGCCTACTGATGGCAAAATTAACAGTTAAAAACGTCAACAATCAAACAACATCTCACCTGACGACATAGAATTCACGATCGAGTCTATAGTAGATGCGTTGAAACAGAGCTACGAATTTGCGTGTCCTCTGAAAACAGAAAATACAAACATATTGCATAAAAAAGATAGATGGTGGAATAAAGTACTTGGTAAACTGAGGAAAAAATCAAGACACCACTTCAACAGAGCCATGAACACCAATCTGGACGAAGACTGGCATGAGTACAAAAAAGCACGACACAGGTTAAAAGTAGAAATCGAAAACAGTAAAAAATCTGCGTGGAAAAAATACAGCAGCTCTATCCAGTCGGAGAGCGAAACAGCAAGACTCAGAAAAATTGTGTCAATAGGTACTCAAACCAAATTAGGCACTTTAAAGAAACCAGACGGCTCCTACACGACGTCGGATAAAGAGCAGTTCGAATTGCTTTTACAAACTCATTTCCCGGATAGTCAACCGGAAAAAGAAGGAGGATGGGATACCCAAAAACTTCACAAACCTGACAAAGACGATTGGGACTTCGCATCTTCCATAATTACAGAAGAATCGCTATTGTGGGCGATCAGCACTTTTGAACCGTATAAAGCTGCAGGGACAGACGGAATTTTCCCGGCACTCCTTCATTGGAGTGTTAGCAAGATACGATACCATCTGGCCGCCATATTCAGAGCTTGTCTCGCATGGAAATATGTACCAAAGGCATGGCGAGAGGTAAAAGTAGTATTTCTGCCTAAACCAGGCAAATCAGATTACACAGATCCGAAGTCATTTAGACCTATTAGCTTAAGCTCTTTTCTATTAAAGACGCTTGAGCGGCTATGCGATAAATACATTCGTAGCGGTCCTCTTCGAGATAATCCAATACATAGTAATCAACATGCTTACCAAACAGGTAAATCAACAGAAACTGCACTACACCAAGTAGTACACAAAATTGAATCAGCAATAGAAAATAAACAGTCATGCCTGGTAACCTTCATCGACATTGAAGGGGCTTTTGACAAAACAACGTTTTCCAGTATCGAAGACGGGCTGAGGAAACACAAAGTTGACGAAAGAGTCAATAAGTGGATCACAACGATGCTGTCAAACAGGGCAGCAAATGTAGAAACTTCGAAAGAATCACGATGTATCGTTACGAAAGGCTGCCCCCAAGGAGGTGTTGCATCTCCTCTTTTATGGGTCATGGTAGCAAACGAACTTGTGGAACTCCTAAATAAAAATGGAATAACAACAATCGCGTATGCAGATGATCTAGCGATTATGATATCTGGGCTTTTCGAATCCACTCTATGCGATAAAATGCAAAAAGCGCTTCGGGCAGTCGAGGCATGGTGCAAGCGCCATAGTCTTTCTGTAAATCCACAGAAAACAGAAATGGTTTTATTCACCAGAAAAACAAAAATTCCAAACTTGAAATTACCTACCTTGTTTGGAACACAATTAACACTCAGCAAAGAAGTGAAATACCTTGGTATATGGCTGGATTGCAAACTTCTTTGGGGAAAACAACTAGACCATATCACCACCAAAGCAACAAATATTTTATGGCAGTGCACCAAAGCAGTTGGAAACAATTGGGGACTGAAACCAAAACTATGTCGCTGGCTGTATACAGTAATAGTCAGACCAGTACTTACATATGGTAGTGTAGTATGGTGGCCCAGGACAAACCTGGTAACCACTATTAATAAACTACAAAAAACGCAGCGACTTGCGTGCTCACTTATCACCGGTTGCAAAAGAACCACACCATCTGCGGCCCTGGACATTATCCTGAGACTGACGCCACTCCACTTGCACATACAGCAGGAGGCAATGGCGTCGGCCTTGAGAATCAAATCCACTAATCAGTGGAAAGGTACAGGGTCCATTACAAACCACTGTAGAATCTTAGACAAAGCAATAACCATCGTGCCAGACGCCAGTAAAGGCACAGATAAGGTAGCCAGTACTTACTTGGATAGTAAGAAATATGATCTGGTAATAGAGGCATATACTCAAAATGACTCAGTGGACCCCGTCATAGAAAGGAAATACAATATCTTCACGGACGGTGCTAAGAATAATAAAGGAGCTGGATGTGGTTACTACTCACCGGAACTACAAATCACAGAGTCCATAGCCTTAAACAAAACTACAACGGCGCTGCAAGCGGAAGCCATGGGTCTACTGCTGGCAGCGAAAACGGTGCTTGAAAAACCTTGGGAAAGTGATATAAAGAATAAAACTGAGGAACTCACGTTTATTACAGACAGTGCGGCTATTATCTATGCACTACAAAAACCAACAACCAGGTCCAGAGTGATATCAGAATGTCATTCCACTTTACAAAACTTGGCCAATAAATATAAGGTCTCTGTCCAATGGGTAAAAAGCCATAGTGGGTGTGAAGGAAACAACAAAGCTGACTCACTTGCTAAAGAAGGGATCAGTAAAGAACTTAAAACAAGCGTTGCTGAACTCTGTAAACCAACAGCTTTGGAAACAAGAAACCTCTTAACTCTCTACTCAGAAAAAGAGCATCAAAGTCTCTGGAATAAAATTAAAGATTGCAAGCATGCAAAAACCTTCTTTCCGAGTATTGATAAAAACATCACAAACAAACTACTCAAACTAACAAGGTCTGATCTGCGTACAATGATAGGCACAATAACAGGTCATTGTGACCTAAACTATCATTTACACAAAATTGGAGCTACGGATAGCCCTCTATGTAGAGGCTGCCTGCAAGAGAACGAAACTGTAGAGCACGTGCTTCTCCACTGCAAGGCTACAGAAGATATAAGAATAAAATCGGGACTCCTTGAAAAAGAAAAAGACGCACTACAAATCTCCAGCAAGGAAACATCTGGCGCAACAGAGGTGGATCAAATATGCCAACGAACCAGGGCCGTGCTCCGATGTTTTAAGGAGCTCGGCTGGTTTGAGTAAGGTGGCAAAGGGGGGAATGCACAATACACCCCAAGCGGGATGTCAGTGCAGGACACATCACCCCCGTCTAGAATTAGAAACGTCAACAACAATCACATTCAGCATTCGTTTTGAGAATGCGTGAGCAAAAGTGGCATTTTTAACTATAGTTAAAAATGTCATTGTGAACTGCCACTTTTGACCCACCTCGGACGTCACTTGTGATGTGTTCTTTGTGATCTTTGAGTTAGAAGTTAAAGCGTTCGTTTTGGGTAGTGAGCAAAAGTAGCATTATTGGCAAAATGGGCGAAATTCCCAAACCAAACAGTTTACATCAGTGCAAATTTTTTAATGCTAAAAATGCCATAGAGCCCATCTCTCAATGCACCTCTTGTTGTTCTTTTGTGATGTGAGGTTTATTGCAAAGTTCTGTTGGTACCTATACCTAGTAATATCTATCTATTTGTAATCACAATCAGGAAGGTCAGCGTTTTGAAATGCTTTAATTCTAAATTATCTAACTTCCTCAGACTCTTCCTATTCCTAAGGTCTCCCTCATTTCTTCATTTTGCTAATAACTAAAAATATTCCTAATACTTTATTTAAATAACTTCCCTTTCATACATTATGTTTCAGTATCAATGGTCCAGTTTATCGAGAAATTGAAAAAAGCACAGATGGCAACTGGTATAATGAAGTGAAGAAATTTTCAAACATGAAGACTAAATTACACGACCTTATTATAGAGATGGCAGCATATTATTACAGGTAACTTTTTTGTTCTGTAGATGACTATGGAGAAATACACCGTTAAATGAAACCTGTAATGGGCAGAGTCATACAAGTTGGTGGATGTGAAGTCAGCTTCAAGTTGTGTGATATCCAATCAATGCGCAGCTTTGTGTGAGCTTCAGTCAGGATTGAATATTGCGCAGCTTGTAGCTAACTTCACATCCACCGACTTGTATCATTTGGCCTATAACATGAATCATATATGAATCGCATAGCCTAAGGTGTTTTTTTACATTACAATAAACCAAAAAAATAGGAAGGGTATTTCAAGCAAAGCGCACAATAAAAAAAAAGTGAGGTCGTGAATTTTGTTTATATTCTGGTTAGTTATACTTCTAGTAGACGTGGATGTGTACTCACTATTTTTTTTTCGTGTTATGCTTTTTTGCTAAGTTATGAGCTTTTAAAAATTTACTAAGAATGAAGTCATGAATTTTTGGATGCTTATTATCTGTATCAATTAATTTATAAACTCTGACACAAGGGCTAGCCACCCGGCCTATACGAACTAACTAACTAATTTATAAAAATACATTACCAAAACAGTTCAACGTCATAATTCAACGTCGTAATAGCACTTTTTTTTTGCTGTCCACTTCGCGTGAAATGCCCCAGGAATTAGTTGTAATTATCTACCTATCCAGTACAAAAGTAGGAATTAAGTTGTGTGCTGCTGGGCATGCTCAGAAATTAATCTGGAATAGTAAAATTAATATTCTTTATTAACTGCCTTTAGAAAATCTAATTAGTCTTATAAATTGTACTGTGATCTTTTAAAAAACTAGATAACAATACACATACAAAAATATTGTATACAAAAAGGGCCTCTTAGTGTTGGTCTTGATTACACTGATGCCCACCAAAAAATTAGGTGTGTAGCCTGTGATATGAAAGCTAAATACACATTTATCAACATTTTACTAGCAGTTCAATACCTGGTAAAAAAAAAACACAAATAATATTACGTGAACTTTAAAAACAACATTTCTTATTTTGGTGGGTTGCATAAAAACTGATTATGTCCTTGAGCCGTTATTCGAAGCCTTTTAAACATATATATTGAGAATGCATCTTCCGTTTCCGGCCGTATTTGCGGTTGTAGTTCCCTCTGTTGGGCTAAAATGGCAACCCAGGCCGCCACGTTCCCAGGCAGCGTATAGTTCTCCTCATTGGCGTCTTAACTTCCGTGCCGTTAAGTTACGTTAACGCTGTTAGCGTTCGTCGTTATTTCAAAATCATTTCACAAAATTATTTTACTTCTATTGTTCTAAATAACTTAAATAGGTTGTAGTTTCAAAACATTTTTTCTGAAAGTGAATTAATTCAATTTGAAAAGTTATATTTCTACCTACATAACGACTGAAATAAAATATGCGAAAAATTCGTAAAGTTGTTCACGTGCTCGAGGATGAACCTAGTCGACGTCATCGTCCTGTAGCGGTACTAGGAACCGCAGGAATATTATATATCAGACCTCCACGCCGCCGTCGCTGTGGGGACCACCACTTGGGCTGCAGGTGGTGACCACGTGACCGCCAAGTCGCTGAGGATTAAGCTTCAAAAAGAGTAAGGTAGTAGAACACCTTACTGACCAGGTATGGCAAATTCAAAACTATACCTGTTGTACATACTACCCTCGGGTACAGACACGCACGTAGCCGCTGGTCGGTCCCAACACACCAAAATACCTCAGAGTAGAATTATTCCGGCGCCGATCTAGCAGATCGAGTCTTCTATAGAGGTGCCCGCCGAGGCGGCCCTTATAATTACAATTAATTTTGAAAATATCTGACAATTGCAAATAAATGCTGATAACTATTACTATTAAACCAGGAAAAAGTAGGGCTATTTGTTTCAATGAAAGGTATTTTATTCGGAGATTTATTGCAACAAACGATTAAGTTCGGTAATAGCAAACAATCTTGATTGCTACGATAAAATGACACATGTTTTTCATTTTAAGCATGAAAATGTTCAAGCAATTCATTTAATTTTCGAGCGACTTGTTCTCGATGGTCTGGTATTACTTGGCGGTCACTGGAACTACCAAGACTTATTTCATAAGATACCCCCATATAGAAAAGTTTTGTTTAGTAAAAGCAAGTTCTCAGAATTCTTTTCATAAATATTAATGGTACTTTAGTAAATTCTTTTCATTATCTTCCAGACAATTTGAATACTTGTAATGGTTAGATATACACCTAGCTTATACAAACATACAATCATAACCTTCCTGCTCCGATCAGAAGGTAGTTAGTTCCATGGATATCAGGCGGCGCTAACCCTGAATCCAGTATAGAATAACTCAGCCGGTCGCCTACGGCACCGTCGATTATATTCTTTGACAATGCTCACAAACATCTAGATTTTGTGGTGCAATCATATGTGCCCATGTTGCCATATGCATTCATTTATTATGTTTTCAGCTTAATATGTATTGCTTTTTGTGGTTTTATATATGATAACATTTATTGATACCAATCTAATGATATGCGCCTTTTATGCCATATGCATTTATTTATTACGATGTGTATTGTATTCTGTGATCATACATAAGATAACATTTAATGATTGCAGTGTAATTGGTATAACAATGTAATTATATGCGTTTTTTAAGGTTTATTGTATCGCCTTTTTGTTGATGCAATGTACCTAATTACTGCGCGTTCTTGTAGCCGAGTTCGATTGTGATTTACATTGCATTTGTTTGGGGTTGTTGTTGCAGTGTAATTGCTATACAATGTAGCATTCAATTATAAATTTTCAACTTGCTTTTTGCGTGAATTTTAATACTGCAACATAGTTATATGAGCCCTTGTGCCATATGCATTCAATAATACATTGCCAGGGTTGTGTTATAATGCTGTTGTGGTTAATAAAATATTAATACCACAGTAGTTTACCACGGTTCAACAAGTCCAGGTAAACTTATTATAATCTTGAAATCAATTAAGTTCATTGAACCAAGCAGATGAGAAGGTAAATTTGATATAACACTTGTTTTTGCGGGTAGATTGAAGCGTTCATAAATACGGGTGAAAGAGCGCCTACCCATTTTGGTGCTAATAATAATGAGAACTGTAAAGACAGGTCTCCTTTTAAGCGCAGCCCGCCGCTAGATCTACGGCACTGTATTTACGGTCACTGTCATGAAACTTTTTCTTGACAAGTAAGTAACCGACGATAAGCAAGTCAACAAAATAAATTTTTATTACATACGAGTACATGTCTCTGAAACCAAACCCCGGTTTTTACCACGAAAAGCGATGATTCCATGCGTCCCGTTGTCCATCGGAATAAATTCAATTTTAATTTATTTCAGACACATACTGCCCATATTATTTCTTGCTTGAAATATTAAAATATTGCTTATTGTTTTATGAATCCTATAGTTTTGCAATTTGGATTTGCAATCGCTCTCAGAGTAATTCAATACTCGACTTTGACAGGATTTTTGTGTGTCAGTCTGTCTGAGGAGTCGAATTTTCGTATTCGAACTGCTATGTTTCTCTGTTTATTTCATTACTATAATTATAGACTCTGGAACAAATCGCGGCTGTAGAGATGAACCAGAAGATATTCAGAATACTTTTGCAATTAATAAGAGGATGGATCAATGTTTCTTCAAACTGTTTGTACAACAAAAGCTACAGTTTCACACACCACAAAGTCAACTGTTTATATTGACCCCTTAGTAAAAATTACCACAATACCTACTTAGTGCAGTGGTATTTATGGGTTCTGTAGACAGAGCTTTGACAACAGCTGATTAAAGAGTTCTAAAGAAAAAGTATTGAACTTTGACCTGTTGGCTATTCCACAGGGTCGGCCATTTTTAGTGAGAAATGTTTTTCACTCTCTAATATAATTATTATCCTTATATTTGCTTCGGATATTGTCTCTGCCTTTAAAGACAAATTTAAGTCGTGCATGCGAAAAACGTAAACCATACAAAAGAATGGCTGGTTTGATTTGCGTATCTGATACATTTTATAGTATACACGGCTGAAAAATGGCAAAATTCTTAATTCTATCAGTCTTGACTAGGCTGATAACAAAAAGTTTAGGTATGTAAGTCTTTTATTTACGAAGCGAAGCTTCAGAATCCAGGTCCACTAGTTTCATGCAACACATGCGAGCCTACGCAATGACTTGTTCATGGGTCGAGCGAGAGCGCAAATATGACGCGAAAAAATTTATGGGTGAAAGTTCATGGCTTGTTATCATAATACATATATGTACAACAATAGTATATTGCGAGCCAAGTAAAAAGAATGAGAGATAATACTCTTAATACCTGTAAATTTGTTTGATAAAATTAACAGTAGATATTCCCTGAATCCAGTATAGCATAACTAAGCCGGTCCACGCCACCGTCTAATTACAGATAAAATTAACAGTAGGTACAATACCTACTTAATCATTTATTGCATTGTAACTTATATAATATTTACATTTAGTTTTTATGTAACATGGTCTGTATAGTTTACATATATATGACCCTATAAATAAGGGTATGACAATAATTAGAATAATTCGTGAAATTCTTGGCTTCAAAGTTATCTTGGCTTGGCTTAAATATTATCATTTCAAATATTCCAGAATCAAATTCAGTTAGGAAGCTTGGCTCCGAACATGTGAAATGAAAGCATATCAAATAATAGTGCTAAGATTAGCCATGTTCGGGATATATACAAATACATGTACTATTCAATTGATGGTCAATTTTTAATCGACCTACTCATTATTTGCGGGAAGCACCACGACGCTGCGACGGTGTGCTAGTTTCGGGTTATTGTATTCATTATTGAATACAAAGTTCAACACGTTTGAATCTAAGAGTTGGTTATATACCACACCAAGGTTTTCTAACGCGGGATAAAGAGGGGTGCTGTAAGTCATCTTGACTCGCTCGCTCGCTTTGAACAACTGTAAGGAGATTTAAGATTACAAAGCCCACTAGTTAGAAGGATTTAACTAAGTAACTATTTTATTTTGGTTTTTATTAAGTCTTGCTTGTTATTACTTAATTGAAATTCAGAACTTTTGTACTTATAGTTAAAAATATCATTTTCAACATATAGTATCTACCTTCTATTACTGTAGATGTGGACTGTATCTATTAAAAACAGCTAGACAAGGAGGCCGCAACAAAATGTCAAGTCCGAAACCTTGAACAGTTCAGGGGTTTTGTAGTGGACAGATTTTGGCAAATGTACAATTTTATTTCTAATTCCGGTTTCAAGTTTTGTGCCTAATAGGATCGATTACTATTGCCGTACACCGGTAGTGAAAACTGCATCTTAAACTGGAATCACCAATGATGTAAAATCCTTTATGCCGGAGGCTGATAGTGGTGATACCACCATTGCTGTCGCGTTCAAAGAGTGAATCGACAGACTATTAATAAATGATAAACATAATTTTATTATTATTTTAATTTAAGTTACTTTCTTAAATTCCTAATTGATGTAGTACTTATTAGCGATAACATTGAAACTGTAAGACAGCAATACTATGTGACTCTTAAGTATTTGGTTCTGTACAATAATAACATACATACATACGTTACCGGGGCAATATTCGAAACTAAGATGTTATAGTAGCAGTGACTATTATATTAGTTTTCTTCTATATTTTTATGTAGCGCTACATAATTATATCCGCTATTAATATAGCGGATACGCATACATTACGTTATTACATTTGTGACTGATGTTTTTCATACTGTTTAATTCTATAAATACCTATTAATGTTGACGTTATTCTGTGCATTCACATTGGCGTCTCGTTCACCAGGCGAAAACAAACACGTCTCAATATATATGTTTAAAAGGCTTCGAATAACGGCTCAAGGACATAATAGACGAGTTTTACCTACCAATAAAACTCATATTATGTCCGAAGCCTTATTCGAAGCCTTACAGTAAGTTCTGCCTGGTGTTCATTAATTCCTTATGTTATTGAGACTTCAATGAGGAGAACTATACGCTGCCTGGGAACGTGGCGGCCTGGGTTGCCATTTTAGCCCAACAGAGGGAACTACAACCGCAAATACGGCCGGAAACGGAAGATGCATTCTCAATATATATGTTTAAAAGGCTTCGAATAAGGCTTCGGACATAATATGAGTTTTATTGGTAGGTAAAACTCGTCTATTAAATGCTAAAATTGTTTTATTTTAGATGCAACTATGACATAACTCTGTACAATGTTAGACAATTCTTTAACAATTCTTTTTCAAATGGACTTTCATATTATTGTACTATTGACATTCTACAAGAGATGTTGAAAAAAGGAAACAAAGATATTTTTATTGAAAATACAAAAAGGTAAGTCTTTTTGTGTGTAACATTATCAATATTTTTGAAGATTTTGAATCTCTTTGTTGTAATTTTACACAAATAAGAAATAAACATTCAAATCTGTTTGCAATACAAATGTGAGTTCAAGTAATCAGCAAAAGTAATTTTCATATTGATATGCTGTGGTTTGTTTGGGAAAACAGGAAACACTGTAATAAAAGACTGGTTTTATGTTGCCAAAATAAGACATTTAACTTTTTTAGACCCTTCACATTAACAGAAATGTACTATTCAAAAGTGGTGGTCCGTCACTTGCTGCACCCCTATTTAGCTATACATTGGGTGCAAACACATGTGAGGAACGAACTGACGCCAGAGTTTGTGCTGAACTTCTTTGTACAATGGGTTGATCCTTTGAAGATGCACACTGATGAAGAAGTTAATGATGCGGTCAGTATTCTTACTATTTATATTGGACATACAGGACCGAGATTTGCATGTAAAAAGAGAGGCCTATGCTCAGCTGTGAAAATCATGATGATGATATTGGACTTAACATTTTGTTTAATACCAAAATACTGATTAAAGAATGTAGTAATATTTTTCAGATGTATGTATTGTAGGTACCTACATTGTATAGGAGAAATCTTGAAACTGTAATAACTACTATATTTTTTATTATTTTTTTTAAATTGTGTTTAATTTCATTGAAAATATTTGTGGCTATGTGCATATCAATATCCAACAAAAAAGTAGCATAGGGCGAATCATCTGGGAAGTTAGCCACAGGTTTCGCAAATCGCCACCCCTCTCGCCGCTGACATATGACATTTGCTACTGCGCAACGAATCGCCTCGTTCACTTATGCTATTAAGTTTGAACCATCCAATAAATTCCATAAAAATGGAGCAAACAGCTTTTGGAAAGAGATGATTGGGTTGGCTCTGCTTTGTAAAGTGTTTACCTCTCTCACAAACCATCATAGGACAAATGGTGGTTAAAACGGTAATTCGCCGATTAGGTATATTATCTCTAAACAAAAATCCGATGTTTACTATTTATTCGTCCGCAAAAATAATTACAAATACTATAGAAAGTCTCGAGAGACAAAATCCTATTGATGCCGTCACACTTGATTTTGAATATTTCATGGAGTATTATGTAGCACTATACATTTATTTGTTCCCAACAGATAAAAGCCATAGCTCGCATGGTCAACACAGAACTAAAGAAAGTTCGCTCGTCCAAGACCCTTTCTATTAGGCAGCTGTGCGCAAACGGCGAAATATCAGAGGCTCAAATTATAGCAGCCATTTCACATGTTATGTACAAGGAGAAGCGCATGACACCAGTATCTGTGGCAAACCTGGAAACACTAGACATTGTTAAGGTAACTATTGTTTACAAAAAAGTCAAAATTACAATACTACTTACAATCGTGAGGTCGTGGGTTCGAATCCCCGGTCCCGTGCCAATGAGTTCTTTGGAATTTATGTACGGAATTTCACACCACTGGCTTTTCGGTGAAGGAAAACATCTTGAGGCAACCTGCGTACGTCCTTAGAAGAAATTCGATGGCGTATGTGAATCCACCAACCCGTGCTGGGCCAGCGTGGTGGATATGGCCCAATTACCCTTCATGGGTAGGCCTACGTCTTGCAGTGAACTATTAAAAAGGCTGGTACAGTACAGTACCTACGTACGCCCAATGGAACTGCGCCAATTCGATGACAGTAGAAAGCTCTGCACAAAAAAAAATTAAACTTTTCACGTCTAAGCGAAGTTTTATTCGAGGTATTAGTCTAGGTTTACACATAAATTGTTACGTACTATAATTTTTTGAACAGCGCCCCTGGCGGAAACGACGAAGAACTAAAATAGAGCCACAGCGCCACGCGAAAGTTTAAGTAAACTACGCAAAACCTGGACTAAGGGCTATACAACTTAAAATATTTTTGCCACTTTTACCGTAGTAGGTACCTACGTATGCGCTAAAACGGGTCACCAATGTTTTAAGTTGCAACTAATTTCACGACGGCGCCTTATTAAAAAATGATTTTATTATCGAATGACACGGAATTGGGTGTAACAGTATATTTCCGTTTAGGTAATCGAGATGGGTTGTGGTCACGACGTCGTCATCGCGGCTATTTACCACGCAGTGGCGAAGATATTCGGCGTGAGATGCGAGCTGATCGCGTTCCCCAACCACTTGTTCCTAGAGCTGCGAGAGTCACAGAATGGACCCAATCAGCGAGTGTATAAAATCCAACTAGACTCGGGCAAGCTGGCCCCCAAACGCACTTGCCCGTTTTCTAGACACGATGGAGCACCAAGTAACTACACGTATAGCCCAGACTCGCTACTCCAATACGTGATATCAGCGTTTCTAATGCCTATGGGCAGTTATAGGACATGGTAATACAATGTTATTAACTTATAATTCATTTCGAAACAGGGTTAGTTACTGGTGATGTGCTCACAACTTGGTACTGCTTATATGTTGCACGATTTTCTAGCAGATATAATCACTAAAAAAAGTTAATAAGCAACAAATAAATGATTCTTTTCGTTCAGACGCGGACTGCAGTTGCGACCGAGGATGCTAGCAAACGATTAAAAATAATAGTTTTCGATGTAGAAAACAATAATGGCGTGTTTGGTGGCTGCCATAAACAACGTTTTTCTTGAAAAGGCGTTTTGCATCGAGACGATTATATAATGTTGGAAGGTAGACGAGAACCAGCCGGCGAATGATTTAAAAGGCGGTGCGCAAACGCCGCGCCGTCACTTTGACTCGAGCCACCGTCGTGGAAACATCGTCCGATATTTCATTTCTATTTCGTTAAATTGTGTCGAATCGCTGTCCGATTGTTTAACTTTTGATTATTTTTGTTAAATAATAATTCTCAGAAGTAATTCGGTGTTTTATTTTTGAAATAAAATCGGTTCAAGTATCCAAAATCAGAAGTGGGATAGAATCTACGTTTCACGCGTTGTCCTATCTCACTACTCTGCCCACATTATGTTGCAAAGAAATGTCGGACAATGTAATGGCCATCGAAATAGTAGTTTGCGCCAAATCTTCATGAAGGTAGTTGCCTAAGAGCGAAACTAGGCGCGAGTTAATAGTGAAGTGAAGTGTTGGAGCAGTGCTTGATAGCTCACAGGGTTCGTCAGTTCCCGCAACTCGCAGGCCTCGCCGCCTGACCGGTGGGCATGCCGCCCTCAGCAGGCTTCGCACCTGTTCGGTGGGCATTGCTACCTGCCACCTTTGCGATGTCGGCTACTCAGCGGGAATCACTGTCATCAGCAAGCCTCATCGCGCTCAGCAGCACTAAGCACCAAGAGAGGCTGGTAAACTGTTTGTGGCAGACAACGGTCAGGTACAAGTTCACGGTACCAGATTGCATTGTTGATGCAGTACACTTCTTCAGAATGTTGGTGAGAGCTATCCATTACTTTTACATTTTACGTTTATGCCCATGTTTACCAATGGCAAAATAGACCGTGCTAAGTACTAGACTACCGACTTTTTACGAATCGGGTTTTGTTTAAATTATGATTCAGGCCCTTGTGTAAACATTTATGACGGGTGAGTGATCGTACATGGGGTTATTTTATTGCGAACACGAACTATTTTATCTGTAGCTAGACATCGCGATTGTTTTGTTCAGAGTCAGGAACACGACTCGAACAAAACTACCCTACTTGTCATTTTTTTTGCTGTGTAGGTTACGCATTAAACATTTTGTGAAAAATAATAATGTAGCCAAGTATGTGCTTTTAAATAGATGCTGTGAAGTTCAACTCATAAGACAGGCATTGTTTTTTCGTGGTGAATTTGTCCGCCTTTCTGCGAAAGTCAACTGACATTATTTGACACTCATTTAAATCCTAAACGTGCTTATAGCCGGGATTCTAATGTGAAAAATTGTTTTGGTGAAAAAAGATAACGCGTAGCATAAGCAACGTTGAACTTCGATGCAAAATGATCAGCGTCGCAATGCCTTGAAGTGGTATTGGAATTTCGTAGTCTTGTGAAATAAGAAAACTTGTGAATTGTTTTAGTACTTAAAGAAAAAGCTGGTTTCGATAGATTGTTTTTAGATTTTGAATATGACTTGAGATAGGTACGGGGTTAGTCCCGTCAGATGTTTGTTGGGGAACTGTAAATTCTACTTTGTGTGATTTCGGAATGATTATTTTCTAGTGAAAGAAACTGAGCCTTTTAAAATAAAAGTCAAGGTCAGGTGTGACCGAGCTCTGATAAGATCTAAGTTCTACTTATGTAATTTTTCACATGTAGTCGAAGACGAAAGTAGCAGGCAAGTAAGGCAGTCATTAAAGCCGGCAGCTTTGCAGCTGCAGTTTGTGCGTTCTGATGGGTTTTATTTGAAAGTATGTACTTAGGGTTGTTTTTATCAAAAGTGTTATCTATGTAGTTGCCGTGACAAAGAAGAAAGAGAGTAAGCTCAACTCTTTTTAAACGCTTTTTCTCTGTTTGTAGTTGTGATGCTGCAGCGTTTCCGATAAAACGCGGGAGTACGTCTCATCGAGGTCACTGAATGTGATGGAATGTGGTGGCCCAGTTGTGAGTGCTTAAATGTTTGATTTTGCGCTGGAAAAGGTAAAATGTTTGGTGACCTGTCGACTATAATAAGTCGTAGACTTGAACGTTTTACACCATCGCCCGGCAGTCGTGAAAGTTTTGGTGACAAGTGGTGTTGTTGATAACTTGTCAGGACTACACCTGATAGACATGGGTAGTAGCTAGATTTCTGAGTTTTGAAAACCTGATCGCAACACTAGTTTTTCAAAATAACCGGTTACATTCTTCTGGCCAGGCAAAAATAAATCTTAACTAGTCGAAATAACGGTGAAATTTAATTATCATGGCGCCATAAACAGAGAAAAAACTGGTTTTCTTAGAGCAAGCTAAATTTAACCTTCTCTAAAGAAAACTAAAGTTGATTCTTCACTAACTGTGTATGTAGCCGTGATTAGTTCTGGACCGTCGCCGCGTAGCCGTCGGTGTCGCGTGGGTTGCAACAAAACAGTTTGTTTTTAGTAACCAGAAAAGCCACGACACGAGCGCGACACGGCGTAGCTAGGTTATTATGTGTAGCAGTTTTTCGACATTGCAAAGAGCAATTTTTCGGCTATGTAGCTAGAAACAGTTTTATAAAGTTGCTACGATACGTAACGCCCAGTCGCCCACTGCTAACACCCGATAAGCGATAACTTACAGATGCAAATAAAGATTTCTAATTTTAATATCATCTACTGTTCGTGCAATGTTCATTTACTGGTACAATTTGTAGGGAGTACTGTACACTGATAAACTTGTAATGATCAAATAATGATCTCAAGTTTGTGCCCGATCAATTGAAGAGTATGAACGTAACCTGCCAAGTGTTTTGTTACGTCTCTGTCTGTCTATAGAAGTACCTACGTTTAACAATGTGTTGCTATGTGAAAAGTTTACTTTCTGTAAAAAGATTCATCTGATCCTTATCATTTTTATCTGTACTGTGCTAGCCTTTTGATGATCCACTGCAGGATGACGGGCATACATACGAAGGTTGATTTAAGGGTGATGTTCATCTATTTGAAGGGAAATGTGCCCCTGAAAGATTAAAGTAAAAGCTTTGCAATTGTTTCTGAGTTATATGATTATTGAGACGTCATTGACACGTTTTGTGACCCTAGCAGTGGCTCAGTGGTGATGTTTTATGTTTCATAGTTCTAATTGTGTTTTCTCTGGTTTGTCTCAGATCGATCGGGATACGGCTTCACGCAGTGCCTCTGTCCCTGGGAAACGAGTATTGCTTCACGTCGTGCCTCTTACTCAGTGCGGGATATCGCTTCACGTAGTGCCTCTGTCCTGGGAAACGAGTAATGCCTCACGTCGTGCCTCTTACTCAGTGCGGGATATCGCTTCACGTAGTGCCTCTGTCCCTGGGAAACGAGTAATGCCTCACGTCGCGCCTCTTACTGTTTCACGTAGTGCCTCTGTCCCTGGGAAACGAGTAATGCCTCACGTCGTGCCTCTTACTGTTTCACGTAGTGCCTCTGTCCCTGGGAAACGAGTAATGCCTCACGTCGTGCCTCTTACTGTTTCACGTAGTGCCTCTGTCCCTGGGAAACGAGTATTGTCTCACGTCGTGCTTCTTACTCAGATACTGCTTCACTCCGTGTTTCTGCCCCTGAGAGCGAGTAAAGCAACAAGTCGTGCTTCTTGCTTGGTCGAGACAGGCTTCACACCGTGCTTCTGTCCTTGGGAGCAAGTAAAGCATCCAATCGTGCTGCTTACTTGCTCGGGATAGATAGATTTCACGCCGCCGCGCCGTAGCTCACTAGTTAAGTATACGCCTCTTGACATTTTTGCTGTTTTTTTGGCTAAGTAACGATTGTTTGTTTCTTTTTTAGTCATAACACAGGATACACTTCAAACGTATTTCTTTCTTGGTTATTTAGTCGTAATCATAGTCATGGTTACAAAGTGCCTTTGATGAAATTTTGCTTTGCTGCCCTGATCACCCGGATACTCTAAGAGTGAATTTAATAAGATTTGACGAATCTGAACTAAGATTTATCCGTGACCATTACAAGAAATGTTTCTTGACAGACTTTGCAAGGCGATACTTGTAGACTTCAATTTTTTTTTTCGGTTCAGTTTCATGTTTAATGATTGAATCTTTTTGAGCAAGAAAAACTCCATGTCAGGATAGTTTTTGGCTTGCCTTCAAGCCTTTTCTATGATTTCGTACATATGCAAATCGTTTTCACGTTCTGTACAGATGCTGACCTAGAAAAGGAAGAAACTACTTCGGCTGCGGCTGAGCTACAGCCACAAATTGAAGTCTAGCTGTTTCCGGTACCAGGGCTGTGAAAAGAAAATGAACAGGTTCCGTCTGGGTCTGCACGTCTGGGTTGCATAGAACTACCAAGAGACTTCTACTCAAGCGTGGCATATGAACCCTCCGAGCCTGAGCACCATCTAAGCTTCGATGCCAATGCTTGAGACTGGCCTGCAGAGCTAAGGGAGACCGAGGACGGTCTCATTTATCAAGAAAGGCCGTGTTGGAAGGTAGACGAGAACCAGCCGGCGAATGATTTAAAAGGCGGTGCGCAAACGCCGCGCCGTCACTTTGACTCGAGCCACCGTCGTGGAAACATCGTCCGATATTTCATTTCTATTTCGTTAAATTGTGTCGAATCGCTGTCCGATTGTTTAACTTTTGATTATTTTTGTTAAATAATAATTCTCAGAAGTAATTCGGTGTTTTATTTTTGAAATAAAATCGGTTCAAGTATCCAAAAATAATTATAATAAATATAAAGAAAATAAGACAAAGATTATAACACCATGGCTCTAAAACTTTGAGCTTTTCTTTTGATAAAATGGTTAGCATATCATCAATAACCGTGTATAAAAATACTAGATATAATTAATGTTTTAATCATATCATTACTATTTTCAGGTATATGCAAAATTCTATTTACTTACTAGACTTCTTAAGTACCAATCCAAACAGTGGTAACCAGTATAAAACTTACTTGCCGTATTTACTGCAAAACACACATTTACCTGTTTTGTCTACTCCCATTAACGTCACTTGCGTAAGTATCTTATTAATAAATTATTATAAAAATATAACTTTTTAAAATTACAAGCTTATGAGACCCTGGATATCATGTAGCAGTAGAGTGCCAAGACAAGTAAAACGAGCCCAAACACGACGGGTCTATCTTGTTTAGTACAGGAGCCTAGGAGTTCCGACGGCCACCTTCCGACTCCACCGTCAGATCAGCTCCATGGTACAATATTATTACATTGTCACGCGATGTACATATGCGTACAAAATTTCAGCTCAATTGGAAACCGGGAAGTTAGTCAAATTTAACTTGCAAGATTTCACCCGAATTTAAATACATATAATTATAGGATTAGGCCGCGCCACACAAGTTGGCGGAGTGAAGTTATAGTCTGTTCCAACAGCGCGGAGAACCTTCGACAGTATTATGTTAGCACTCGTGTTGGCGAAATGAAAACGAAAGTATCGTTTTCTATTCAATATGTATCGCTTTCGTGTCGATAACGCAGTTGCCACGTTTCGTGGTAGAGGATCAGGGGTTGCGAACATATTTTGACCAGAGTCGTACCGCATGGGTCTCATTCCGACTCGAAGTATTCTAGCGTGTGCGAGATAGTTCTTGGATTTTAATAATTGTAGTGTTAAATATTGATGATAGTAATTTTGCTGTTTTAAAATCGTATTGTTGTTTGGTTTTTGTTTGGTAAAACTGTGTCATTGAATTTGTATGTGAAATGGAGCTGTTGGAGCAGTCTTCACCGCTATCAAGACCATGTAAAGATTTTACGTCTCCTCGAAAAAAACGTAAGTTCGTGCATGGTCAGAAAATGAAAAAATAATGGTTGTTAACGCGTACAAATATGTGCGACTCATGTGGTCTACGGACATACATAAAAAAACTGCTCATATTTTGGGCATTAGCAGATCATCTGTGTATCTTATTCTCAAAGAATATAAAGAAACCGATACTTTGAAACCGCCAGCAACACCGCCAAAAACTCGTCTTCATTTTTGTGACAAGATTGACGAATTCGATAAATCATGCATTCGTAAAATAGTGCATCAATTTTAGTTGATTTGCGCAGCTTGTAGCTATTAACTTCACATCCGCCTACTTGTGTGGCGCGGCCTATACTTACATCCATTGCAAATTAAATAAAAGCTTGTAAAATTTTAACTAATCTATGTTTTGAGTAAATATTTAGTGTTATTTCCGCTATCTTGTTGTAGGCAAATAAGTTTAAGGGCATTAAGTGCATTAAGGACATAAAAAATTTAGCGCATTTAAGGGCATTAAGAGCATTAAGGACATAAAAAGATAGCGGAAATAACACTAAATATTTATTCAAAACATAGATTTGAAGATGCATTTCCGCAAAGTACCGCCTGATTCAATCAACTAAATTTTAACGATTTGTAATCTATGAAAATCCCAACAAGACCCACTAAGTCTCCAAGAGCCAGAAATGCTATACCTATTTTCTTAGCGAATAGCAAAATCTAACTACGCTCCAATCACGATAGTAGGTATTTTGTTTCTCGTTAAACAATTATATTATAGCCTTTTAGTATGTATTTAAATGTTACAATTTAAACACCTAATATTGCAATTTGTTAGAAGACGCAATTTTATTTTTGACACATGTGTGGGAGACATTATATCTCCTTGCAATGCTCGTTGCCGTGCATTATGTGCATAATTTCTCGCAGGAGGTATGAAAAGTAGAGTATGCACCACTAGAGCCAAGTCTATCTTCGTCTTGGGCCACTTGAACCCCAAGAAAAGTGAATAAATGAATAAATTGTAAAGAAGTTTTCTCACTTTTTTACTCATGACTTCTTTTTTGAATTTAGGGCAAAAAATCATAAGAACATACAACATTTAGGCAAAGCAATTTGCTACAAATTATGTCTTGACAATTTTTTTGTAGGACGCGTAGTTTCCGTGTAATCGCGAAAAAGGTGTTTGCGCCCCTTTTTCCAAGATGGCGGCGGGCGGGGGGCAAGGGCGGCAACCCACAAACTTAGGGTTAAGTTTCTATTGACCCCCCACACATGTCCCAAAAATAAAATTGCGTCCTCTAACAAATGTAACATTTCAATGGACTTTTTTTGCGGCTCAAAATCTGTAACGTTCTGCCCAGCTCCGCAATGTCCACCCAGCTCAGCTTTGAGCTTTGTCTGGGCCTAAGTTTTTATAACGGATAGAATGAATTTAAATTCATTCATCCCGCCCTTTTTATCGCATATAAGTCCGCGTTTGACGAGTCGTCTGATGATGAGCGACGTTATGGTCGAAAATGAAGCACGCAGACTTGGAAGATATATTCACTCTGACTTTGACGCAAAACAACCTACATCTGTTTATAAGAATCTTCAGTGTTTTTCATAATTGTTGTTTTTATTTTAGCTAACTGATGAACAACTCAAGATTATAACCCTATTATCATACCTGACGAAATCGCCACCACCGCATAAAATTGAGGTAAGGCTTGAATTTCTTGTGATTTTCGTTACTGTTTCTCATACTCATCAAAAATGACAAACCAGTGACGGCGGCAAAGATGGACATAGAACGCTTTCTGTGCTTCTGCTCCATGTTAGCGCGCTAATTAAGCCGTTACGCAGATGTTATGTGTATAAGCAAGCAACAAAGCTGTAGCATTATGAAGACAGCCGAGCCTGTATACTGCGCAGCCAACTTCACATCCGCCGACTTATATCATTCGGCCTATACAGGGTTACTGGTAATCAATTAGCATCCTTTTAGGGGCTTATTCTGTACATCAAAACTAACAACTTTTGTTATGCGACTTTGGTCAAAAGTAAAAAAAAAAAAAAACAGCTGATCATACATTTTGTCGAGGGTGAACGATATTTTTTTTAGAACAGCATTTTTTTGATATTTGATAAAAGTCGTAGGAAAAAGTTGTTGGTTTTGTTGTACCAGAATAAGCCCCTAAAAGGATGTTAATTGATTACCAGTAACCCTGTATACTCATTATAAACGACGAACCATGGGAACGTCTCACTTCACCTCGAAACGTGATAAAAAATTGCTGGTCTACATTTTAACTTTTTGAACCACCCTAAAACTTGAAAGTCAATATACATTCTATTTTTCTGGCGTGGGAAAAAGTAGGGAGCTGCGTAGAGGAAAACTAGCCTAGTCGTGTCGTGGATTAATGAATACTTATTTTATTTTATTAATTAGTCCGCCTACACTATGTACATCAACACATACACAATAAAAAGCTTAGCATAGTAAACACACAGAGTCAAATGTCACAGTAATTACAGGCGAAAACAACTTGCAAAAATAGCTAAACGAAAAACATTAATTAAAAAAAAAGCATAATTACAATTTTGAAACAAGAATAAAATAATAATGTCAAAAGTAAACAAAAACAATTATAATTGAAAAACTAAAAATTGTGAAATCATTAGGTACATGTTCAGATAGTCAGAGACTTTAGAGCAGTTTTGAAGTGCTGGATGCTGTCACCAAATATGTCAATATCAGTTTTCTTTGATGTAGTGTTGTATTGACCCGACAACCTAGCAATGGGAGAATTGAGGCCCAAGTTGGAACGAGAACCAGCACATGAAAATATATTAAAACGCGATACTCTGGGCATAGTTCGTGGAATAGTCAGGGATAGCTCGAAAAGTAAGTCTGGAGTATTCAAAACACCATACTTTAATCTATGGTCGTGTATACCGTCGTCCGCAGATAGTGGCGAACAGACGCAAAGGTGACATCAAGTACGCAGTGGGCATGGTGCTGCAGCACCGTGTGTACGACTACACCTGCGTGGTGCGCGACTGGGCGACGGCGGCCGCGGCCGGCGAGGGCGGCGCCGGGCCGCCGCGCGCCGGGCCCGCCCAGCCCTTCTACGTCGTCGTCGCCATCGACCAGTCCGACAGATACGTCGCGCAAGGTTCGTGCACACTACGCAAATGACATAAATTATACTGGATGTTTATTTAGACGACGGATATATATTAGGATATCATTGTACTACTGTACGAAGTTCGAGATTGGTCCCATAGTAAACATTGGTCTTTATGATAAGTACTGTAGGGTCTCGATAATCCGATGTCAAGGCTTTTGAGCAATTTTGGGCGTTCGGATTATCGAGACCGAACTTATCATAATAACTATAATAATGACCAACGTTTACTATGGACCTACCTCGAACTTTGCGGTAAGTACCTACTTAGTTTCCAACTTCAGATTTACTAGTGATCCTTCTAGCGCAGTTGAAAATACCTCTGTCTTTGATATAGGGGGTCGCGGGTTCGACATATTTTTGGGTAATTCATTTTAATATATTTTCTAGGTCTGCTTATTAGTTGCGTTGCACTTATCTTTTTTGTGTTCCGAGTGAACCCCAAGTACTTCCGACACATAGAGACCTAGTGGAGGACTTTGAGTGCGAAGTAACTTATTATCTTATGAACAAACCCTGACATGAATTGAAACCGTGATCGCGTGGGCAGATCTGGCCGAATCAAACTTCTTTACTTCATAGCTTGCAGCTAACTTCACAGCCGCCAACAAGTTTGATTCTACCTATAACATCTTCTTAATCTTAATATATATAAATCTCGTGTCAATGTTTGTCCTCATGAACCTCAATGACTATAAATTGAAATTATAATACGTATCCTGACATTATTAATTCTGACATAAATAATTAAATCCATTTGACATTTGTTTTAACCTTACCATGTAAACGTCTGTACGCCTATTTAAGGTAGAAACTAGAGAACATATATTAAATTTAAGATCTTTGTATAATTTTACCTAGTTTTACAGACAAATAAATCATTGTTTCATTGTTTCAATGGACTCCTAAACCACTTAACCGATTATAATAAAATTCGCACACCATGTGCAGTTCGATCCAACTTGAGAGATAGGATAGTTTAAATCTCAAATTATAGTCGCAATTTTAATTTATTTAGCCACAGCAACGCGTGGCCGGGCCGTCAGCTAGTGTAATATAAGTAAATGTAAACCTTCCAGATCATCTCGTGGACGTGCCGCGGCCATCCCGCCTCTACCACTTGGAAGACATCATCTCTCGAGAGTTCACTCATTTCAACGGGTTCGCGTACGAGCCCAACGTCCACAAGCAAGCCGAGTACCCCGACGACCTGGCCGTCAGCGAACAGTATCGCATACGCTCGCTCAACCTCTTCGGCTCTGACACGAACTAGATTAGAGCCGCGACACTACTCGCCGGTTTGTATAACTCCAGTCCAGCGATCAAATCCAGCGCTGGAATAATTTAAACCGGCACTGGAATGCACAGGTGTGCCGATTTACATTATGTAAACCGGTATAAAAAAAAATATATAAGCCGAATCAAACAATGTTATTATTTTATTTTGACTGCTTTCCACACTAGATTTTATATCAAAGATATTACCACCAACGCTATATAAGTTGGTGGTAATATAAGCACTTCAAAAATTTGTCGCTTGCGTAGGAGGCGGGTTGGACTCAGTTGGTTAGGGCGTCGGGCTAGTGATCCGAAGGAGCAGGTTCAAATCCTGCGTTCGCTTCAGTTTTTTGAAACGCTTATCACAAAAGATATATCTTTGCGAATCAAACAACTTGGCGGCTGTGATGTTAGCTACAAGCTGCGGATAACCCAATCCTGACTGAAACTCACTTATCAGCTGCGACAGGATTGGGTTATCCGCATCACAGCAGCCAAGTTGTTTCATTCGATCTAGCGTCTACTATGCTTCGGCTCCATTAGCGGGCTATGGCGAATATTCGTGTTAACGCGATAAATGTGGCCGGGTTCATCGTGACATCGCGTAGTATTCGGGCGCAGACGATGTAGTATCGGGGAGCTGTCGGTAAACTGGCGCGAATCAAAGGGATTTGTCGCGCCAATATTCGCTTAGGTGGCTACATCTACGTCATTTCAGTGTCGTCCAGACTTTGAAGCGAGACGGACGTGCATTTAATTTTTTACACTATGGAGTGGAGTAACGAAAAAGTGTTAGAATTCATTAAATTTTATGTAACTGAGAGTATTATATGCTCAGTTGACCTACCACAGTAGAAGAAATGAAGAAGAAGAAAGAAGAAAAAATGATACTCGTACAATTGTAATAAATAATAATTTACTGACATCTAATGCAAAGCCACTATTTCCTCCATTTTTAAATTACCGCCCACGTCTCGGCCGCACAACAAACTGAACAACACAATCCGGCACGATGCATCGCGTCAACTCGACACGAATCTTCGCCCGCCTTAATGTAGACAAGAACATCGCCTATACCCGAACGCGATGTTTTTGTCTCGCCAACACGATACGAATCTTCGGCCGCTAATGTAGCCGAAGCACTACTGTAATCGCTTGGTCACGACCTCGCCGCTACGAGCGGTAGCGGGGCGAGAGGCGACGAGCGGTTTGAACCAATGTATAGGCCGAATCCTACAAATCGGCGGTTGTGAAGTTAGCTATAAGTAGCGCTATATCCAATCAACGCGTAGCTTCATGTCAGCATCAGTCAAGATTGGATATTGCGCAGCTTGTAGCTAACTTCACATACGCTGACGTGAATGATTCGGCCTGTACTAAAATGATCGAATGACGCCACGACGTCTCGCTCCAAGCGCTTATAGACCCCGCTAAAGACTCCTGGGCGTGCGGTAAGGCTGCTTTTATTGTTTTTTTTTTTACCACGAGGAAACACCCAATAATAGGCTAGTTTCCTAAATTTTAAAAATCGGTTAATTATTTACTGTTATATCTATGTTATCCCAAAAATGAAATATCAATGTTTACATTACCTATTTTGTATTTATAAAAAAAAAACTGTCGAAAACGTGAATAGTGTCATGGGTTGGGGTGTGACGGGTTGTGGTCTTGAATCACAACCCGTCACAGTCATAGTGAAAACGTCGGTTTGTTCCCAGTGTTACTACCAATCTTACTACCAGTAGTAATAACGGTAAATGAATTACCGTTGTTACTACTGCAGTTGAAAGTTGTTAGAATAGTAAAAATAAATTACCTTTGTTACTACCGTAAAACTAAAATAACAATAAGAAACAAAATATGACCTGTCACGCTAGAGTTGCATGACAGGTGTCAAAGTGACAGCTGTCAAACTAAAATATGTTTTTTTTTCAGGTCATAGTTCAAAGTCAAATATGACAGAAATCGAAGTGACAGCTGTCATTCTGGAATTCATAATAGAGTTGCATTACAGGTGGCAATGTGACAACTGTCAAACTTAAAAATGGTATAATATGTAGTCCCGTAACTGTCGATTTTAGACTTTTGCTGTCTCTAGTTTAAAAGTCTCTTTTGTCAAAAGTGTGAGAATTCAACAAAATCTATATTTCAGATGACAGATGTCAAACTTCACAAAAGTGAAAGAATATATCGTCGAGTGAAAATAATATCTAATGTTCAAGAAGCGACGAATGGAGATAAATAATTTTCAGACACTATGAAATCTGACTTGAACTATGACCTGAAAAAAAAACATATTTTAGTTTAACAGCTGTCAGTTTGACACCTGTCATGCAACTCTAGCATGACAGGTATTTTGTTTCTTTTTGTTGTTTTAGTTTTACGGTAGTAACACAGGTAATTTATTTTTACTGTTCTAACAACTTTCAACTGCAGTAGTAACAACGGTAATTCATTTACCGTTCTTACTACTGGTAGTAAGATTGGTAGTAACACTGGGAATAAACCAAAACGTCAACTACTACAATGATCAAGAAGATTGTACAAGAAGTATTTATGTAAATCCAAACTTCTTGACGATGATGTTTCGCGGGTCGTGACGTAACACTTTCTGATTGGTGTTCGCTGTCACGTGATTTAATGCCTATTTTGTTAGAAATTATTTTGTAAAAATATTAATAATGTTTAATTTTATGAGATATAGATTTGTTTTTCCTTATCTACATCTTTTAATAAATAGAAACTATAATACCTATACAAACAATTTGTTTTTATTAGACACAAGCCTATTGCTCGTGTATACTCTATTTAAAAAAATTGTTTTAAACGCCAATTAAAAGTTGACAACTTTTTTAACATTAGGCATTATTTAGGTAATTATTTTGTAAATATTTAGGGTTTAGTTCACGCGCAATTTATAGTATTATAATTTCTATTAAATTGTATTCAGGCAAGACAGCTACTAATAATAATTATATCTGTTTCGTCTTGTTATGGTCTTGGAATCAAACAAAAATGTTGTATTATAATAAACGATTAAAAAATAGTAGATATTTATTTAAATTAAAATGACATGGGCTACATATCCTTACATTTCTTTTCATACCGCAAATTGAATGTAAGAAATACTGTAGCCTAATAGAAAATGAATGCACAATACGCGTTCATTTTCTATTAGGCTTGCTACATATATATTCGGACCGGCACAATATGTGTAACGACAAAGTCCATCCGAAGCTTAGATTATAGAAGGGAAATCCGAAGTAGCTTCTACACACATTCGGCTTCACTCGTCTTGCGCCGATCGGCGCTGATCAGGCACAATTTGGTTTTCATTCGATCTCCGCGCGTTGCGTTGAACTTCCATTCCGTTTATCCCGTGTCTCTACTGCTTGGCTCAATTAGTAGATTCGGTTGTGCCGATCGAGGCCGTCTAGAATATATGTGTAACTAGCCTTGATGCAGGCCGCTTCCAATTAGCCTTATTGGAAATGCATAGACGAGGCCTATGTCCAGCAATGGACGTCCTACGACGGATAGATGGATGGAAGCCTTATTTCGTTTACGGGTTATGTACTTAATAAGCCCGATTACAGAGGCGCCAGCGTAAATTTAATAGCAACGTAAAAAGCGTTCTCTCTATCGAAAGCCTAAAGTGAAAAAGAAACAGAACTATGCTATTTAGCTATTATAATTACGATGGCGCCTCTGTAATCGGGCTTATTATCCTACTAATATTATGAACGCGAAAGTTTGTGTGTATTGACGTTTGTTCCTCTTTCACGCAAAAACTACTGAACGGATTGACACGAAACTTTGCAATAATAATGCTTATACATCAGCATAACACATAGGCTATAATTTATAAAGATATTGCGTAAAACGAAGTTCAGTTCGCCGGGACAGCTAGTTATTTACATATAATATGTACAGTAAAATTACCTGTATGTAACATCCTCATCTGTGACTTGCGATCGTTTTTATAGGCCGATTCATAAAAGACGGCGGATGTAAAGTTAGCTACAAGCTGCACTAAACCCAATCAACGCGATGCTTTATGTGAGCTTCAGTCAGGATTGGATATTGCGCAGCTAAATCCGCCGACTTGTATGGTTCGGCCTATACTGATAAATGGTTATATTTAAGGGCGTTCGCTACGTTAAGCTTACGCCGCGGCGGTTACACGAAGCGGGCGCTAGCTCCGGACTTTCGACGCGGGCCTACAATCCGCGGCGCGGCGTGCGCCTGAAGCTGCATCTAGTGGTGCTAGCGCATAGCGAGCCCTAGAACAATTTACACCCGCCGCATGCGCCCGCGCCATGCACCCGCCACTCGCCGTGCGTGTACAAACCCGTCATACGCGTCCGCGTAAGAGAGCGCTGCTCCAACTTATCTTTCAATACATACTGCCTTGGTGGCTCAGTGGTTAGTAACCCTAACTACTGGGTCAAA
This sequence comes from Hypomecis punctinalis, assembly GCA_949316475.1. Taxonomy (NCBI): domain Eukaryota; kingdom Metazoa; phylum Arthropoda; class Insecta; order Lepidoptera; family Geometridae; genus Hypomecis; species Hypomecis punctinalis. The sequence goes on along the minus strand of OX438803.1, from coordinate 13,756,187 downwards.
GAGTGGGTTGGATCCCCACCCAGGGAAAGTATTTATGTGATGAACGTAGGTGTTTGCTCTGTGTATAGGTGTTATTTATTTAGGTACTATATATATATATATATATATATAAATAAGTATGTGTTTAAAAATATGCATAAGTAGTTTATCAGTCTCTGGCAGCCATATCACAAGATTTGCTTAGTTTGGGGTCAGAGGCCCTGTGTAAGATGTCCCCAAATATCTATTTATTTTATATACACGCGGCGGCTAACCGCCGCGTGCGCACGCTTAACGTAGCGAACCCCCTAAAACATGCCTGTGTCAAAAAGAGAGAGAAGAGTTCATTAAAAAATGCAATAAAAATTAATTTCATTTATTCATTCCACTTGCAGTGCTTGTTTGTTGACAATAAAATTTACGAAACGAGATCTTAAGTTAGTGTTGCCTAAGTGCGCAGGCAGTTTGCATCGCTGCAACGTCGCTTGGTTCGCTCCACAGTGGCACTACACGCACGCTCGGGTGGTACCAGTGCTCAAACACAGATTACCTCTTAGGTACTACAAATCGAAACTGTTCCAGCATAACCATATTTCTAAATAAAAATAACAGATTTTCCGAAACTTTAACTATTTTATGAAAATTTGACGGGAGCAATGTCAGACTATGTGCATCAATTTACAGTCAGCCAATATTTCGCATTAAATACACAAAAAGGAATAGTTAAATGAGAGCCTCCTCCTTTGTGGAAGTTTTTAGTAACTAATAAAAATGATTTTTATAGACGTTCTACAGCGCATAGTGAATTTATCTTACGCACTTTTGCGCGTGTCTCAAATATGATACATAGCACTGTCTTAAATATGATATCTATATAGAGGTAACCTGTGTGATAAAATTAACTTAGTCGTATTGGTATGTATCGTAGTGCACGGTAAATGGATTAAGTACATACATATTGTATTTCATTATCTTCCGCTGTATGTAAAATTTAGTTACGTCACGGCCAAACTAGATGTCGGTAGCATCGCACGGCACTAGTTTCTGCATCGCGGTGATGTTAGTTTTTAGTTTTGTAGCATTGAGTATACTATTATTAGCTAATTTTGCAGGGGGTGAAGTGAAGTCAGTAGCTAACAGTAGGTTCCCCATTAACTCATACGGCCACAGGCTGTTATGTCATTTTGTGTGGTAGGGGTGGGGCACTTCGTGGGCAACAGGTGCCTCCTCTGTTTACACTTTCTGCGGTCCCCCTACTGCAGATGTGATCCGGCGCTATCTATGTCTGGTTTTCACATCGTAGCAATAGCATACTCAATGCAACAAAAATAACATCATCAAGATGCAGAAACTAATGCCATGCGATGCTGGCGACATCTAGTTTGCTGTGGTGTAACTAAAGTGTACATCAGCATAGCCAAAACGTTAACATTAGAAATGTGAAAAAATGCTATTGCGTATTTTTGCTACTACAATTACATATATATTTTGTTTAAAAGACCCTACGAACCTAAAATTACTTAATACATGAAAATGAATCTACCTTATGAAGCAATATTTGGCAAAGATTTCAAAAACGGCACAAAAATACAAGTTAAAAATATTACTTTTCATAGTGTATACAAAATTAAATTGAGGAATGATGAATTTTAAAACAACCACCGCCACGACACAAAAGGCTAAAAGCATTGCATGTTATCAATGAAATACAGAACATTTCGTGTTACTCAAAAGCTTAAAGTATTAAACACGAAATGCTAGCATGCTAGGTATGGATATCGAAGCAAACTAAAGTTTACTCTTGTCATAAAAAGTCATTATGTAAAGGTAACTTGAAATATTACTTGAGGTACACAAGGGTAGGGCAGTTGCGGAATTCAGCGTTTCAAAAGTTCTATATTTTATACTGTTATTCGAATAAAAGCATAAATATCTCAAAACATACTTTTCATACTGAATTCGCTACTTGTACAAGTCGTCAATAAATGGTGCAATCGCAAATTCGAAATTACCTGAAGATTGTGAGTGATTGTGACTCCAAAATATCAAAATTGTTACGAACATTAAACATTTTCGTTTACAGTTACGGACGCAGAACGGTAGTGGCGCTAGTGGATATGTTTATTTTCGAATTTTGTAAAGATTTGATACTTGCTATCGGCCGTAATTGGCATGCATGTCATTCAATCAGTTTATTATCGAGTTTTTATTAAATCCTACCCTTTCATCCAATCAAGTCCAAGTCAGATTACTCCTTAGATATCGCATTACAAAATTTTAGTTTTTCCGAAACGCACATAAAATGCGTTTTTCGGGGATGAAAAGTGATTACATAGATGTTCTCTCAAGATGACGCCTAGTCACGACTAACATGATATAACCCTATACGCGTAACAGTTTTTTAATGATTAATTAATAGGCTTAGCTAGATATTTTGTTAATCAATCGATGCTGGTATACGCTTGGTTGAACGTGAGTACGAAATATAAGGGTGATCTAAGCTCAAGTCACATAAGATTAACTCTGTGACTGTGGCACTTGGACTTAAGGTTTTCCAGATGCTAATTCAAATGGACCTCACATTTGCTTCTTGCACTTTCGCAACTTATTGAAATTTAGTTATAAAGGCCTCACGAGAGTTAAGGCCATTTTATTCAAGTCTAAGGCGGGTTACAATAAATTATAAAAAATAATTGTAGGGATTAAAAAATAAAATCATCGCAGAGGTCACAAAATAGTCAGAACGAGAAATTAATTGTCAGTAGCTACCTTTGAAATTATGTAATTTAAGTATTTATATTAAAAACAGGTATCGAGTTGAGCAGTTTCAGAAACAATAACTCAAACAATGCTTTACGGCAACTTCTTTCTGACATTTAAAGCTTTTTTAAAACACTTACATATTTTGTTAAAACAATCTGAATTAACTAAGAAAATTTTGCTAGTCGCCAAATAAAATCGTTCGAAAAAAGTTCCCAACAGTTATACTTTAATGACTAAACTATAAATGTGATTACATGACTATAATAAGTTGTAATCCGCTAAAAATAAACTAAAATTGGCAGCAGGATATTTATCGACGCAACACACTAAGTGAAGGATGATTGCGAAGTCTTATACTCAACGCATGCTGTGATTAGGTTTGAGAGATGAAGTATCTAAAGTGTACACGCCGAGTACCAATGAATCTTTATGTGTATACTTTCAACACTTGCAGTAAATTCCTAGTTGTATTGATGAAATGAGTACTATACATTGCTCTCAAAGCGAATCCCAGCGTAGCCCGAGTGTAGTAGGTGTACAATTAAAATACTCGTTACTATTAGGTACGAGATCATGTGTGAGCGACGATATACCGAACACAAATTCTTAATCACTTAAAAACGACACCTTATTTAAATTTACTGCAGCTGTAGTTACATTTAAAAAAGTTTCAAAAGCGTAAGTAACAAAATATTAACTAAAATTAAAATTAGACTTTTGTCGTTAAGAATGTAGTCCATAACTATAATTTACAAGTGTCCGGATCTACCTATAATTATAACATTTTAAATTAAGCGAAAATTATAGTTAAAATTGGAACTCATCACGCTTTTGCCGAGTACAATTACATTTGGATCGAGTTTGGTTTAAAGGCTAGAGTTAGTTTATTTAACTGTATGTTAGTGATTGAGGTACGCCATTGACAGTCTTTGATTTGAGGACCCCGTTTTCGTAAGACATTACTGTCTCTCGGCCGTTCTCCGTAACCCTGGGGACAATAACAATATTATTAAAATCTTATTGTAGCAAATATGGACGTGGATCGGGTGAAAAAGGAGTGGGATATTGCTGACAGCGTTAGTAGCGATTCCTGTAGTTCTGTTAGAAGTACAGGTATAACGGGTGGCGCCACCAACGCTTTTTTGGATATTGGTAAACTCTTCATTTGGCCTAAGCATCATAGTGTAGCCTAGCTTGATTGATTGTTAAAAGCACTGGGACGGAACCCCAAAATTACGAGTCAGTTATACAAGTATAAATCTTGCAGTAATCATTTTTTTAATTACTTATCAGAAAAACAATAGTTTTACAGCGATAGTACCAATAATAAAGTAAATTACCAAATAACGTACTGAGTAAAAATTACCCGCATCGGTAATGACGACCTACATTCGCAATCCACAATGTATGTATGACAAAATAATACGAGCGCATTACTAAACCAAATAGCGAGAACTTCGCACGGGACAGAGATAAGCGCGAACATCTAGGTCTTTGACCTACTTTACTTTAGGAGAGATAGTAAGTATGATGCAAGTGAAAAATTTAATTAATAAAATAGTACAGCCCACACTCGGCGTCTTCGTTTCAGTCATAGGATGTCCACAGTTGGACATAGGTGTCCCCCATAGATCTCCAATAACGTCGATTGGAAGCGGCTTGTATCTTGGGATCATAATAATAATGAAATGAGGTTGTCTGTCCACGTTGTGGGTGAATGTCCTACGCTGCGCTTGCCGACACGTGGTCTCGATTTTTCGAACCCAATAGTTACCATCCTGCATGCTTTGCTAAATGACTTTAGTATTGTCTTATCTAGACGCGCGGAAGCGCGTCTAGCCACGTGTTCAAAGAAACTGGAGACGCAGCGGCCGTGTTTAATATTACACGAACCATTTGGAGCTACTTTTGACTCCATCACAACTCGAAAACTAATTAACCTAGATACATGAAATTTGGCACATTAATTAAAATCCCTCATTAACAAACCAAAATTTTATAAATTTTGCTCAAACGGTAACTGATATATTAGGGTTTGAAAATCGGTGTTTCATGGACTGATTCACTGACTTATACTCGTAGATCAAAAACTTAACCCACTTCCAGATGACCTAGAAACTTGATGTATAGCCTGACGTGCTATGGAGAGAGCTATACCCGAAGTCTCTGCGGAATCGAATCAGGAATAAGATCCGTAGACGAACTAATGTTACCGACATAGCTCAGCCGCTTAGCAAGTAAAAATGGCAATGGACAGGGCACATGGTTAGAAATACATGAATTATTAGTTAATTTAGTGCAATGTTCAACAGAAATCAAAAAGTTCCTCCTTTTTAAATAATAATGTATTACAATAAATGATGAATTCAATACTAATAATTATTTCTGAACAAAAAGTAATGATATTTCATCAAAAACATAAATGTGAAGTATGAGCCATGCGTTAAATATAAGAATAATAATTTGCGTCGTTGCCAACTTCCTAACAAAAGAAATAAGATCTACATAGGGGCCATGTGCTCTGAAGGAAATCCCGAAATGTTAGCTACAAGAACATACAACTTTCTTTAAGGAATGTACTTATGTAATTCAAGCTCAAGATTTGACTTGGCTAGTTTTCACGAACAGGCTAAATTATATTTGTATAAAGAGTGTTTGTACTGTACTTACACTTAAAACTCTTTGACGATACCAGTTTTATTGAATTGACGTTGACTGCTTGAACAGTAAATTGTAAAACACGCAAAATAATTTTAATTACGCGCTGACCTCTTCGTTAGGCCTTGAAGTTTATTGACAAACCATCATCATCACAAGCGGCTTGCATCCAGGGTGTCTCTACGATTTTGATTAGGTTATCAGTCCACATTAACAAATCAATGTTTTTATTAAACAAGATTGTATGGGTCGGGTGGCTCGGTTGTAAGTGCCACCCGCGGTCACCCATCCGATTTCTGACTACTCATACTCATATTTATTTGCTTCCACAATGTTATAAAAAGATAGTAAAATACTTAAAATATGTACAATTGTGGGCCCCGTCGGGCACTGCTCAAATGTATTCAGGCGTGAAGGAGAGGCGAACAGCTTGTTTGACTATGCCGAACGTTGCTTAACTTCGGTGATCGCTAAGAAAAACATAGTCAGACGAGTTATGAGCGTTACTCGTTGTTTTGTTTTGTAATATGATTTTAACGGTACCAAGGATGAAAGCAATAATAAAATGCGACTCACTTCTTGGTGGTAACTTTTTTCCCGTTGACGAGGCGCGTGGTGGTGGTGGTGGAGCGCATGTTGGCGCTGCCCGGGCCGGCCAGCGAGCTGTTGAACGTGGAGAACGACGTGAACGAGTTGCCGTTGGAGGCGGCGGCCGCGTGCGCGAAGATGTCGTCCAGCCCGTTCATGCCGAACCCGAACGGGCTGAACAGCGACGACGTCAGCGACGTGCTCGGGTGGCTGCGCCGCCCGTGCCGGTGGTGCCCGTGCGCGTGCCCGTGCCCGTGTCCGTGCCCGCTGATTTCTGGAAACGTTCGTGACAATTAGCAGTATGGCACAGGCCGAAACAAACTTAATAGCGTCTTCACAGACACAAGTACGCACATTGCACAATAACAGTTTAAATTACAGTTTTTTTTGTCATCCTATATTTTCTACCGCTTCGGTGGTGAATTTTTATAACCGAGTGCAAAAGCTGACCCGAGAAATCCAGGCCGACCAAGAAGACAATGTGTCGATGACAATTGATGACATACGAGCAGTAGACTGCAAATGGATGCAGTCAGCGAGGGACAGAGGGGAACGACAAACTAAAGAAGGGCTATATCGCTATACCCAATAATGGGTTGTCGCAGAATATGATAATAACGATATTTCCAGTGCAGTACTTTAACGGAATAAGTTTTTAAAGTAAAACTTGTAATACAACTTCCAACAAGGTTGCGTTAAACGATTAACGCTACCATGGAGAGGTTATAAAAGCACTGTCGCGTCGAAGTGCCACTTCTTCCGCGCGGAGGGACTTCACGCACAATTTTTTTTTTTACTTTTCTGGACGAACCTTCAGCTAATAGCCCTTTGAGAGATAAGTTAGTTATATTTATTATTCATGCCAGACAGTATACAAACTAGTGTAACGAACTTGGGACTTTATCGCTTATACAGATAAATTTAAAATCGAATAGTCAATGTACCAGGACTCCTATCTATTATATTATAACTAACATTCGGAACACAGATTTCAATCCTTAAAACGCAGGCAATTTTACTCTAACAAATACAAATCTAATGAAATTCATTAAAGCCGGTCTCTAACCCTTTCGATTTAGGTTATAGCTATAGGATACACTAAGGAAACATAGATGCATACCTACTTGTAAAAAATACATCCTATAAAATAAATGTACGTATTGTAAGTCCTGCGGCAGTCGGGTAGAAATAATACATATTGGATGACATTAAACAACATTACTGCACAAGAAAATGACCAGTAAACATTTATTATCAATAATGTAATTAAGATTACTTCCCTGTCAGTACCGGCGCAGGCAAGAAGTTCTGTTTTGAATATTATTATATTTATTTAGATATAACTTACTCACAATCTTAATACCTATGTTTGAGAAACGTCATCCAAGTGCTTGCAAGACCCAAAATCTATTGTTATTACATACTTAGACGAATCGCCTGATAAATATTTGTGCGTTTTTAGGGTTCCGTACCTCAAAGGTAAAACGGAACCCTTACAGGATCACTTTGTTGTCCGTCTGTCCGTCTGTGTGTATGTCAAGACTCTTTATCTCGGGAACGCGTAAAGATATCAAGTTGAAATTTAACCTATATACGTATATCTATGGTCTCTTGCAGTTGTGTAAAAGAAATTTTTTTCAGTTACCTTATAAAGAAGTTATAGCCGTTTATGTCGTAAAAGAAAAGCATATTTCGACACTAACAAAAATCAAAACCTGCAGGGTAGTTCCCGTTGACATAGAACTATGAAATTTGGCAAGAAGCATTGTCTCAGAGTACACATATAGGAATAAATCTGAAAACTGTACATTTTTATTTAAATCACAAAAAAAATAGGGCCTAGATTCACAAAATATGGGTTGAAAATTCAAAGTGAGTAAATCGTATAATATAAAAGAGCTTCATTAGCACATGCTAAAACAGATTTTTAATTATTTAAACAATGTGTAATTTTTAATGTATGACGAGAAAAGTGAAAAAAAAACTTAGGGGAAGGTTGCGATCATTGGACTAGCTCTTTCATTGAACCACCATGGTATTTCCAAAACTGTGCAAGCTAGCAATAGTTCAAATATTGCGGAAATAGGCGAAAGGAGTCCGCGGCGACTCGGTTGCACCCCCCTCTTACCTCAGTGACGTTGCGGCATGTGGCGAGGAGAGACGTGTGTCATTGTGTTTGCGGCGGTCAAAATCTAATTATTTCACTCAGTACAATTTGACGTATCATTGTATTCATATCTATCTTCGTGCACTGTTATGAAATATTAGACAATTTTATTGTGATTCCAAGACTGTTATTCAATTTTGTCTTATCATTACCATGTTTAGTTTATTTTATTTTATTTTTTCTTAACGAGTACCTTGTTGCCATCAATGGACCCCAAGAGAGTTCCACCATTGAACCGGTCCAATCATAGCAACTTATTACTGGGTTTTTCTGATCATAATTATGGGAATAGATCTCGTTCATTAATTATAAAAAAAAAGGAAATTCATTATAAATTTGAAATTCCAGAATGTCGTCGAAAAAAAGGAAGTACTTTGCATTGAATGAAGCAAGTATGGACTTTGCTTTAGAATCAGTAAGGAAACAAAGAGTGGGTTTAAATGAAGCAAGTAGAATATATGGAGTCCCGAAAGCAACACTGAAACGAAGATTAGATGGAGTAAACCAAAAGGCTAAAGAAATTAATTAATTTTGATGACTTTTAGATCTCACTAAATGTGCCAAATGTTGTTAAGTAGCCTATAAACTATAGTTTGTTTGCTTTTCGTGTGTGTTTCAGTATTGTTTCTTCTGGTAGGTCATAACTTTTTGATAGTGATAATTATAATTAGTTGCCTCGATTGGACCTCTAGAACAAATTTCTCTAAGTCCATTGATAGCAACCTGGCGGTTCATTGAAGGTGCCCATGGTCCAAAGAAAGCAACAGCCCAAGATTTTGTTTTCTTCGTTTATATTAAAAAGTATAAGCCCGAATTGTTAGGGCGTTTGGTCATTATAAATAAAGGTCCTCGGATATAAAAATAATAAACTGCTTTCATTTTAACACTGCCATGTTCTGGGATACGAGGTCCTTAAAGTTAAGTGGTCCATTCATAGCAACCTTCCCCTATTTGTCGATGATATAGAGACCTAGTATAGAGATTATACTAACTTACTGCCCAATTTTGTGAAATTTTCTGTATTTGTACGGAACCCTCGGTGTGCGAGCCTGACTCGCACTTGTCCGGTTTTTTATTCGAGAGTAGGAGTTGAAGGAATTGGCTGAGAGGTCAAGTTTAGTGAACTATTTGATTCTGAATCACCTCTCAATGTGATTGGTGATGCTGTGTACGTTGGCAAACAGTCAAATTTCTGCAATTGTGATGATTTTGTGGCCATTAATCGAAATGACCGTCGTATGGGGGCGACGACCTGCATAAGACAACGAGTTGCACATTTGTTCAATGATATAGAATTCGAATAGATAGGTCCACCAGTTTTTTTAATCAAAACAAGTAATTGATAACATTATCATTATCTCTCACGTGCTGCAATTGCATTTTGCGACTAGCTGTGTTTAAGAAAACTATAAAAATGATTCAATTAAAATGTACGCGTACGTCGACTTTGTCTGACATTTTATTTTACGCGCGGTTAGGGTGAGTGTGTTTGAGCGTGTTTAAAGAGAACACCTATCGTAGTGTGTTATCTTACCAGCAAATAGATCGCCAAAAGGCGAACCGCCAAAGAATTCTCTGAACACTTCCTCCGGGTCTCGGAATGTGAAGGGGAAGCCGCCATAGCCGAACTCGTAGTCCTCGTCAGGCGCCGAGCGCCTTCCTCGCCCGCTGTTCAGCCCCTCCTTGCCGTACTGGTCGTAAACGCGCCGTTTCCTTTCTGCAAATATAGGAACATAATATGATGCCACTGATGCAAAAAATGCTCACAAAGGCTCTTTAAAGTTATTTTTTTACTTTAGATATAGGCCGAATCTTCTGGCGACTGTAATGTTAGCTACGAGCTGCGCAAAATCCAATCCTGACTGAAACTCACGTAATAGCTCATGAGGATTGGGTTGTAGTTAACTTCACAGCCGTCAATAAGTTTGATTCGGCCTATACAATATTGTAACACATCAACCTTATTCATCAAGCTGCATATGGACAGAAATATTTATAATTCACACATTAATGGTTAGAAAAGCTGGAAATTCATATTCTATCCCCGGAATTTATAGCGGCAGTAACGGGCTAATCGAAAAGTGTACTACGTCAATTACTATATTACGAATAACGATAGTCAAAAAAAAACATGCAACTAGTATGGTGCCGTACGTACGAGTACAAGTAGGTACGAGTCGTGATCATCATAATATCATGTATAAGAATAGGCTATTTGACAACATTGAAAATATACTATTGATTGTGGTAATCCTGATATATCCTGTGGTATCCTGATTGTGATAGCCTGAGAAATACATATTTTACTTTATTTAAACTAAAATATATCTACTTTTCGCAAATAGCAAGAAATAAAATACGATACATTTTTGATATTTTATCTGTGACGTAAACGCTCTAAGAAAGGCGGCAACTCTGGTGACGTCACATGACAGTAAACAAGAATTTCTCGATTGACTGTTGTTTGTGTAATTTGTGTTTTGTGATTTCGGATTAATTTATCTGTAAATTACTTTTAAAGTAGTTTTTGTCAATTTTTAGAAGTGAACTAGCGTATTAACTAACGTTATTTACTAGTGAGTGACATCAAAGGTCAGCGCTATTCCGTAGGACTGTCGTTTCTGGCGGGATCTTGAATATCTATTTTTTAACACTGATTTTCATTGTTAATACAGTAGATCTCTCGGAAATATAAATGTAGTCAGCTTGTTATGTACTAACAAATAATTTAAAACGATTTCCAAAAACTAGTCAAATAGCCTATTGTATATTTATGACCAATAGGCTATACATAAGGTACGTATGTGTGTATTGTGTAAGGTACTTTATCGTGGGCCATAAACTAATACATATTTTCACTTATGGGCCACGTTGTAAAATATGTATACCGTTTTCAATACATCGTCCTAATAAATACCTACATACTTTTTATGAGGCATTTTCATAAAAATCATTTAGTTAATCTAGATTAAAAATAGTACATTTTCCTCAATAAGTATACATGGGCGATAATTTTGCTGGGTCATCTTGGTCATCATTGTCTGTGGCTACTATGCAACAGTTTACTTAGGTAGCACATTCGCAAAAATACAGTGTGGTGTAGTATATAGAATTAGATATCATGTAACTGAATACAACGCAACGCGTGATCACGTTTCACACGCGAAGGCACAGTGGATACATTTGAATCGGATATCGCAATTTAGTGAGTACTACGTCCCTTCTGGTGCTTAGTAGATCATAGCGCGACAAGCCAACGTAACATTATAATGATAGGTATTTCGGCTATTCCTAATACATGAAGGACGTATCGACGAGCGTTGCTAAGTATCGACAAATGAAAACATCTAATTTATATTCGCCTTTCTATTCTAAATTAACCCTCAGGCGATATTAGATCACCTCATTTTCTTACAAAGGAGATCTTGTAAAGTCAGCCCAGACTTTGTACAGTAGGACAAAAAAAAACGTTAAAATAGGTATATTAAACAAATTCGCAGAAAAAAAACAACTGAATTTAATACTTCATTATTTTGAAATTTCATACTTTACAATTTGATAGAATAGAAACGCTTTATTGTTCACACAATTGACAATATAACAATAAAAGAGTACAATATAATACAAGTAGCGCGTTCCATAACTGAACAGCTTGTAAAGCAAAGGACCTGCCGTAAAATAATTCGGAGCGGTCAGGAGTCATTTGATTTTAGTTCAAAGCCGCCTTCACGCCGCGCCGCCATATTTTACAAACAATGTCATAATAATAAGATCCGAAATATGAAATTACTTTAAATGGACATTATTACCAAAGAAAATAATAGGAAAATCATTTTCCAAAACAAATAAAGCAACTAATTAAACACTGTACAAGGTAATGGCCTAAGCCCTATATATTTTTGCATTATCTCCTTTAACCCTTAATTTGATTTCGTGACACCTCAGACACAATAACTTTAAAAAAATCTACAGCTTTGAGAAGCATAATATTTATTCAAAATCGAGCGATACTATATTTGTGGAAATATATTTCATATTACTATAAAATATGTTTTGACTGCCTTTTCAATCATTGCCTAACAATACTTAAATCAGTCAGCCGAGATGTCGCGCCATGTCAACAACAGAGTTGTAAGTTTAATTATTTTTACCTGTTTTTATTAGGTATCCTAAATATTTTTTGTTGCCTTCTTATGCTACTGAATCAAAATAACAATATTGCTAACAATCAGCATGGAATTGTGTTTACTAGCCTGTAGCATACATTCTAACCTAATTGTATCTCCAGAGATACGTTGCCAAGAGCTCAGAAACTTAGTGCATTTTGAGTTTGTATCTTGAGAGATACATTGCCAAATGCTTATAAAATTCAGTTTATTATGATTGCTTGATTTTAATGCTTAAAATGAGGTGAAGTGTGTGTCACGTTGCACGTTCGTTTCGGGATTTCGGGTTCCGTAAATGTTTTTTGCCTATTTTAACGTGGTTTACGTTTTCGTCATTTTCCAAGCAATTTTCTGGATGCTTTCAAAAAGAAATCACACAACATCCAAAAGGCGTTAGAATGAAGCTATCCAACCTCGCCTCGTAGCAAAGCGAGTTAAAAATATGCCAATAGACTTTAAAATGAATAAAAAGACAACCATTTGCGCATAATGCCACGAGCGAAGAAGTCTCGTTTTCGGAACCATCGCACTTGCTGAGAATATGTTACCACGACAGTACTTTGCAATGTACTTATCTGATGATATTTTTGACGGTATCGTGAATCAGGCCAATATACATGCTAGGCTGTGCAAAAAACTGGACACTGTATCAATATAACCAAGAAAGATATCGAAGGTTTTGTAGCCATACATATTCTCGAGGGAGTTGTGGATATGCCGAGCTATTTAGATTACTGGAGTACAAAACTTTGATTGCGTCAATTGCAGATGTAATGACATTGATAAAGCAAACAGTGGCAAGACCCAGTGACGATATAAGGTACGACAGAACAGGACACTTGCCTATTTTTGAAAAAAAAAAGAAAATGAAAAAGGGGTTGTTGCCATATCTATGTGCAAAACGGGGCAAGCTAGCATTTGTTGTGTGAAGTGATTCGCTAGTGCCTGACCAAGAATAGAAGCTGTTTTTACCATTTTCATAATAAAAAATAATGTTTAAAGCATTATTTTGTTTGTTTTTTTCAGTACCCTAATTTGGCAGTGTATCATTGTTGGTACAGAGTCTAACATCAATACTTTACGCAGTATTTGGCAGTGTATGATATACATATGATTTTCGCTAATTTAAAAGATTTAGAATTTTTTCATATTTTTTTTTAGGTCTCCTGAAGAAGAATAAACAGATAAGGATATTTTTTACAGAATTAAAAAAAACTGACAAATTAAGGGTTAAGCCTTTTCTTGAACTATTTCATAGAATATTATTGTACGCTCGAAATGGACAGGCTGTCAAAACAATTTTTTGTACCATATTTTTACACAGCTCGACAATAAACATTTTATTCTTATTCAAACGTGGTAGTTTTTATAGGCTACGAGTTGCATTTATTCAAGAAAATTCAGTGAACCAGGCTTTGCAAAGTTTTTTTTCATATTTAGGTACCTATTCCGTAGCTTGAGAAAATTCGTATTGTAACGAAAATATAAAAGTGTTAAAGTCTAGGAGAACACCAACTTTACATCCTACGTGGCGTACTTTATGGCCCGGGAAACACATCTCCGCACCGCTAAGCTGTTGTAACGAATTCGCAACTAATAAATAACTATAGCTGGGAAGTCTAAGCTGCAATTGTCCAATTTTAATTCTATCGATACAACAAAAATCATTAACAAACAACATTACAAAAAAAACACATTGATTAAACATTCGGTGATTAATGTAAGCATTTGGCACACACGAAAGTGGAGGCCAAATAAGTACAGCAAACCACAAATAATTCTATATACAATGATTTGATATTTGAATGTATACATATACTCCTTCACAGAAAAAGACGATGCAAGGACTGCGATGCGAGGGATGCAATACGATTTACTCGTATTATCGACATGACAACGGAACAATTGACCCGAAACGTGGACGTTGAGCCCAATTCACATTAATTTAACAACAATATAAAAAAAGTGTAGTTACTTTTAAATTTTATATAGGTACCTCTATAGTGTTTAGAAACATTTCGCAATCCTTAGTAAAACGAGAAACCCTTTAGCTTCGTTGTGTCCATAGCCATTAGGACAGACGGACAGTCCGTCGGTCCGTCCGTCCTAATTTAATAACGTAATATTACAAAGCCTTATAACTTCCATATTTATTACCAAATTGCATAAAATTTGATAGTATGATAGTTTTAGTATAGACCTCTTCAAATACCATTTTCAAAACTTTGTATTTAAGAGGTAGCTCCCAAAGATGTAAAGTGGGGATGAAATATTTTTTCAAATTCTCCACCCTCTTTGTATTTATCAATCATCGTCACTATCTACGGAGGCCTCTCATACGCGTCTCGACACGCACTTAACAACTTATTATTTTTTACTATAACATACTTTTTTCTGGTCTACGTTAATACAATTTCTTAATTGAATAAGTAAGAATTTTGCGGCGAAGGTGTGCATTTCGTATTATAAGTCGTCCGAATAACTCTTGACCGCAACGATATGGAAATCATCATTCAAAATATTCATACTTGAGAGGCAATTACATTATGCAAGCCGCAAGAATGTTCCGTAATAACTCAATTGCAAAACATAACCGAAATTAATGGGCAAACAGATAACAATTCCTTTAAATTAATTAATTAATTGAAATTGTGGGCCAAGTTCTGTTAAGCAACGACACCGATATTGATAGCAGTATATTCAGGGTATTTCAATTCAATATTATGCCTATAAAATATTATGTTATAAAAGCCAATCTAAAGCACTCAATTTTACGGAGCCCTAATTGGTAAATACGTGAGTAAATTAAAGTATTTAGTAGCAATTACCTATCAATCACCACATTAAAATTTATTAGTCATTAGTTAGCAATTAGTACGGCAAATGCAAACTTCGCTAGATCAATCGTCGTTTGAGTCTGTAATAAAATTGTTGGATGAAATAGAGTTTCAAGGCACTGGTTTAATAGTATTACGACATCCGTTTTAGTCAGCATGCAAACAAAACACAGTAATCGCTCGTAAAGTTTCAAATGAAAGACAACCTTGACCTCCTAATATTACAGACGCATCTATGTTGCAAAATTAGCTTTAATGAAGTGTTCAATTCATGCAAGTTCGCAACTTTCGATGCTATTAAATACCTACAGATACGTTGACTCAATAAGGATCAAATTATCAGGTATTTCCACGTCCTAAAGACTCCACGTACGTCCAAATGATTCATGCTATACGTAGGACTTCCATAAAAAGATCTCTGTGTCAATTTCTAAATAAAACATAGTGATTTGATAAACTTAAGACCCTACTTTTGCACTTTTGGAAGTATTTTAAACGTTTATATCTATTTTTGTGATAAACATTATATTACAAAATTAGTAGCATTATCAAAATCGAAAATATTATCTCATATTTCAAAGCGACAGATACGTGATTGGTAGTAATTCGATGATAATTAGATAACGGGAATACCTGTAAATGCTCTAAAAATAACTACAAACTTTATTAGAAATATGAAGATAAATTCAAGAGTTGCTACAATACGCGTGAAGCTATAGGCCAGAAAAAACAACTTATGGGTGTATTCTAGTCAGTCAGTCTAGGTCAGACTAGGTCATATAGTCAATATTTTCTAGACTCCGGAAGATATTGACGGTAACAAACGGTGGAAAATGCCGAAAGTGAAAAAAAAACTGATGTTCCTTTAGAAAACTCCTTTATACCTATATATACCTATGACTTTTGTAATAGATATGATTAAAGATTTTATTATACCATTTCATATTTTAAATTAATAATAATCTGTTTTGAAATATGAAAATGTTACTCACACAAATCTCAACTTGTTAGTGATGGCAAAAAGCGAACACTTTTAATAAAACCAACTCAAAAATTCGGTTTACGTGTTCTGAATATTATCATATGGAACATAAAATGCCCGAAGCAATATCTGAATAACACGGCTGAATTGCGAATGTCTTTAAATAGAAATGATAATATTCATAACTGCTGAACCAAAATCCAATCCTACGTGAAATGGACAGCTACCAAAAAAGCGGTGGAATGGTGTCTCTCCGAAAAACCCTTTGAAGCTAAAGTGTCGGTGGCCATTGACTCCATTCTTGCTTTGATATCTGTGACTGTGATGACTGCTGCCCCGAGCGTCATATACTTTCCGCTTGGATTCTACCCAACAACAAAATCAACATTTTACATTTCCTCAAAGTTATACTCTGACGAAGCATATAAATACGAATAAGTAATTACAATACAATAATTAATTGAACATACAAATTATTTAATGCGCTGCTGAAAAATCTCTACATTATAAAGCTAAAATATGGCACATAAAACAATTTGACTATTCGCCAAGAACAGCTTTTGATCTTTATACATGGGGGTATTTTTACACATATGTTGTGCATAGAACAATAATATTTACCAGTATGCTGACATACTAAAGTGCAGAGTAAGGCATTAGTAGAAATATGACAAAATTGTTTAGGTATCTATTCAATAAGAATGCATCATGTTTATACCTGGAATCGTAAACAATGACCACATGGGCTTAGCACAAAATACTTTTGTGTTGAATGGAACCAGTACATACCATCAGACAGTACTTCATATGCCTCTGATATTTCTTTGAATTTCCTGTTTGATTCGTCGGCGTTGTCTGGATTCTTGTCTGGATGCCATTTCAGAGCCAATTTTCTGTAACTGTAAGAAAACACATCATTTTTATGAAATTCATATACTCTATTATTGTTAGGTACAACATAGGTCTCACTAAAGAGAGGTAAAAATACTTTTGCTGCTGATTTTTAAATTTGTGTCACGCCAATACCTATGTTTACGAAATTCAGCGGAATTCAGGAATCTCTAATAGATCTTTACTTCCCTTATCTCTTACCTGCTAAGCAAGTTTTGATATATTAAGTTAAAATTAGTCTATCTGCTGTAGATACACACATTAATTTTCATGTAATATCATAATGACCACCACTTTAAAACCAGTGGCGTAGCGTGCCTAGGCGGGGCCCGTATAAAAATTTGTTTAGGGGGCCTTATAGGGTACATTAGGGTAAAGATTACTCTCGAAAGAAAAAAATGTCTGCAAAAAATTAAAATAAATATTTATTCATCATAATTATCTATCTGACACTTTTTCCAAAAATTTTACAAACAATTCCAATTAAATATACACTCTCCTTGCCTTTTTTTCGGTAAACTTATTTATTAAATATTTGATGCAGACTTTAGTTTTTCTAATTTTATTAATTTTTGCTTACGCAAGTCGAGGGCCCCCGTGGCCCTGGGGTCCCGTATAATCGTTACGGCAGATACGATGGCAGCTACGCCCCGGTTAAAAACTCTATTATTAAATTTATGTATTACCTAGTTAATTTTATACTGTTATTAAAGGAAAACTTTATTAACATAGTAAATTACTACAAATACCTATATTTTAATGTATGGCATTTTATTATGGAACTATTTGTAACTATCCCATTATCATCACCTCAGATAAGCATGAACATTTCAGTGATTCAAGTAATGATTATTCAGTGAGTTCATTATAATTTACAATAATTTAGAATACAATAGCTTCAACTGTAACTACATCATATCAAACAGTTACAATTGGCGATGATAACAGAAAATGCTATATTTAAAAACAATACTAAGATAGTTTCAAAAATGACTAAATCATAAATCAATAACATGCATGTAGGATTTTGAATTTGAGTCAATTTATTACTGAGAAATGATTTTTTATGAATCCGTGGCAAACTATACCTACACTCAAAAAACCAAATGAGTTCAATTATACTATTAGTAGCTTTTGCTTGCAGCTCCGCCCGCGTAATAATTTGATTTTTGTGCTATCTCAAGGGAACTTATTTTCGGGATAAAAATTAGCCTATGTCACTTTCAGTCTTTTAAACTATGTCCATGCCAAAAATCATGTCAATCTGTTGCTTCGTTGCTGCGTGAAAGAGGAACAAACCAACAAACTTTTCGGATTTATAATACACAAGTGAGGATGGGGTAATTTAATAGTTTTATTCATATTGTTTTTATTGACCTTATACAAACATACACTGACAATAAAAGAGTATAAGAAGTTGGTGCAGAACCCATTCTCTCTCTTCTTAATTCCATTATAATTATGAAAATAACTAATTATTGTTTTTTATAAATTACATAGGTAATTAAAATATTAATAAAGTTCACACCTTACAACATGCAGTGTAAAGTCTTTATAACATCATTTGGTACAATGGTTTACTTCCTATAACATAGCACAATTTGTAGTACCTTAAAGCCCCCATACATTTATCCAATCTTTTCGTGAACTATGAACAACAAAGAAAAATGCTCAGTCCCATAAGCTTCTACTATATACGAGTAGTTTACAGTGTTTTTAACGAAACTATATGAGAATTAAATGCTACAAAATTGTAAACAAGAACTTAACAAATTGACTAAGATTTTAAAAAGTTAATACTGGTCAATAGCTGGCATAAGGTTCTTTTTTGTACAGCTTTGCGTTTGACTACATACTGCCTGATGATAAGCAGATATGTGGTCTAGGGTATATCAGACATTGATGAAATTAGAGCAAAAAACTATAATCACTGAAAAAAGGTGATTTATCCTCCTGAGACCCAGGGTAACTCCGGTGATACCTTGCGAAAAAAAATATGTCTGCATTTTCAAAAGATTTATATGTCTGAATTAAGGGTCCAATCACATAATTATTGATTATCTTTCATTTAAATAAGGCAAACTATCAATTTGTAGCTGTTTCCTGCTATTTTTCTTGTAAAAACTTCATTTTCAAAGTTTATTGAAAACAATGACATAAAATATTTTTTATTTTAACTAGTTTTTGGCCACTTTTTTGTTTTATTTGAATAGTTTAGCTATTTCGTTATTTATAAAAATCAAATAAAAAAATATCATAATTTAAGAAAAAAAACTTGATTTATTTTTCATATCACTGGTGATACCAAGGGCACTTACGACTTTAAAATTGACATTTTTAATATTTGGATTATGATCAAAAATTTAATTTTCTGGTAAATTTTATCATCTTCAATTGTAGTAAATAGCTATAATATATCAAGAATATGTCTGCTACTACATCACGGAGGTCTTGCTGAAGGTTTGATGGTTCATGGCTGGCCATGTAGTATGAAGATTTGGTACACCAAAGCTTCTATAAAGCTTCTAGGCGTATTTTCTACAAAATTTTGTAGTAGACAGGTGGATTATAGATTCTTAGCTTGAAAACGCTCAGGAAACTCTTTTACCACCCTTTCGGATCATGGTCCACTATTAGATGATGACTTTTTAGTAAGATAATCACGTGAAAAAATTTCCCAAAAAAAATTAAGTATTGTCAATTCTAGTTAAACAAAATTTAAAAAAAACTAAAACTAGCATGTATTCTGTAAAAAATAAAAGCTCGAGAAAGTGACAGAAAAAAATATATTCAGTGTACAGCTCTGATAACACGAAAATTAGCTAAAGTGAAGGTGTCCAAGAGTCGGTCAATTCATGTGGCATCCAAGAAGAATAATTCATGTCTAGAGAGCTTCCTTCAGCTGAAGTCTAAGTTATTCTTATGTAGTTGATGTTTCATTATCTGTAGTTACCAAAACTTTCATCTACAAAAGCATAGACCGGTATAATTCATACATTGTGATGATTACAAAATGTACTAAAATATAAACTAATTATGTGATGGTGGATGCTCAGTGGCGTCTAGCTAAGCTCGATTACCTCCAATGTAATATATTTCTATATTTTTTGTTATCACAAACTGTTTCAGTGGATTTAAACCACTAGAAGTATTATTGAAAAAAAATATGGAAATACTTATACAAATACAACATTTTTATCCCAGATGTATATTTAGTATGCCAATTTTATATTTGTGAACACTTACGCCTTTTTGATTTCAGCTTCTGTGGCTGTTCGAGACACTCCTAGAACCCTGTAGTAGTCCACCATCGCTGGTCCACCTTAAAAGGTGTAATGGAATCTGTAATAAAGAAATAATACATACAAATGTCTGTGCAAGAAACACTAATTCATTTACATAGTTTTGTTATTTATCAAACCGTTAAAAATCTTTTGTAAGAGTGACAGTGTAGACAATCAAACTAATTTTGTAACATCATTGTCATCAGCACTTATTAACCCACTACTGAGCATAGGCCTCCCTTTGTTTAAGCCATTCACCTTTGTCCCATGCCAATAGGATCTATTTTGTTTAAGCTAAGAACAAATTCAGGCAAACAAAATGTTACTAAAATCAATGACAGATATACTTTACTAACTAAAGGACTAGAACTGTAAGGGGACATTTCACAGGCCTATTTTTAGACATACATATATATCATAAGCAATGTACTATGTCCACTAGTATAATTGATTTGTTGAGGTTCAATGCTTGCTGCATATTCAGTCCATATTATGTATTTACTCTAAATATCTATTATTTTGGAGCAATATTTTGGGTACAGATTAAAACTATTTGCTACCATTTAGTTACATGTACTGTGGAATATTTGTACCTTCCTACTTTGTGAAGCAACATTGTTGAACAACTAAATATTAAGACATTTCTATGTTCTTTACAGTTTTAATAGCCACTAGAGCAGGCCCTAACAACCCATGGAAGCACATGGATTTTGGTTACGGACTCTGAATACCTATCCGCAGACGATAATGGATGAAGGAACAACCTTGTTTTTTTTCGCAGGATATCTAAATAATCCACAATCTACAACGAACGATCACCAACGATTGCCAAAACAAACAAATTGCATTCAATACTCACGACCACAAAGTGGGTACAGCCTGTATTTTGTGAAACGGGGTTCTCAAGAAAATATGGAAAACAGTAAATTTACACCTATTTACCGTTGTATTTTTGTCTTTGTTTTACTTTTACAATCAATCAATCAAAAATAATTTCAGAAAAAGAAAAATGATTCAACTGCAGCCTGCGCGCTGAGCTGATTATAACTGTCAAAAGGCGAACTGTCTGTCAGAACTGTCAGATTTATAAACGTCAGAGCAGCTGTCATAATTGTCTTGGCTCCGCATTAGGAACATATTTATCCCATGAATGTGCTGCGACGTCTGTAACAACAGAGCTATTTCAACCAGAGGGATAATCGAGAAAATCCGAGGGAGATGCATTGATTTAATATGGCATGAGTTAGAAAGAGACATGAAAAATATCTCGATTCAGTGGTTGTTCAGTGTTTTTCTCCTAATAGTGTCAAACATATTTTGACAGTTTTGACCGTTCTGGGCAAGACTTTCTATACATTTTTGTGGTTCGGAATTTCCTCAAGCGACAACAACGCTATCTCTCCGGTTGTAATAGCTCTGTGTCTGCGACCATCACAATAAATACCTAATCCTAACGCGTGTGCCAGTGCCGTATATTATAATTATCATTGCATCACTTTCAGATTAAAATAAATATCAATGCATCTCATTTAGATTAAAATATTGATCGACATTTTATCCTTGTTTATCTCTTTCTCACAGACATAGCAGAGGGATAACGCTGTTATCACTTGAGTCAATTCTCAACCACAAAAATGTAAGGAAAATCTTGCCTAGAGCTGCTGCTGCTGCTCAAAATTATAGAATACGTATTAGGATTTAACAAAAATTTGACGTTTCGTGCATAAAATTCCGTCATAAGCCACCGTATCAAGATATTTTATAGTCTCTTTCTCCTCCTCTTCTATTCGACTTCCTCATGTCTGAGGGTCGTGACCACTACCTTCCACCAATTTCTCCCGCATGATTTTCTTCCACTCTTTCCGGTCCTCGGCGACATGTCTTTTTCTAACTCGTGCCATGTTAAATAGAAGCATCTCTTTCAGATTTTCTCGAGCGACCACATTATCCATAATAATATGGTATCTCTACGCTCTAGGATAAGTACAGTCCGTTCACAACTATTTTATTCTGACATTTGTCTCTGTCTAGTCATTACCATTCCCTCTATAATCTAAGGGCATTACACACTATCATAGGTAAGACAGCGCCACAGTGACAAATGTCCCTATGGACTGTATGGCGAACATGGGTTTAGGTAACGCTGTTGTTACTTGAGACATTACAGAAAAATCACTGTTATCACCTCGCCGCGCCGCCGTATTATCTACATAGTCTGATGAATGTTTATTTGATTGATTTAATTTTAATAGGTAGCAGGAAAGATATAATAGCATTAGAACGGCTGAAGGCCACGATGGCACAGCACTATGGGATACTCATTAGGTATAATCCGCGCCACACAAGTCAGCGGCCGGGAAGTTAGTTACGCTGCGCAAAAGGCAAAATATAGGTATGCGCGGAAGCCACAGAGATACCGGAGCGCACCCACCCGCCAACCTCATGCCTCCCGCGGGCTCCCTACGCCTGTGCTCACTCCTAAGCCACTTGCGTCGACATTGTGCACACATGCTCAATAATTAGCTAATTACGGCGAAGTGTGATCTGCGGCTAACTTCTCATCCGCCGACTTGTGTGGCGCGGATTATGCTAAATCAATCGTAGACGGAGAAGATTAATGATCTCTGAGCACAGAGGTGGTCGATCGAGAAAATCTGAAAGAGATGCATTGATTCAATATGGCATGAGTTAGAAAGAGAATATCTCGAAGGTGTTGCCATGTTTTTCTCCCGATAGTGTCAAATTCCAATTCATATTTGACAGCTTTGATAGCTCTGGGCAAGATTATCCATACATTTTTGTGGTTGAATATTGCCTCAAGCGACAACATCTCTCTGGTTGTATTAGCTCTGTGTCTCTGAGGTATCGTCTCTGTGGCCTGTGGGTATCGACATCGACATTCGAATTATTATCGCGACCAACCCAGATTATAGCATGGACCAACCAGAGGCCGCGCTTACTTGAGAAAAGGTTAAATTGTCAACGCGCCAAATTCAAATTATTCAAAGTTAAATGATAGTAGGTACCTAGTGATAAGGCTCTTAGGTTGGTTATTATTAAAGTTGCGTTGTTGTATTTCTAACAAATGATTGCAGTAAAAATTATCACTTAGATATATGTACTTTGATGTAATTTTTTTAACTTTACAACATGTGTTACAATAATTAGTTTCTTATTGACCGAGCGAGCCATGCGTCTATGCTTCAAGATTGGCAAAATTTTCTTTTTTATTTTTCCTGATGTTTGGATATTGGTTCTCTACAAGTCGCATTTTTCAACAATTTCAACAAAACTTGATACATTTTATATTTTTTTTTGTCGACGGTAATATTATACCTGGGGGGAATAGTCAAAGAGGGGGGAATTTCTTTAAAACAAGGGAGGGCTGTAGCGCTATTTTATAAGCTGATTCCGATGATATTTAGCGAGATCGTTTAATAGCCAAGTCCTAGCAAGATATGAGATGTAAGATGTAGATGTAAGATGTCCCAAAATATATTTATTTTATTATTATTTTATATACGAGTATTTATCAAATGTGACAAGAGCAAGTCGAGATATACTTAGGCAAAAAGATTCAGTTAAACCATTAAATTGGGTTGGTACAGGTTTACACCTAAATTAAAACTACAGAAGTATCCGTATGGCTCTATACATTTTTGTATAGCGCCCCTGGTGAAAAAGAGGAAGAACTAACAGAAATATATGAAGCCACACGCAAACGCGCAAGTTTAAGGAAACTATGCAAAACCTGCAAACCTGCAAGGGCTCTGCTGCTCGGAAAACTACTACCTTACTTAGCTACTTAGTTTTTTTAAGCACGTACCTACCTACAACTTCGATAATAATTAATAAATGTAGATGAGATGAAGAAAATAATCTGGCGCACTCGGCGCGCTAATTGAGAACTTTCATTGTAGAGCGGTGGCGCTCAGTCAACGCGCCATATTAAAATTTTCTTGAATGTAGGTATATCCACAAAGATTTTATTTTGCGATAGTAAAGTTGCATCAAAATTAACATTTATTGCACAACAATTAAATAAACTATCACAGAGGTATAGGATTTATACGGTAAAACTTTGCGATCTACACTGTACTGTACTGTATCAGCCTTTTTAATAGTCCACTGCAGGACGTAGGCCTACCCACGAAGGGTGTTTGGGCCATATCCACCACGCTGGCCCAGTGCGGGATGGAGGATTCACATACGCCATCGAATTTCTTCTACTGACATATGCAGGTTGCCTCATGATGTTTTCCTTCACCGAAAAGCCAGCGGTGTTAAATTCAGTACATAAATTCCAAAGAACTCATTGGTACGACGGGACCGGGATTTGAAACCACGACCTCACGATTTTAAGGCGGGTGTCACTACCACTAGACCACCACGACTTCACAGCGATCTACACAGTAGCAATTACCTAATGATTTTCATTTTAGATTTTTATACGTACAGATGTGTATTGGATTACCTAATATGAACGTACATACACACCTATGTAGGTACGTATACATAATAATGACATATAAAATGTTATGATGTTCTTTTCCTGAGAGATTCAGCGCACTAAGTACCTACACGTTGTCGAAAAAGGCCACCACACGTGGTTCCAATTTATATATTTGTCAACAAATGTTGAAAACTTTAAAAACTTAATAGGTACATTTAGTACCTAGCTATAGGTATCGTGCTATAGACACAGACTGTGTTAAAATATTCAAAATAAAACCCTAAAGCCGGGAACATACTGTCGGGCGCGGCTGACGAACACGACTGACAGCCGCGACTTAGCAATGTGCACAGTCTTATAACATCCGGTGTGCCAGATCGCTCTCGGACGTCCGAATGCTCAAGGTCGTCCGAAGGTAACGTCCGCGACTTATGTCCGATAGTGTGCACGGCTCAGTGTACTTTCATAGTCTAGGTCGCGGCTGTCAGTCGCGTCCGAAAGCCGCGTCCGATAGTATGTTTCGAGCTTAAAACGTGGGTGGCACTACATAGCTGGCCACAGCAGGCCACACATGCGGTTCAAGAATTCAAATTCCGAAGACAATATCTCATTACATACATACGTAATATCCACAGAACAGCAGAACTATAGTATCAAAAGTAATTTGTGTTACATACAAAATACCCGCATTTGAAGCGCATAGGCGCGTATTATACGTTCTTAGTCTATCTTGACGTTCTGTAAACCAACAGCTCTGTATGTAAACCGGATTGTTTTATATTTCTAATTCCGAACCAAAAAAAATAATTTAAATATTTTAATTGATAATATATAATAGAACGTACCTACGCGGCAGCCTAATAACTAGGTACCTATACTGACCTTTCTTACTAGGTATAAACATTAATGCTTTTGATACAGGGTTTCCAAGTTCGATTCTCGGCCGGGCAGGTCGAATGTAATCAAAATAATACATCTGTGTGTGAACAAACCTTACATTATAACTTTTTCCCGTCTCTAGATGAGATTTGAATCCATGCCTAGCGGTGATTGATTGTTTTTTCTCTATAAAGTTTCGAGTTCACGAATATGAAATAATAATGATTTATCAAGCCGGATGAGGTCCAACGGAAACTTAATTTGCAACAACTGATAGAGTGAAGATAAAAAAGCATAGGGTGAAATAAACCACAGCTGATATACGACTAGTGACGATTACCTACCTACCTAGCTACTTGCATACGATCAGAGAAGGAATTTGAAGGTAGGTAGGTACATACCTACATGTAAACCACCAACTCTCAGGCCCAAAGAGCCAGCGTAATGAATACAGCCAAATCGCAACCGCCCTTCGTGGGTGGTGCTTATGTTCAGCAGTGGACTATTAAAATACCGGTGCAGATAAAACGAAAGATGTTATTTTTCTTTCACTATCAGCTACAAACAGCTGTACAAGCAGCTGTTTGTAGTAGCTCATCTCGCTGCACAAAATACCACGCAATCCGGGAATGAGCTAACAGGGCTCATCTTTACCGACTCTAGCAACGAACTATGCTAGAATATAAGAGAGAAACCACTTTTCCTTTTTACGAGATAATTCCGGGAGAATAGTACTTAAAATCCTAGACCTTTTTAAACTGTCAATGCCTCTTATATTCTTTTCATGACCTAGATATGAATTGGTAACTTCTTACAAATAATAAAATGTTAATCTAATAACTTATCATATTGTGAATTAGAGGGTTAAGAGCACGTACCTACGTAGGCAACTATTTTTTGCATTAATTAGTAGATACTGTGTTAGACTAACTTAATTGTAATTTTTACTTGGAAAACCAGTGGAAATTTTAGTATAGCTCACTTACTAACATAATTTATGGACTTTATGAGAATTAGTACAAATAGTGTAGGCAATTACATACAATACGCCGACAGGTGGATGAGTAAATCTCAGTTCTGAACGGATCTTTCAATTTTCAAAATTAACTCATAGTTGTAATTAATAGATAACAAGCTATTCCAACTACACTACACCAGCTACATTACCTTTTTTTTTTTCAATTTAAACCTCCCAGTTCCGTACAAAATAGTCAATGAAAAAGCGAGCGAAGCGTCTATGCATCGACTAGCAAAACTTTATTCCGTCGTTGTTGTTTGTTTGGATGTTGATAATGGATGCTTAACTTTTTTTTAATTACTTGAATTATTAACTTTATATGAACATTTTCTCGCGTGATTTATGCGTAAGTCCATTGGTTTGAAACACGATGTATTTGTAAAAAAAAAAGGTTTTTCAAACTCCTATGCTCTATTTGGACCTGGTTTGACCGTTAAGTATATACCTAACTACCTGTATGCAGACAATGTTTTGAAATAATATACCTACACCATATCTACATGTAGATAAGGTACATGCTTATTCAACAATTTAATTTGGTACTCGTAATCTATTATGCTACATTCTAACATCGTTTATAAGCACGTGCAACCTATGACGTTATATAGAAATTTCTTAGCAATAAACCCTGGGGTTTTACTACACGTAGTAGGACTAGTAGGTATTCAGGTTGTAAGCCCCGTCCTTCGGAGTAATGTGGGTAATTGTTACGTACCTTAAAATAACATTTGGCTCTTCCGGTGACTTGCGTGCCAATCACGGCCAGCAAAACAAACCCACTTATTTCAGGTTCACAAATCCAGAAAGATCCACCAGGTACTATTACAGTCGCACTTTTCAGTCACTGATTACCAAAAAGTATCACAAATCACAATTTTAGTTGCACATGTAAAAAAGTAAGGCTGTTACACAACACAGTTGTAACACCGCGGCGATTCTTCTAATCGCTGTGTACACTCAACCTTGTTTTGTTTGTCGTATCACAACACTTGTTTCCTAAATACCGATATGGGCTATAAAATCTATGTATTTCCAATACATTATTTTCCAATGACAATTATATTAATTTGCATATACTAATAAGTACACGACGAATAACACGTTATCAAATCGTCCCGCTGTTCGTGAAACGTAATAATGGAAAATTCTCGTTCACAAAATCAATAAAACATGGTCGCGGACTCGATAAGACAAAGCGTAGGCAGCGGTAGCGGTATAATGTAAAACCGCACCTTCTGACTGTACTCGTACAGGCGATTCGAGCGCTCGTTTTCTATTGACTGACATTCGAATTCGAGCTCGAAGACCGTGAAGTTGGACGAGAATGGAGCTACGATGTGACGACGCCAACACGTCACAATCACAACAAAATGGTACCTACAGCTAACGAAGCGCCCACCGTCCGGTGGCCGACCGCCTGCCCGTCTGTGATATTTGGCCACCGAGCGACCTGCATCTCTAGACTCTACCTTTAGCATATATGCTGAAAAAAATGCAAATCAAGCAGTTTGAAGACTAAAAATAAATCGCAAACACATTTTTAATCAACACAGTTAAAACACGCACTCTACGTGAGTAGATACGTAGAGTCTGATAGACTGCATTTTTAAATATTTATATAGACTCTACCTCAAGCATATATTTATTGATATAGTTGCACAAATTGCAAATCAAGTAGTTTCTAGGCTGTAAAAATCATCCGCAACTACATCCATAAGTTACATATTTAAAAAATATATTCTATGTAGTGTAAATACTCACTACTCATGTAGGCAAGCGTTGTAGGTACCTTCTTATAATTTGCAATGTATATCTTTACCAATTCGTTTTTAAAAAGACACAATCTAAACATTTTTATATAGTTTTGGAGACTTCAAAATATACCAAGAAGAATATTTGTTAGTAGCTACACGCAGTACTTTTTTGAAAATGCATCTAAGTACTGTTAGTGGGTTGTAGCAACAAGTTATAGCCCTGATAAATGACTATTACAAATAGGTATACATTTTGCATTTGGCCTTCGATGAACCGGTCTGTCACCGCAATATGCAAGTCTAGTGAGGCAGACGCAAGCAAAAGAAGCCTTGTATGACGTCACTATGCTAATAACGCTCACGACTCTTTGGGTGGCGATAATTTAATTTAACGCTTACCTGATCAATGCACTTGTGCAGTTCTTAATATCTCACAGGAACGCTGACCAAGGTCGACAAAGTTTAGCACCGAGGGTTATTTGTTTGTTTAGAAAAGAGCGTATTTTATTTCATCAAAAATATTTTTTTCGCGAAGCCCGACTCACATTTTGGCTATATTTATAATTATATACTCTTTTTCAATTATTGTTTTGCGACGGAAATACTTATATTCTAAAATTATTACCGATCAACTACCATACACAAAAGAATCAGCTGTCCCATAAATTTTGTCGAAAGTCATTAAACTTTTGTAAGGAACAGCGTTGATATTTAGGGATTCCATAGTTGTTCTCATAATAAAAGTTGGTCATATCGATGAGTGCAGCAATATGTCCCTCGCATAGAAATATTATAGGTAGTTATTTGAAAAATATGTACATATATACTAAAATTATAATGACATAGGTAATAAAATTTAAAAAAATATCTAAGTAGGCATATTACCGAAACATTCATGAGTAATTTGTAAGTTATCTTATTTGTTATTAATCTACCTATATGCTATAGCATAAATAATATTTTAAAAGTAGGTTCATAATAAGGCTCGTTTCTGAGGTGATGTCATTCTGCTGTGCATACATGGGTTTATTGGACAGTGGGTAGTGAACGCGACCACGACGCGCCAGACTGGCTTTTCTCAGTTCTTTTTCCAAATTAATGATTTCATCTATTACCCTATACGTAAGCATTTCGTATCTTTTGCAGGCGCGTGATTCATAATATTAATCGACTGTCCTTTTACTATAAATGACGCATATTTAAGTAATAACACATATCCTTGTTAGTTGATTGAATCAGGCGTTACTTTGCGGAAGTTCATCTTGACATCGGTACTTTGAATAATCAGGTGTACGACTCGATCATCATTAGTTTGTATTACGGAATATCAATTGGTTGTAGAAGATATAATTGGTAAAGAGCGTATTGACAAAAGCTTATGGTAGAGTTCCGTAGACGCTCTCAGGCTAGATTTTTCATGTGACTTTAAAATGACAATGATGACGTGTAATGATTTGAGCGCACCTAAACATTTAAAACTTTGTCTTAGTAGCTCAGAGCAAATAAAAAAATCAAGAGAGAATGTTGTGAACAAACAAGTGAAGCCAAATAAAACTACGCCTCGCCGTGTACAGACAATTACACACACATCCACGCACAACGAAACTACGCCTTGGCTTGTCAGTCGAACAATGGCAGCGCAACACCGACGCACTCACACATGTTTAAAAACCCGGCCTCACTTGACTGTTCAACGACGGTCTCTCTTGATTTTTTTATTTGCTCTGAGCTTAGTAGCTAAAACAACTTTGGAGAAAAATCCTAACTATTAAATAAAACCATATGTTTAAGCTCGATTCACTGATAATCCCCAGGAGGAGCTACAGGAATTATTGAAACTAAGTACAATACTTAAAATATTTTTAAATAATTGATAAGAGGCTCATCTGATAAGTTGTGGTTGCCACCCATAACTTAGGACCGAGCCAGTTCAAAACCCTGCGCACGGCATAACTTTTGCAAAGTTAGTTAAATTACTATGTACTCTACTATACTCCTAAATTGCGCAATATTTATAATTATATATAAGGTTTCTTGAAATATTTATCGATCTTAATCCAATTATTAATAAATGATCATTTCAATTATTTCAATTTTCGATGTATTGTTTGTGTCTGTGTCTGTCTCTACCTAACTAAAGTTATTGATTGTCACGTTCGTAAAGAATGAAACCCTAAAAACGTGAAACTGTTTAAACTAGTTATTCTCGTAATCAATCAAATGGAGAAATTAAAAAGTTTCACACAGCATTCACCACGACCAGTAACCAGTAATTTCCTCCCATGTGCAAAACGCGCGTTTCTAATTTGCATAAAATAAACATTACCAAACCCAATAGACCGTCCAATCAGTAATTGAAGGTTAGGTAGGTACTTAGAACTACATCTTGGTGAAAGTTTTTAATTATTAGGTAGATTTAGGTTACACAATTCTGCATATTTTTTGGCCAGCACGGGGTAGCACGTCATTTCCACACCCTCTGCAGGAAGTTACAATTTTCGCATTTTTTTTGTGATATAGTGTGCATACCTCTGTAGGCTGTAGCTAATTTCAACAAAATATATCTACTAGTTACACAGTTAAACTACAAAACAATCATTTGTAAAGAATCCCATTATTTATTTTACTGGCGACAAACGTAAAATAACGTCGATCAGCTCTAAAATGATATCGGCGTCGTTTTATCGGATTTCATCATCATTTTGAGAAAAAGATTATCTTTGAACTTGCTTAAAAAATGGAACAATTATTTCACAAGATAAAGTTTCGCATACTCTAAGCTAGATGCAGTAGTGTATCCCTGTGTATCTCGCTGAGGCTTCGTAACCCTTAAAAGCATAAACTAATTGAATCGATTATTTCAGAAACAACATTTGTCACACTGAATCAACTTATCAGTATAGACAATAAACTTTTTCACACTAAGCCAACAATGAAAACTTGTTTCTCTTATTTACTGTGGTTAAAGAAGTATATTGTACATCTACTAACACAATATTTTTTACATATCAATGTAGCATTTTAGAAATATTTCAAATTTAAAGCCATGGACATATGTTGTTTTTGCAATAAACGTGGACATATGTTATTTTTACATCCATTCTGCAAAAATGAGGTCATATCATTAGTAAATGAAAATGTCGATAATGTTCGCTTTAATTTTATTCAATGAAAAAACATACTAAATTAGTGTCTATAGTTAAAATAAGTCTGTAGAAAAATATCTTGTTCGTTTTTGGACGACATATCATAGAACTTTCCAAAAATTGATATTCTATCTTCTTCAGTAACATTATCATAGCATTTTTTCTTGCAATTACAAGCAGGGCCGATCTCCACTTTATTTACTTGATTATTCTTGTGATTTACATATTCTTTTCCTTGTATGCGAGCTTTTTTTATTACATTTCTTTTGTACTGGTCAGATGCGTTCATACCACGTTTACTTCTCTTCCTCCAAGTACCAACTTCCTCTTCATCACTTCCTGATGATTCCATTTGTACACAAAACACTGGGACTTGGGAGTGCTTATATTTTCAAAATTATAGAATGTTTTAGATTTTCAGAAAAACGTGAATAAATAACCCTCTTGACGATGACAGATCTAAGGCGCGCATATAATGGGACAGTGACAGGCGATCAAGTGTTGACAGTTAAATTATTTCATAAACCACATTTGTCCAGGACAAATGTTGTTTCTGTATTAAGCCTTCTTTTCAAGTCGTCGTAAGTCTATGGATATTTCTTGGACATAAGTTACTTTAGCACCGATTTGTCCGTTTATAGCTGCTTATGAAAATTAAAAAATAAAACGATTTTCTTAAAAAATGTGACAAATGTTGTTTCTGAAATAATCGATTCAATTTTTATATTTTGAGAATTCATACTTCATTTTACTGTCTTTCTGATAAACTCTTCTTACCTTCTACATGCTTCTACTAAGGGACACCGGTGCTATACAATTTTTAATTTTAAGCTTGTTATGCGTTTGTTAATCGATAGCTTGCGTATCATATCCTTGACTTAAATTCTATGAAATGATGATAGCATTTTTACAACAACACCAATAACAATTTAAGTCCAAATACGAGCGAATTCGGTCAAGGGGTTTTAAAGTTATTGGGGTCGCAAGTTTAAAGTTCGGAGTGAACTACATTTTTAATTACATTCTTAGTGCCTGCTATTAATAGTGGAGTAATTTTTTACAGCAGATTTATGCACAGTCATTGCAACACTGTAGCAAGCAAGTTCACATCAAAGTAGGACATTACAATAGTCGCTCATGGCTTTTGTGTTAGTCCACGTCCATCCTAACAGTTCGCTGGGCAACTAGGTCATCACAACTGGCTTAAATTAATACCTAGGGGTCAGTTAGTGTTATTGTGTGGTTACAATGATTGTGCAAAACCATAAACATATAATAACTAGGTGTATAAAGTTAACTAACTTTTCTCTTCTTGTTACCTAGTTCAAGTTTAATTGTAAAGCGATCTAGCGCATATGCATCGCAACTTGTTTTTCTCGAATTCATTTCTCATGTTGCTTTTAAACTTGCGCGATTTGAACACATTATTATTATGTACTATGGACTAATCGCGCACCAAAATTACGAGATAAATAAATACCTCATCATACTGACGTTTCGACCGAGTTTCATCGATCGTGGTCACGGGTAGGCAATTGTCTATCCGTATATGGATAAAATTCAAATTGAGTTTTAGTTGATCAAGCGTTTATTTCTATGTGGATGTTCAAATGTTTTGCTCGCTACGGAGAATTCTAATTAGGAGCTATGAATCAGTACCTACATTTTTCACAAAAAAATACCGCCGAGACAGGTATGATGGAACGTACCAAAACCAGCTGATAGCCAACAATTAATCTTGTCTCTGTCTGCAGGCAGTGTTGTCTTGGGTAAAGTGAGATAGCCTTTTCCAGGTTGTATCTAGGCAGGTTGTGTGAGATATTCGTGCTTCGATAACCTACAAGAAAGCACGTATGAGTATTTTGTAACTATTTGTCATAGATTTTATACACAACTACCGGTAAAAAATGTTATAATTTGTATGAAATTAAAAACTCTATTTAGTTTGTAATATTTTGGAATGTAGAAATTGATTATACGAATCTTTTGAAGATCTGCTTTAGGAATGCACTAATAAAGCTATGTTCTACGATCGTTTTTGCTAATATGGAGCCGTCCCATAATGTGCGTTTCAATCCAAACGGGGGCGTGTGAGCGACCTAACTAATACGTCACCTAATTTTTAGTCAGCTAAGCAATTAGGCCTCGCCTCCGTTTTAGTAATAAAAAAACATGTGTGTTGGAATACGTTACCGCGGAAAATTGTTTTTCTTGGTCTTTTTGTCTGGAACTTTTTGTATGGAGCAGCTGATATTTTTCCCTCAATTCAGGTTTGGTCTTATCGTGAAAGTTCGTCATAATAATGAGTACTAATAAGCGATAAGGCCGCCCTTTATTTTTGTATCTTTATTTCTTCATATTGATGTTATTTCTTGGTGTGTAATAAAGCGTTTATCTATCTACTATAATATTCTAGAATATCTCTGCGTGCAAATACACAATTAAGTACGGTTAAGTACTTGAACTACTAAATAAATTGTTCACTAAGGTTATGTTCCATAAAGCACGTGGAAAACCTTGACCATGACCATTTACAGACTTCAGCGTTACGTAAGTAGGTATTTGTAGGTACAATGTCGTTAAATAAGAAATATAAAAACAAGAATAATACCTATACCGATGGAAATAATTACTAACGTAAAAACCACGTGAAATCTTTAAATTTTTAAGAGACGTTTGTATTAGCTGTTGGGCATAAAAATAATAATCTCCGCGGCGATCTATTTAAGTCATAGGAGTGCGCAAATAGCGGCACGACTGTCGTTGTGGGCGATGAAATGTAATTTTTGTATAAAACGTATCTACTTACCTGTTACCTAGAGCAGCCCCTCTAGCATAGGCAAAGGGCTTAAACCATTTTTTCCCTTACAATGTCGACGCCAAACAATGCTTTGTTTCGTCTTGGAAGGGATAAATTAATGGAAAGATAATTTGTCTATTTGCCATGATAAGAGGCGAGGAGGAAGTAACGTTAGCAAGAAAGCATTCTGTAAATGCAGCCATATGTATTACGCCCATCATATTTCTCTATACCCATTAGCAGATGTACCCTGTATACATTATTTTCTTCACTTACGTACACTTTAATCTTGTACCTACTCAACTACCATTATGCCCAATAGGTATTGACTATTTTATGTCCAATAATTTCCCTATAACAACCACCTTTTAACGATCCCTAAATTAAATTGTAGTACTTTTCGGGCAGACAGTAAACGAATCTACAATATAAGAGAAATACCAAGATATTTTTTATAAAAAGTAATTTGAATAAATTAACATTATCCATTCAAGAACAAATTTTTGATAGTTATATAGGTACCTATATTTTATATTTTTTGCGAAGTCTTAGATGTTGGCCTTTCCACGCAAATGTAGGCCGGTGTAGGACGCCAAGTAGGTAGATACCTACCTAGAGCATCTAGATGTGGGAGTGAACGGACATTGATATATAAAATGTTACCAATTTAGCAGAAATATCAAATCTGAGGAATAGTAAGTACGTCGTGCCTGTCTTATGAAGCGTAGAGACACATTGGGAGCTATTTTCGCACTTCGCTAGAGATGTTATAATTATAGAAGTAGACAAAAATATACGTAAGTACCGTTTCCAAAAATAATGCACGAACGTAGCGTCATTTTCTGTTTATGATATCTACTAGAGTTAGGTAACAAACGCCGGAGGAATATTTAACTGTAGATACACATCTAACACAACGTGCAATCGTACTGTCGTGATTTCTTTGTTTTTGCAAACTGTTCATTCTAGAACAGGTGCACCATGGGTATTTATTTGCGTCTAAAATCGTCACATTTTTCACAATTCCGAGGAACGAAAATTCACATTTACAACATTTTTTCAATGGAAGGTGTGAGTTGATACGAAATCTATAAAGCTCCAGAGATAGGTACTTCGGTAATAATTTGGAATTTATTTTTAATTTTATTGACGCGGTTATAAAATAATAAGTGTAGAGTTCAAATGTTTCGACGTAAACCATTAGTTATAGACTTACATGTGATACTACATTATGTAGTTCAATTATTAATTTCGCGTTACGGTTTTCAATGGTTGATTCATGCGTGATCGAGGTCAGTGGAAAGGCAATATAGCAGATTCATTTCATGCTCGGAGATAAACGCTTCCGTCAAATCTCTCTTCACACATTCCGGCGAAATCTAGCTACAGACGACATCATGCATGAGTAACGTGACCATTTATTTTTACTCGATTCGGGACACCATAATTACGTAAGGGATTAATATTTTAGCCTAATAAAATTCGCGTCTTGGCAGTTGATGGTTCAAGGAACAACTGTGTTATTTGAAATTTAATTCAAGACGGGAAATTGTTATAAATCTTTGTCAAATTGAGCAGGGAACGAAACTTGGACGGCTGCGAAGACCGTTATTACCGTAGAATCTTGGGTGCCTTTTGGATAAATTAACGAATAACAACCGGACTAGATATATAATACCCAAGACATTGGGAGAGAGTAGATACCACAAAACGAACATATCCAGATAACAACGGTAAGTCTGGTTACATTAAACATGTGCCATTAAATTAGATAGTGGAACACTCGCCACTAAAAAAGAAGAACGTGTCAATTTGAGTGAAATCACATATCATTTTCATTAGAGGTACTCGACTCGGTATTGTGAGAGCATCCGCAAGCAGCCATGGTTATGATTAAGACCTATACAACTTACTCTTGGAGAAAACAAGCTGGTGGCAGTCTCCACCCATCAACGTCTTAACTTGAATGCCAAGAACCGGGTTATGACTTCTAAAGAAAACGCTTTTCACTTTCTAGAAAAGTAAACGCATGTGTGTGTTAACTTTCAGCACGTGGATGGACAACATCTATTAAGTTATTAACATCTTATTGTATGCGATGACAAGAAAAAAATATGTTAGTAAATTACGAAAAAGAATTATATATTGCGTTTAAATATCTACGATTTTGTAGTTAGTAGATATCTAAACAACTTGTTTTTCTTTAATCTACATTGGGCCGTGATAAAACAATTATAATTAAATCATGGACTTCAAGTCCATGATTTTAGGAAATTATAATCTCAAAAATCCTGAAAAAAAAATTTTTAATGATATTTTCCAAATGTTATACAACTTTTTGCTCTGGCATGTGTACTTACGACAGTTTCGTTTTCGATATATGTAGTCAAAACGCTGTGCACTCGACGGGTAAAAAGCACAACTTAGTTCCTACATAGTTTCTAAGTAGGTTACTGAATCCACATTCATCATCATATCAAATTCTAGACCGAGTAAATGAAGTTCTCTAGGTATTTAGTTTGGATTCTAAGATAAGAATCGATTCGAAAGCGCGAATAATAACACAGTACGGGTTTTTTGAGAACATCATCATTACAGAGATAGTAAGAGAATCATCGTTTACTTCCATACCTACATACTGTTTATTTTATTGTGCTAAAAATATGCTTATGGGTCGATCAGACTTCCACAAAAAAAGTATGAGTCAAATAGAAAGCTTTCTCATACGATGTCCGTCTAAAATAGTGTAGAGGTTTTTGTCCATACAGTTTTGTACCTAATTATCTCGTGAATAATAATAATGGCTACCTACGCCCTCATACGTATGCAAACACGTAGGCCGCAGACAGGGTGACCATATTTGATTTTCAGCTCATTCACCAGATGCAATATGCGTTTGGTACCTACACAAATCATGCAGATCATATCAGATATATATACTCGTATATCATAATTCACCGAGCTCAAAAATGACGTAAAATAATCATAAAAAAATTTCAACACCTATTTTTAAGAAAATTTGCTTTCCATGCGCAAGAAAAAAATATTATTATTGCATAGAAAATTTTGTGTTAAAAAATGCAAAAAATCCGTATATGTATCGAAGATAAACAAAATGTTTTATTTTAAAATATTCTTTACTTTCGAATTGATACTTATAAATACATCAAGCGTTTATATCAACGCATTTTCAACACTTCTTTCATTTAAATTTCTCGTTTCAACTGTATTTTTAGCAGTAGAGTCGTGACTTTTCAATTCCCAAGACAAACTAAGAGATGGTATTCTCAGCATCCAGTCTGTGCGCTCATTGACGACACGTCGCCCGCGAGAATGAATCATCAGGTGCATATTGAAGTCTTTGTTTGGCAAACGGCTGCTCCATGGCAAATGATAACGCTTTACTCACAGATAATATGAATACGTGTTATGAATCAACCCTTGTTCACGAGATTACAGCTCCTTTATAATTGACAACAATTTACTCAAAGTTATCGCATTTACTCGCGCAATTTATAGAAACAAAAATTAGTCATGGACTAAGAAATTATTAATAATTCGCAGGTAGCAAAGTTTATACAGCATGATTCTTGGTATGAAACTTACTGTTATTTTGTTAATGTACGATCTGTTGGCACTAAATTGTGAATTTGATTTTACATTTTATGAATTAATTATTTCATAGAATCAATCGTGGATTGACCTTTTTGAAAGCTGCAAAAAAAGCTCAATAAAATAATAAATAAATAGGTGCATAGCAAAATCGGTACACAATAAAAATTAACATGACCCTATTTTAAGACTGCACTTATACAAAATTCACACTATGTGAATAAGGTACGCATAAACCACACAGGTAATAAATAATAACAACTTTTTTCCGTTACTGCCAGAAGTCCGAAGAAGTTTTTGCCTGACTAGCCAGTTTAAAAAGGAAAAAACGTACAGAATCGTGTTTGTAAAGGTTACTTGCTTGCATTACTTGTATTTGTGAGACCAGAATGAACTCACAGTTAAAATTGGTACTAACTTTCGATATAAAATTATCTTTAAACTTGTATGTTTTTTGATGAGTTAATTTAAGCAGACTGTAGTTTTATCAGTTACCTGTTTCATGTCTACGTTACTTGCAAAGACGGAATCTATGTGACATTGTTAAATTTTTTATTGATTTGGTCATAAATAATACCGTAACTTGTCCATTTCACATAGATTTAGAACTTGGTGTGTAACTAAACTTAAAATACTATAGAATCATTGATCTGTAGAAGAGACAATAACACACATCTCAATAAAATGCTTGATAAAATGTTACGGGCGACATGTAGTCTGCACATTTTTCACATTTTAGAAAACAAATTGCAAACTAGATTTGCATATTAAGAATGTCTGTCAAGGATCATGAAGAACTTATCGTAATCGTCATAAATAAATAAATATTAGGGGACATCTTACACACGGTATCTGACACCAAACTAAGCAATGCTTGTAATATACCAGAGACTGATATACTACATCAACATATTTTTAAATACATACTTATATAGATAAATAGCTGCGCCCCGCGGTATTACCCGCGTTTGACTGAGATAAAAAGAAGCCTATGAGTTAATCCAAGGTCTAAGCTACTTTAATACCGAATTTTACCCAAATCTGTTCAGCCAATTGTCGTGAAAGGGGAACAAATATGTATGTATGGACATACAAACTTTCGCGATTATAATATTATATAATAGGATAACACCCAGACAAAGAGCAAATACCCATATTCATCACATAAATACTTGCCTTTGGTGGGAATCGGACCCACGCCTCTTTGATCCAGGTGTCAGGATCACCAACCACTGGGCCACTGAGGCAGTCAGAGACTGATATGTCGAAAAATCCCAGGGATGCGCCATCGTGCCGGTTGGCGACCAGACGAGAGGGCCCGATGGACATCCTTGGGGGGGCTCGGGCGTCCCCGCGGTCTCCAGGCTAGTCTACCATGGATGTGTGTGGTTTGTGTGTTGTACCACTGAATCTGCAGAGTGACGTCTCGTTCCACTACCGACTTTCTACCTACTTTACTCCTTAAAATAAACATGAGAAACAGTAGAAGTAAAAAAACCTGTACACAGCGACATCACTCCCTCTCACTCATAGTGCACCTGTGCAATATTCGGGGCCTGCACTCCAATCTCACGCCTGTCCATCATCATCTTGAGACAGATCGACCTTACCTATTGTTTCGGAGACGCAGATTGCTGGTCCATCCGACGTGTCGTACCTCTCCTACCCAGGGTACTCCCTGGAGCACCGTTTTAAACCACGTGCGGGTGTTTACGTGTACGCCCGGAATGATATTTGCTTTCTGCGCCTTCGTAGGTTTGAAGACCCCTCTTTCTCAGTGCTCTGGGCTTTGGCAGACACTGGCTTAGAAAAAATTATCTACGCCTGTGTATACCGATCACACAGCGGGAATCAGGAGATGACCAGACTTACTGAATACCTCAGTGAGGCTGCGGATGCTGCTCAGCTCAGCTACTCCTCGGCCCAATTAGTGATCCTGGGGGACTTTAATGGCCACCACAAAGAGTGGCTTCACCCATACCTGGACACAAATCATGCTGGGCTAGAGACGCGTAAGCTTGCTTGGACACTTAATCTCACCCAGCTGGTTCAAGGCGCCACTCGGATACCTGACGTTGACTCGCACACAGCCTACTGCTTGGACCTTCTGCTAACTACCGATCCAGACCGTTATTCAGTGGCGATTTCCTCACCGTTAGGTACATCTGATCACTGTCTGGTGAAATCTGTATCCGTCTACTCCCCTTCAGACCTCAGCCCCAAAGGGTCACGACGGGTGTGGCGGTACTAGTTAGCGGATTGGGATGAGATGCGGTGTTTCTTTGCATCTTATCCTTGGCAGCCTGTGTGCTTTTCTTCCGATGATCCTTCTACGTGCGCGGATGCCGTAACAGATGTAGTGTTTCGTACCGCCATGGAATACTTCATCCCATTTTCGGACGTGCCTCTGTCTAGCAAAGCTCGGCCCTGGTTTGGGCCTGAATGTGGACGCGCCGAAGCGCAAAAGCATCAGGCATACATGGCTTGGGTCGATGCTCGAAACCGTAAGTTGGGGGACATACGTCTGAAGAAGAAGGCATTCAATAGGGCTGCTAAGTCCTGCAAAAGGGTTATGCGGAAGGCTCGCTTCGATCACATTAGTCGAATAGGGAACAAGCTTGCTTCTTACCCTGCGGGTAGTAAGGCATTCTGGTCCCTAGCTAGATCGGTTGAAGCGAACTTTTGCCGCCCCTCACTGCCTCCGTT
The DNA here is from genome assembly GCA_949316475.1 of Hypomecis punctinalis. Classification (NCBI taxonomy): domain Eukaryota; kingdom Metazoa; phylum Arthropoda; class Insecta; order Lepidoptera; family Geometridae; genus Hypomecis; species Hypomecis punctinalis. Next base: position 13,715,504 of record OX438803.1, on the reverse strand, counting down.
GCTGAAACCTAATGGTTCACTGGCCCATACCGCGGTAGAGAAAGCAAATTTATTTGCATCTCAATTTGCTGAGTCTTCGCGTCTGGACCCCGGTAGTGCGAGACCTCCAACTTTGCCAAGCTGTGGCACTGGAATGAGTGAAATACATATCCGGCAAAAGGAGGTTCTCAAAGTTCTCCGCAGTCTAGATGTGAACAAGGCTAGTGGCCCTGATGGTATTCCGGCCATTGTACTGAGGACTTGTGCGCCCGAACTCTCGCCTGTGCTGACTCGCCTCTTTCGCCTATCTCTGAAGACAGGTCAAGTGCCCAAATCTTGGAAGCTTGCTAACGTACAGCCTGTTCCCAAGAAAGGCAGCCGTGCCGACCCTGCTAACTACAGAACGATTTCGATCACGTCTATACTCTGTAAGAGTATGGAACGTGTTCTTAACAACAGGCTCCTGGCCTAAGCGAATGACTTACTCAGTAACCGCCAGTACGGCTTTCGCCGAAACCGGTCTACTGGGGACCTTCTGGCGTACGCCACACACATTTGGAGTGAGGTCATTGAGAAGCACGGGGAGGCGCTGGCTGTCTCCTTGGACATCTCGAAAGCTTTTGACAGGGTCTGGCATGAGAGCCTTATTGGCAAGCTTTCATCTTACGGCCTGCCTGCTGATTTCTGCGCCTGGATATCAGATTTCTTGAGGAATCGGTCGATACGAGTGGTTGTAGATGGCTTCTCGTCAGACCTAATGGCTATCAATGCCGGTGTTCCTCAGGGGTCAGTGCTCTCTGCGACCCTCTTCCTACTGCATATCAATGATCTGCTAAAGCCCGGGATCTTTGGGTACGCAGACGACAGTACAGTCGTGGAGAGCTACACATCCGATGCAAGAGCCAGCGGGCCACAGATCGAGTCACTCAGGGAGGCTATGGTCGAACGGCTCAACTTGAGTCTGGAGGCGGTGTCTGACTGGGGTGATACTAACCTGGTCAAGTTTAATGCCACGAAGACTCAAGGCTGTTTGTTTTCGGCCAAAAAGAGACCCTTTCAATTGTCTCCCGCTTTCCGAGGTGTCTCCGTTCCTGTAACTGGCAGCTTGGAACTATTAGGAGTTTCGCTCTCATCGACTCTTAACTTTGGCTCTTACATAGAGTCAAAAGCCCAATTAGCCTCCAAAAAACTTGGTGTTCTCTCTAAGGTGAGACGGTATTTCACACCTGAGCAACTACTTAGCCTTTATAAAGCACAAGTCAGGTCTTGCATGGAATAATGCTCTCACCTTTGGGATGGCTCTGCCAAATATCAACTGGAGGCTCTGGAGTCGATTGAGAGACGAGCCAGGAGGCTGATTGACAACGACACTTTGACTAAGTCGCAGCTGCAAAGTCTTGAGCATCGACGTAAGGTGGCGTGTTTGTCGGCCTTGTATCGGATTCACTTCGGAGAGTGCGCTCAGGAGTTGCACAATCTGGTCCCCCCTGCCCCTTTCTTCTATCGTACGGCTAGGCAGACGCGACCAAAGCGCCACCCTTATATGGTGGACATTCCGCGCGTTAGAACAAAGCGTTTCGAATCCTCATTCCTCATACGAACAGCCAAAATGTGGAACGCTTTGCCTGGGTCTGTCTTCCCGCTTAAGTACAACGTGGGTGTCTTCAAATCCCGAGTAAATAGGTATCTTCTAGGTAAGCGTGCTACATCCTAGACCGCATATCTGCTCAACATCAGGCAGTATGTAGTCAAACGCAAACCTACAATGAATAAAAAAAAAAAAAAGATATAGAACATGAAATTCTAAATACTTATTTTAAATGTTGAAAATATGCGAAAAACAGAAAATCTACAGTAGGGAGCCGAACAATGCAGTCGTCATGGAAATGTGGCATTACACAAAAATTAAAATCTGTATCAAGTAAATATAGTTGGAATATATTTGGAAGACATGATTTATGCGTTTTTTGATTATTTTTAAGTTGACATCATTAATTCTATCTACATCAATAACTCCTAAAAAATAAAAAATATACAATTATAATACTTAAACCTCGATAATTATGGCACAGAAGGGTAAATAATACTGAAAATAGTAAGTAATAAAGATGAGAGATTACAATTCCTTGAGGGTTTTTCTTAGAATGTCCAAATAAATGCAAGCGTGTTTGGGCTCGAACACTAGCGCCGGTCGCAGGCGGATGGCCGTCTCTCCGCACGTCCCACTCAACACACCTGAAACAAAATCGTATGGCTATAAAATAATGTTTCACCAAAAATAGCACAACCCACTTCGATGCAATCTAGGCACAGAATTGTATCCCATTTATAGATTATTTTTGATACTTATTTATCAAAAACAGCTCCGATTTAAATGGGACTACCTCTGAAGTATGGTCTACCAAACACAAAAAGAAATATAATAGAGTTTGTGCTGAGGCACGAACGGATGACTTTCATGCGATTATTCGCAAGAAAGTCGCGTCCCTGCGATAGAGTGCGAGGCAGTCGCAATGGTATTCTTCAAATGATTGCTGATCGATTGGATTGCCCCATTCAGAATAAGTGGATGTTAATTGTTATGGGCACTAAATTAAAAATCTTGTAATTAATGTTTAAAATTAATGACTCAATTGTATTTAATTTTTTATGGATAATTATTGTCTGAATTAAAATGATAAATAATAAAATAAATGTGCAAAAAGAGAAGCGTCGTAGGTGAGATCGCCCGTGTGCCATTTTACTAATTTTGTTACGTTGATAACACCGCTCTGTCATTGCTAGTACATACAACTAAAAGTGTTTGATACTTGGTAGACACCAATTCGGTTTTCATCATTTAGACTCGCGTGTACCGAGTAGTCGGTACCTTGAATGCTGATAAAATCTTATTGTTAGATCACCGTAACGTCACGACGGTTCTATTTTTGCACAAACTCTACTAATAGGTAAGAGTTCTCCAACCTCCTGCCTCCTTATTGACTGGTTCAAAGTCCAGCAGACTTATTGATTGACCAAAGGATTTCAAGGTTAGTCAGAATCTCACCATTCTTCTTCAATTTCTCGTTGATTGTGTCCCTTATCTCCGTATTATGAGCGTTGTAAGCGAGGAAGGTGCCGCGTCCCCTGACGCTGTGTATTTTGCCTGCAACTTCCTTCTCGATTTCAAGTAGTCCAGTCTTAAGCACATTCCCAGTCTTGTTCGCCAAGTCGATCAGGTTGTCTCGCTTGATGACTTGCAGTACTTTCTCGAGGAGGATTAATTTGCTCGGGTCTCCCATCCATGTATTGAAGATGCGGTAAGGATGGGGAGCTCTGCAAGTATGGACATCGCTATATTATATTGTCTACAATATATCCTAAATAAATAGACCGCGTCACACAAGTTGACAATTCAATCCTGACTGAAGCTCACACAATGTCGCGCGTTGATTGGATATTGCGCAGCTTGTAGCTAACTTCATTTCCGCCAACTTGCGTGACGCGGCCTAAATATATTTGTATGAAATAAGAAGGTAGCACATCTTGGTATACAGACCATGGCGTTTATTCCGAAAAAATAACAATTCTCGTGGGATAAAAGAATTTCAGCAAAAAACAAACTAGTAGAAAATTGTATCTCTAAACATTTTCTTATCAATTCAAAAGAAAAGAGGTATTGTTAATTTAATCTCAATGGGTTCAAAATTCAGTTATTGGAATCTCTAGAAAAATCTCTAGGAAAATCTAGAAATGCCTGTATGTGGTTTCTAATCGCGAACTTTACATCCCCATCGGTTATCAGTCCTCGGTGCTATGTGCCCTGCCCACTATAATATATAGTGCCGGTTGCAGACTAAGGTCTAGGCTAAGTTAATTTAGCTTAGCTTGCATAGCTGACGCAGTTTTCCATAGATCAAGCATAGCTCGCAGTTTGCACAGTTCTATGGAAAACTGTTTCAGCTATTCGAGCTAACCCCAAACTAACTAAGCTCTTGGTCTGCGACTCGCATAAAACTGAACTCTTTACTAGGTACTTTGAACTTTGATTCTTCTGGAACTCCTCATTTCTAATTCGATCTCGTAGCTCTACAGCTTGTTGAGCTACACATGTATGTTCCGTAAGTAACGAAAATTAAATTGGTATTTACCGATTCGAACTAAATGGTGTCTGTGAGGTTAGCTACAAGCTGCGCAAATCCCCACACCTCGCCGCCGTTTACAATGAATTTGCTACTGCACAATAACTCGCCTCATGTTCACAGACGTCATTAAACTTGATTTAGCCTATAACACACTGGTCGAAAGTTTTCGAATAGTGTGTTATACTGAGCGCCACACAAATCGACGGATGGGAAGTTATGCACAAGCACTACGCAAAAGCCGAAATATAGGCATTCGCGGGAGCCAGAGAAACGAGACGACGAGGCACACCCGTCCGCCAACCTCATGTTTCCTGCGCGCTCCCTACGCTATACGACACGCGGCGTTGGGATTCTGCACACATGCGCAATAATTAGCCAATCACGGCGAAGTGTCATCTGCGGCTAACATCTAATCTGCCTATTTGTGTGGCTCAGTATTTATTATTAGCCTTTTATTCTGAGCGAGTTTTAGTTGAATGTATTCTGGATATTATTGCTATAAAATGTCCCTCAGCTCAGTGTGCCTTTTGGCATAGGCCTCCTCCAACTGTCTCCATTGTGGTCTATCTTCAGCGACTCTTGTCCAGTATGGTCCCAAGGTTAGTCTGATATCGTCGTACCGTCGTGTGGCTCAGTATATCAGTAAATTCATTCGACCAGTGTGTGTTTCTATTCTTTACAAAAATTATTAATAAAATACGTACAAAAAATCTGAATTGAAGTAGATTCCACCAGTTAGCATTTTCTTGCTGAAAGTGACGACATCTGGCGGCAAGGGCAGGTCGAAGTGTTCGTGACACCACATTTTCCCGGTGGGCCCACAGCCCGTTTGCACCTCGTCTATTATAAGTGCCACGCCTTTCTGTTAACATATCATTAAAACATAAATACTTATGAAAATCCTTAAATACTAATAATTTTCTGAACAGTAGAGCTCGCGGCAGATTTCTTTAACCAAATCTTCATAAACCTATATCTCGACGATTCTTAATCGATTTGGTCCATATTTGGTTTGGTTCCTGCGGGAGGTTTACTGTTCGGAAAACTAACTACTAGTACATATAATGGTAGGCAATTTTGAACTTTGAAGTCCTGCATTGACGTCCCCCATGAGGAGTTTTCTCCCTCAAGCGTCTACCCGAGCCAGCCCAGCTCCTTAAAGTAACGAAGCGTGGATCTGGGCCGCTGGCACAACTGCGCCAGTGGCTTGTTTGTACGGCATGTTTGTATAGAACGGGCTAGCCACCCTGGTGTAAGAATTTAACACATTTTACAAAATCTATATTGAAGTTCAAGAACAACGATGATCAACTGCAAGCATGTATTTGTATTTAAGTTACCTTTTTGCAAAGAGCTTGGAGGTTTTGGAAGAATTGTGGCGAGGCCTCGTGGTCCCCGCCCTCGGACTGAATTGGCTCCACGATCAGGCCGGCTACGGGCGTGCTGCTTTTGTTGAACTGCTCTATGATATCCTCCGTCGCCGCGAGACATCTGTTGATGGCACACAGATGGTACTATTATCAGAGAATAAATAATAGTAGCAGTTAAGGATCACTCCAAGACAACAAGTATATTATTATAAATAGCGTCCCATAATATGCGGCGTCGCAATAAAGTACGCTCTTTGCAGTCTGGGGGTTTTGGAAGAACTGTGGCGATGCCTCGCACTGCTCTACGATATCCTCTGTGGCCGCGAGACATCTTGATTGCACATAGCTCATGCTATTATTACAGAATGAATGATATTAGTACGATGATATGATTAGTACTGGAGGATCACTCCGAGAAAACAATTATTATACAAATTAATAGCGACCCTTGCAGCGATACATAGCTCGTTCTACTTTTAGCTTTTGAATTCGTCCATTTTCATGTTGGTGATGTGTGGTGAGGAATTAGACACTCCCCCTTTCCATGTTTCATCATCTTATAGGCCATAGGTCGTCCGATGCTGAATATATGCCTCCCCAGTAGATCGCTAAGATGTGGCTTGCACCTGTGGTCCTGCGGTCTGAATGAGGTTGTCCATCCTCGTCTTGGGTGGACGTCCTACTGTGGCGCTTACCGATACGTGGTTGCCACTCAAGAAAGTGTATTTTTATTGTACTTCAAAATAGGAGGTTTTCAATTGACTGTTTTATTTTGTTGTAGGTATGTTACGTGATTACTCCGTCAATTATGAACCGATTTTGATGATTCTTTGTTTGTTAAGTAGATCATACTTCCGAGGTGTGTAGAGAAACTAACCTTTTTGTTAGCTTCTCTACATTCAAACTTTTTTAACGATATTACTGCCAATTAACAATTATTCTATGTACGAAAATTTTAAATTGCTTTTGACAGGATCAGCGATCCTTGTTTTAAAATTGAGGCAGTCTGGGGAGAGAAGTCATCAAGGAGACACGAAAGATGGTGCATGTCTTGTGGTATTTTTATGAAAGTATATGTGGTGTTAGTTCATGTTAACTTGTAATCTTTGAACGTGGTGACGGGTCCTGCAGAGAAGACAGCATGAGCGTCTGGTAATTTTTCTTCGCGAGGCTTCGGTCTCTTTGACCTTGTTACAGGAGGACCTCATCTTTTGGGGCCACTGACCTTGCCACTTACTTTGGAGTACCGAGCTAGCGCTACAGGCGCCTTCACCTCAAGCGCCAGAACAACTCCACGGGCGTCTTCACGCTAGTGCCCAGCTAGCGCACAAGCGCCTCCACCTCAAGCGCCCCAACACCACGGGCGTATATACGCTAACGCACAGCTGGCGCTACAGGCGCTTCCATCTCCAGCGCCCTGCTGGCGCTACGTCTATCGGCGGGTCCAGCTTGTCTACGCTCCAACCTCGGCCAGCCCCCAGTGTGTTTTCTTTGTGTGCTACCCCTCCCCTGTTAGGCTAACATTCCACGGACTCTTTTCAAAATTCTCTCTCTATTCGCTTCAAGAAAAACATATAGACTATAAGTGCAGTGTTATTTATATGGTGAAATGATTAAATGTGTAAACAATATGGTTAGTTTTCTATATTAATCTCCTTTCTTCGAACCGTTAGGAATCCTAACCACTAGGCAGGACTCTTGGGGTAGGTTCTCTGAAGTCTCGTAACTTGTGGTGTTGCAACCGGCTCCCCCGCTTGCAACATTACCGGTTCTTACTCTGATACTCTTAACCTGTGGTGCAGCAACCGGCTCCCCCTCTTGCCGCATTACAGGTTCCTCTCTAATCCTCTCTTAACTTGTGGTGCTGCAAACGGCTACCCCGTGTGCAACACTACAGGTGGTGGGTTTCTTTTGAATTTTATCGATATTAGTTGAAACGATTTTGATAAATAAACAATACTAAAAAAATGGCATACATCAATTCGACCAAACTGTTCGAATTGTATACATTGCAATGATTGAAAACGGTTGTAATATTTTTGGTGAAATTTAATTATTTGTATACGGTATCAAAATTTCTTGACCCTCTGTATCATGCAGTAGACTTATAGAAGGTAACATAGGTATACTGAGCGCCACACAAAATGAAAGATGGGAAGGTAGCCGCAGAGAGCTGCGCAAACGCCAAAATATAGACGTTAGCGGGTGCCAGAGAGACGAGACGCCGGCGCACACCCGCCCGCCAACCTCGTGCCTCCCGCGCGCTCCCTACGCCCGAGCTCACTACTTCGCCATTTGTATAGGCATTGTGCACACATGCGCAATAATTAGCGAATCACGGCGAAGTGTCATCTGCGGCTCACTTCCCATCTTTCAATTTGTGTGGCGCTCAGTATACGAAAATCAACACGGTAGGATTATAATGATTTTTCGCTGTTCGCTGAGTTAATGATGTGCCCAATATATTCTAAAACAGGTGCAGTAGCGTTATATTGTGATATTTTAAAGCATAAAAACTAAAGGATAATGGTTGTATTATTAGCAGAATTTTAGAGCGTTAATAGTAAAATAGGTGCAGTGCTTCAGTACCGCATGCCACAAAATAACACACATAAAAATAAAAACACATACACAAGAATATAAAGGTGCAAGCTAGCAAGTTGCAAAAGCAGAAACAAAATAGACATTCAAAAATTAAACAGTGCACAAAAAGCAAAATCGCCTTGCCTTAACTCTCTTGAGTACATTATGTTGAAATGAAAGTAAACTGTCTGAAAAGGAAAATAAATAAAAGTTGAATGAAAAGATACAGAGAGTAGGTGAAAAACGCCACAAGTCAACATGCATATTTATTAAAAAATATTCGCTGTATTGTATTTGAAGTTCGCGCCAAATAACTAAAACAAAGTTAGCATCTCTAGTATAGGCCGAATCATACAAGTCGGTGGACGTGACGTTAGCTACAAGCTGTGCAATATCCAATCCTGACTGAAGCTCATATAAAGATGCGTATTGATTGGATTTCGCACAGCTTGTAGCTAACTTCACATCCGCCGACTTGTATGATTCGGCCTATACAATGCGGATTATACCTATTGCCCAGTAAAACATATTACCTCGCCATTAACCAAGCTAGAGATTTTCTCTAGGGGGTAGTTGTGTTTTTAGCCTACTCTTGAAAAATAAAATTTATTGACTTTAATTTAATTCTCCGCTGGGCAAAGTCGTCATAATGTGGCACGAGATGTACTATCTATCACTTCATTAAAACTACCGTGAGTATTCTTCATAACTATAAAATGATACGGCTAAAACTATAAGGAACAATATAGAAAACTATAAGAAACTATAAGGAAGGCACCACTCACCCGTGCCCCTCTATTTGATTGGGCTTCACGCAGCTTGTATGTTAACTAACTTCACATCCGCCGACTTGTATGATTCGGCCTATACCTCACCTCAGATTACACATAAAATCTACTTACGCACAGGTTGATCTAATGTGGCACGAGATGTACTATCTATCACTTCATTAAAACTACCGTGAGTATTCTTCATAACTATAAAATGATACGGCTAAAACTCACGTTAATATACGGTCGATCCCCCGTCGACCGGGGCGCGTATTCCCCGAGGATGGAGTACAGAATACTCCGAAACCGGTCGGATTCCCGGCGGATCGATCGTATAATTATAACGCGAGTTTTAACCGTATTATATTATAGTTGTCTATCTATCGGCCTTAGGATGTCCTCTGCTGAACATAGGCATCCCCCATGGATTTCCAATCAGGTCGAGTGGAAGCGGCCTGCATCCAGCGCATTCCTGCGATCTTTTCAGTCAGTCAGTCAGTCAGTTTCGTCAATCTACCTAGTCGGTGGACGTCCTACGCTGCGCTTGCTGGTCTGTGGTCTCCATTCGAGAAGTTTACGGCTCCATCGGCCATCCGTTCTCAGACTGCCACTTTAATTTGCTAATCCGCTGGGCAATGTCTGTAACTTTGGTTCGTCTGCGGATCTCCTCATTTCTGATTCGATCCCGCAGAGAGACACCGAGCATAGCCCTCTCCATAACACGATGGTCGATATTGAGCTTATTCGTAAGGCCCACATTAAAAGACCACATTTCAGTTCCATAGAAATTATGTACGAGATGTACACGTCATATAAGATAAACCAACACCATAGAAGTATTAAATATTATAGCTGATTAACTTGAAACTGAAACATATACGGATTTATGTAACAACCGACAGCCTCCAGCAGTTCCGCCACCCTTTCTGCCTTCACACGATTAGTGGACAGCCCCTAACCAGAATTATATAGTCTGTTCGTCATTGCTTGGAAAAAAGATAAACAAACGAATCGCATTAATTTTTACATTTCAGATTTAAGGAACTTTACTATGAACGAGAAAAATCTGTAAATATATTTTTGAGATAGCTTAGGCAAAAAGCAATCGGAAAATGTACCTTTTCGATCATAAAAATAACAAAATAAATTTAAAAAATCAATACAAAATATTCCGTCTTTTTAATCTGTGCATAAAATAGTCGCTGCTATGTTATGACGTCATACGACTATGTAAACATTGAATAGTTTGTATACTTGTATTCCAGGAACAGCACACCAACGGTAACTCATTATTAACCATTTAAAATAACTCATTTTCAACTTAAATCTCAAACCTACAAACAATGACACCAGCGTGGAAAATATTTACGTGCATTGCACAGAGTAAAATAATCATCCATCGTTTACGTAAACTACGCGCGAAATTTTGAAATTATAAAATTAAAATGCATTTTTAAAACACTTAACGATTGAATAAATTTTTATTTTATTTTTTTAGTGGTTTATTAGACCAACAGGATCTAACTGAGATACTTTTAAAAAAATACTGTAATACCCTATTGTGAAATTAAGATGAATTTTAGTGATATCTCTGTGTGACTAGATGCATTAATATTATTTTTGTGATCAGATGAGAAACAGAAGAGGAACAGAAGACAGTTTGTTTACCTTTAAATTTCGAAACTTTTGAATATACTGTACAATAATAGCACATGCACATTAAACCAATCCTTTCAGCTCGTTTATTATGTGTTAAAATGAAACATACCTGTTATCATCCTCGGCGTTTTCCCGTTGGTTCTCTTCGAGAGGGTACTTGTATCTGGGGAAGGGCGCTACCGGCCAGTCGAACGCGGGGCAGTCTAACTTGTGTATCGGCTTCGATCGCGTCGTAGACAGAGCTCCGAACGTACGCCCGTGGAAAGCGCCCTGAAATTCACAATCAAAATATTTACAAAAATGTACCGGCCGTGTTTTAAGTAGATGTAGGAACCGTGGTGGTCTAGTGGTAATGACACTCGCCTTACAATCGTAAGATCGTGGGTTCAAATCCTGGTCCCGTATGTAATGTTACAAACGGGGAAGCCGTTTGCAGCACCACAAGTTAAGAGAGGATTAGAGAGAAAAACCTGTAATGCGGCAAGCGGGGGAGCCGGTTGCAGCACCACAGGTTAAGAGTATCAGAGTAAACTGTAGCGTTACAAACGGGGTAGCCGTTTGCAGCACCACAGGTAAAGAGAGGATTAGAGAGAGAAACCTGTAACGCGGCAAGCGGGGAAGCCGGTTGCAGCACCACAGGTAATGAGTATCAGAGTAAGAACCGGTAATGTTGCAAGCGGGGGAGCCGGTTGCATTGCAACACCACAAGTTACGAGACTTCAGAGAACCTACCCCAAGAGTCCTGCCTAGTGGTTAGGATTCCTAACGGTTCGAAGAAAGGATATTAATATAGAAAACTAACCATACTGTTTACACATTTATTCATTTCACCATATAAATAACACTGCACTTATAGTCTATATGTTTTTCTTGAAGCGAATAGAGAGAGAATTTTGAAAAGAGTCCGTGGAATGTTAGCCTAACAGGGGAGGGGTAGCACACAAAGAAAACACACTGGAGGCCGGCCGAGGTTGGAGCGAAGACAAGCTGGACCCGCCGATAGACGTAGCGCCAGCAGGGCGCTGGAGATAGAAGCGCCTGTAGCGCCAGCTGTGCGTTAGCGTGTATACGCCCGTGATGTTGTGGCGCTTGAGGTGGAGGCGCTTGAGCGCTAGCTGGGCACTAGCGTGAAGACGCCCGTGGTGTTGTTCTGGCGCTTGAGGTGGAGGCGCCTGTAGCGCTGGCTCGGTACTCCAAGGTAAGTGGCAAGTCAGTGGCCTCAAGTCAGTGGCCCCAAAAGATGAGGTCCTCCTGTAACAAGGTCAAAGAGACCGAAGCCTCGCGAAGAAAAATTACCAGACGCTCATGCTGTCTTCTCTGCAGGACCCGTCACCACGTTCAAAGATCACACGTTAACATGAACTAACACCACATATACTTTCATAAAAATACCACAAGACATGCACCATCTTTCGTGTCTCCTTGATGACTTCTCTTCCAAGACTGACTGAATTTTAAAACAAGGATCGCTGATCCTGTCAAAAGCAATTTAAAATTTTCGTACATAGAATAATTGTTAGTTGGCAGTGATATCGTTAAAAAAGTTTGAATGTAGAGAAGCTAACAAAAAGGTTAGTTTCTCTACATTTCCGTCTCGCCTCGCGAAGAAAAATTACCAGACGCTCATGCTGTCTTCTCTGCAGGACCCGTCACCACGTTCAAAGATCACACGTTAACATGAACTAACACCACATATATTTTCATAAAAATACCACAAGACATGCACCATCTTTCGTGTCTCCTTGATGACTTCTCTTCCAAGACTGACTGAATTTTAAAACAAGGATCGCTGATCCTGTCAAAAGCAATTTAAAATTTTCGTACATAGAATAATTGTTAGTTGGCAGTGATATCGTTAAAAAAGTTTGAATGTAGAGAAGCTAACAAAAAGGTTAGTTTCTCTACACGTACCAATGATTTCCTTGGAATTTATGTACGGAATTTTACACCAGGGCTTTTCGGTGAAGGAAAACATCGTGAGGCAACCTGCATACGTCCGTTTATAAGAAATCCGATGGCGTATGTGAATCCACCAACCCGCACTGGGCCAGCGTGGTGGATTTGGCCCAATCGCCCTTCGTGGGTAGGCCTACGTCCTGCAGTGAACTATTAAAAACAGTAACAACAGTACCGGCCTTTAGAAGCCATGGTGGTCTAGAGGTCGTGGGTTCAAATCCCCGATCCCGTACCAATGAGTTCTTTGTAATTTATGTACGGGATTTCACACCACTGGCTTTTCAGTGAAGGAAAACATCGTAAAGCAACCTGCATACGTCCGTAGAAGAAATTCGATGGCGTATGTGAATCCACCAACCCGCACTGGGCCAGCGTGGTGGATATGGCCCAATCGCCCTTCGGGGGTAGGCATAAGTCCAGCAGTGGACTATTAAAAAAAGGCTGGTACAGTACCGGCCTTTATGGTGGAAGCCGTGGTGGTCTAGTGGTAGTAACTTACAATCGTAAGGTCGTGGGCTCGAATCTCTGTCATGTAACAATGTGTTATTTGGAATTTATGTGCGGATATTAACACCACTGTCTTTTTGGTGTTGGAAAACATCGTGAGGCAACCTGCATAATATGTCCGTAGAAGAAAGATGGCGTATGTGAATTCACCGAAGGTTGATTGGGCTTTATCTACTACGCTGGCCCAGTGCAGGTTGGTGGATTCATATACGACATCGAATTTTTTCAATTTCTTACGGAAAACATTTAGTACATTTATTGAATTATACGATAATAATGTTGCAATTATCAAGTAGGGCTGTATTGAATGGATCTAGCAATCACTGGATAATCAGAAAGGAACTTCGAAATATAACCTATATTTACGGCAATACCTAAACAATATTAAGAAGGCGCATTAAAAAAAAATCAAAGCTGGACTTAATTCGATATGAAGGAAGCATTTATATGGCGGCACGTGAACAATACACAGTCTGTTTTAACTTTTAACACGGAAATCCTAGTGTTCTCCGAATATGGTACTAGCGAGAAGGGCAAAACTCCACCGAACCGGTGTTTCAACTTTTCATGTACCTACCAGTTTGATGCAGTAGGTAAACGTTATTCAGGTCTCGCAAAATTGCAAATAGCAAATAAAGAGCTGATATTCAAGGTCGTTGATATTACTTGAGTATACGAGAAGTAGGTAGCGAATTTTATCCCCGTTCAGGTATACATTTCAGTGATGAAGTATCTGACTGTCTATCTATTCTGGGTCTGGGTATTATTGTTATCAATGTTTGCAATTTGTGTTCAGAGGGAACTCTGACACCCGGTGTTCTAATAGATAGTAATTAGTGTCAAGTTTAATTCAGTAGGTGGTAGGCAGCGCGGTAATTAATATAGCTATTCGGAAATTAGGCACCGCATAATTTCCGGTACTCGATCTATACTATGAATCCGGGGGGTGGCATTTAAAACTGAGCGCTCCTCCTGGATGTTTTTACCGTTTAGACATATCAGAGGCCTTCAGGCGGTTCAGCAGCTCTGACACCAAGGCTAGCCACCCGGCCTGTTTAAATTTACTTTATGAATCCGTAACTATGCCATAAATCCATAACCATGTAAACCATGTAAGTAGCTCTATCACAGTCAAAATGTGAAGTTGACATACAAACCATTTTTTTTTGACGTGGTATGTATCTGTATTTGCCGATACTGCTTATATCAAACTGCTTGTCTAGACTAGCTCAGTAAATGTTTTATTTTTTTATAACCATGTGATGTCACCTGCCGGCTCCACCGGAAGACCAGCGCTGGTTCTCAGCTAGCATATGCTGAGGTGGAGCCGATTTGTGACAGAAATATAGATTATAAGTGGTATTCTACTTAGTTTTAATATTTATTATGTTTAATTTAAATATGTTGTATTTTTGTCACAATAAAAGGATGTCTATAACTATGTCTAAATTATATCTATGGGAAAAATTACATCGAGTCCATGCATTATGCGAAAAGTTCTCGCGTGGAGACCACGTCACGACAAGAACAGCGCAGTGCGTCCACCTGTACGGTGTTTAAATGACTTTATTAAGACCGCAGGATGGCGCTGGATGCAAGCCGCTTCCAAACGGATGGGAGATATATAGGAGAGGCCTATAGATCTCCCATCGTGGACGTCTTATGGCTGAAATGAACAACGACGTATTAATGCTGCATAAAAGAGGATCGAATAAACACTTTCGCACTCTTGTTCCACAACAACTTACCAAGTTTGATATTAGCAAACTTGGTAAGTTGTTGTGGAACAAGAAGATGTTAGCATTTAGTAAGTGAGTATACCTCAAAAGACATGATTTTCAAGTCGGGCGAGCCCGGCGCAGAGTTGACCATACACGAGGAGAGCTCCTCAGGGGTGAACTCAATGGAGCCGCCACGCTGCTTGGTGCGGTACCACATGAACACAGCCTTGTACGCATTCTCATTCGAACACGAGCCGCACATCATGGTGGAGATATGTGTCGCGCCCCGAGGCGCCACCGACAGCAACACATTCCGCAGTTTGTCGGGCCAGTCGCGCGATGGAAACACTCCGATAGCCGGCCGGTTCACGATCGATCTCTGGAAATCACATTCAGTTATTTAAGTTTGATAAAGTTTCTCCAAGCTAAAATGTCTCTAGAATAAATAAATCCCACCAATAAACATGTCATTGTCATGTAAAATAAGACGAGATAATATGGCTCGCACTGTCAAAAATGTATCAGATCTCATGTACAGTTGAGCTTCCCTAACTTCATTCGAAACATGTGGCTTGCCTCTGAACCGTCGCAAGGATGTAAGGTGAAAAAAAATATTATTCACTGTTGACATGACACTCATAAACTATGAGTATGATCCAGCCGAGCTATACCTATTTAGACTGAGGTACCTATAGAGTTTGTAAAGAAAGAGCTTGGAGAATTGGACGTGAAGCATGAAGCTTTACTACGATATATTGACCGACTCCGAAATCGCGTAAACTAGCTACTTATTACGCATTTTGACAAAAGACGAAGAACTTCTTTTATGGATCAGACAGTTTTTTTCGCGATTTCAAGGTTGATCCGATAGTAAAAGTTGGACATGATACTTGTGTCGCAATAATACTTGTACTATATTGCAGGTAGGTACACAATACGACTTTCGAAAATCTTCAAATATCACATTAATTTGCATATAATTTTATATTACGTCATCTATTTTCCATCTTATAATTACAATCTTGTGACAATGACGACAATAAGAATATAAATAGCAAAATAAATAATCAGATTTCTCTGATAACATATCGCGAGCTCTATGACAATTGATATTTAAGATAAAAATAATATCTGCATGGAGATAATGTCGAATAGCTACGTCCTTGACAATAGAAACTATGTTGGCAGCTATGTCATGACCGATATGATAACATTGCGTAGGTACCATATTTTTTACGCAGTTGCTAACCAAACTAAATATTATTATGGCGGTTTTTATCCATATCCACGTTGGGGTAAACTCAGGGCCGTAGCTAGGGGGGCATTGAGGGGCAATGCCCTATCATAAAACTGCCAATACCTTACCTTGACTTATCATACACCCTGAAACGTCACCGGATACACCGTTTTTATTCAACATCGGTAAATTAAAGTGCTCTAAATTGTCTAAGCATTTTCGTGCTCGCTACGCTCGCCTTTACTATTACTACTTCAGGGAGCAGTTTCATTTGCCCATTGGTAATCATGGTTGTATTTAGTCAAAGTAACATGATTACGGAGCCGTGGTGGCCTAGTGGTAGTGACACCCGCCTTACAATCGTGAGGTCCTGGGTTCCGATCCCGGTCCCGTACCAATGAGTTCTTTGGAATT
Source organism: Hypomecis punctinalis (assembly GCA_949316475.1). NCBI lineage: Eukaryota > Metazoa > Arthropoda > Insecta > Lepidoptera > Geometridae > Hypomecis > Hypomecis punctinalis. The sequence continues at coordinate 13,699,184 of OX438803.1, read as the reverse complement.
TATGTACGGAATTTAACACCGCTGGCTTTTCGGTGAAGGAAAATATCGTGAGGCAACCTGCATATGTCAGTAGAAGAAATTCGATGGCGTATGTGAAACCACCAATCCGCACTGGGCCAGCATAGTGGAAATGGCCCATACACCCTTCGTGGGTAGGCCTACGTCCTGCAGTGGACTATTAATAAGGCTGACACATATACAACATGATTACCTTTGTATAAACTATAAAAAAACATCGTAAAAATTCTTTACACTCATCCTGAGGTAATAGAATTTTTATGGTGAAATGTTTTACATTTGTTTAAATCCTAGTCTTTTTGGTTCTACTTATAACCATGTTTAAAGTATTTTAAAGCATTCGAAGTTTGAACAGATATCAACTTTATCACATTATCTCTTGCCTACGATCCAGTTGATAGTTAAACAAGGACTTACATTAAAATATTGGGCGTTCAAAAAAGAAATTCTTTTGCATAATATGACGAGAACCCTTCACTCTTAGCCTATTTTATTATTTGATGTTAGTATTAATAGTAGTATTAAGTATATGGTATCATTCATCTTAAGCATTTGAAACATTCTCTTTGATGACAAATCTTCCTAATATTTTGGCTGCATTGGGGAGTATGATCCAATTAGTTTGTTAGATTTTTCTTTTACCTTTTAAATATTTTTGATTTTTTTTTCTTCATCTGTTGACACAAAACAAATATTTTGTCTTGCCATTTTTCTGTATTGCTATAATGACATACAACATTGTGTGTAATACTAACCAGATTGTGTGGGTCATTGAAGACTTCAAACAGGTCAGGATGGTTGTAACCAATAGGCACTGATGATATTTGGGTATAGGCATCCAACAAAGTATTTCCATCTGCATCAACAAAGTAGTTCCCAAAGCATTTGTCATAGTCAGCAAAAAGCTGCACTGAGCCAGCTTGCTGAAACAATTTCAAGACATTTTAAAACTAATTATTGTAAGATTAGATTTTAAAACCATTTAGTTAAAATATTACAAGTGGAAATGGCAGTGGGCAGGGCACAAAGCTCTTATTAGGAGGACTGATGACCGATGGGGTTGATATCGAATGGAGACCACACACCAGCAACCGCAGCATAGAAAATCTACCCGCAAGGTGGACGGATGCCTTCATTAAGACCGCAAGATCGCGCTGGATGCAAGCCACTTCCAACTGGTCTTATTGGATATCCATAGGGGAGGCCTATGTCCAGCAGTGGACGTCCTACAGTTGATGGATGGATAGATTACCACTAATAACTGATTGTTCTAGAAAAGCAAAAGTAATTTTACATTTTGGAATAATTATATCATGACCTCTAATGAAACCACAACTGAAAAGGGTGTTCAGACAAGAGAAGGTAGGCGACATGCTAGCATTGGTTTGCAAAACTTTAAAGTTTTCTGAAATAAATTGTAAAACCAAGTCACAAATCATTTTTTTTTTTCATTTTATTTTAGTGGTAGTGTCCTTTTACATATTCATATTTTGTAACTTGAAACATCAAAAAGCTTTGAAAACATTAATTTAAAAATGTGTGCTTTGAGAGATTTATATTTTGTAAATTGAAACATCTAAAAGTTTAGAAAACATTAACTTAAATATATAATTTAGTACCTATTACCTGCATAGAATTTAATTCTTTAAAAAGATGTTTTGTTTCTGGGCCAGGAATTTCAGTCTTGATACAAGGGCCAGAGGGTTCATGCTGAACAGCTGTTGCCAGACTTCTTGAGCCTAAATAAAGAAATATCAATACTCAATAAATCTAAATACATCATTGACACTTACTATCAGCAACTATTGTACAATACAAGCATCGCAATTGAGAGGTACCACAGGGTCAGAGGAACGAGAGCGAATTAAAATTGAACTGAGAGGGTTTCAATTGCTATTTTATTATATTCCATTAACGTTTATTGATATGACCTTTGGAAAAGTATTGGGGTATCCCTACAGTACTAAACTGAAAACACTAAATAATAAGTTTGGTTCGAAGTAGTATTTTTAATGATAACTTACAAGTTAATAAGCTGAAACTCCTCGACACATTGCTGTTTAATAAACGCAATACCGACATTCTGCACAGCAGTCTACAACTTTAGCTGTAAGTATAATGGGATCCTGGAAAAAGTTATATTTTTAATAGGTACCGTTATATCAAAGTTATAAATTCGATGATATTAAATTCTACTTCAAAACACTTACGTTACGCTCAAATCCTCAAATCAATCGCGACTCGCAGGATCAATAAAATTAAAGAAAGCCGCCACCACAACTCACTGTACCGCGGCGACCAAAGGCAGCGACCATAGAGATGCGACTAGCTAGAGATCTGTGGGTGGATGCGACTGAGTCCGACTGACTGACAGAGACTGACTTGACACTGACCTGACAGTATCAAAGGCAGCCGTTGAAAAAATTAAATAAAATATTAATATATGGTGTGACTAGACTAGGACCACAGCTAGCCTAGCTGTGGGCGCTGTGGCCATACTTTTAAACTTCGAACGTCTAGGAACCTCTCATGTAATCACGAAGTTGTCCTACAACTTCGTAATAGCTCTTCGGGCCCGGAAAACAGTTTTTTTTCGACTCGACAGTAGTATTTAGAGAGGGTAAATCATTAAGTTTAAAAATGAAGCCCACACTCCTAATACCTACTTAAAGCAAATACCTATTTATCGCCATCTCACTCGTCTGGGGTCCGATCTCTCTTTTCAATAGGGGTGACATTACTCTACAAAAACCCAGGTCAAATTTACTATGCAAAAATATTAGGTACAAGAAAAACGAAATATTTTTTTTAAATATGCTTTATGTACTTACTCTTAATCCTAATTCATATTATTAACACGAAAGTTTGTATTGGATGTTTGTTACTCTTTCACGCAAAAACTACTGAATGATTTGAGAATTTGAGATGAAACTTCGCAATAGTAATAAACAGCTTATACATCAGAATAAAGCTCGAAACATACTATCGGACGTGGCTTACGGATAGGTATCTAAACTATGAAAGTACACTGAGCCATGCACACTATCAGACACAAGTCGCGGACGTCACCTTCGGACGATCTTGAGTGTTCGGACGTCCGAGAGTGATCTGGCACTCCGGATGTTTTAAGACTGTGCACATTGCTAAGTCGCGGCTGTCAGTCGCGTCCGTAAGCTGCGTCCGAAAGTATGTTTCCAGCTTAACACAGACTATAATTTACAAAGATATATTGCGTGAAACGAAGTTCGCCGGGTCAGCTAGTTACAATGAATATAATCTTAGTTAAAATATAAAACAACATGGAAACGAAATTCTTTATTTATATTCTAGTTACTAAAGTAAAAGACTAAAGACTGGGGTTTCATTGACTGATTCACTCACTGACTTATAGATTAAAAACCTAACCTACTTCCAGACGACCTAGAAACTTTATATTTGGCATCAAGGTAGACTATTACTCATATACCTACAAAGGAAAAAAATCTAAAACTTCGTTACCCCTTTTGGGAATCTGAAATAGAATATAAATATCAATATTAGTAAAATATAACCAATACTTGGTAGCCTCCTAGTAGGTACACATTCTGGTACTTTTTCATTTCAATATTATACCCCACTACCTTATTTCAATGAACTTAATTTTAACAGCGTTATATATTACCGATACTGAACACATTCGTGAAGAAAAAAAATGAAAATAAGGAGCAAAAAAAGTGTCTCAAAAATTTGGTAATTATTGGACACTAATTATACAACGCAACGGTTTACGCATTTACGTTTACGTGAAGTTGTGTGCGTCAGCGAAATAAAGTCATTCATAAGCAGTACTGCCCCGCCCTCATCGCTCAGCTGATAGGTATCAGTCGTATTTTTCTGGTCGCACGCCGGCGGCAAGCTCAAATCAAAAGCGTCGAAAGGGCGGCGGACATGAAAGAAGAGCTAGTCAAACAGCCGCCGCGACACCGAAAACGAGACGAAATACATCAGTCGAGTGCTAATTGTGGTCTAAGTAACAACTGAACTGACCTTTCGCCACCCGTGGATGTGTTTTTTTGAAAATGGTGTATCAGTTCAGTGCTCGTAAATACTTTGAATTCGGCGGGAATGCATCCGTACCATTATTGAAAGGTACAAGAACTTAATAGTGTCAAGTACTGTCCGCGAATCAATTTTTTTAACTGGGTGTTGAACGATGCAGGTGAAAACATTTCTCGTTTAGTGTAGCGTGCTGGAGTTTGCATTGATAATGGAGGTGGACATTTCGAACAATGTTAAAATACCTGTAACGTAAGTGTAAATATCTTTGTAATTAGCAATCACTGTAAACAATTTGATTCCAAATTTTTTAAATACGGCAAAATTAACTAATTTTTCATTTAACGTTTAGGTTACTTTACAAAATGCAATGTTTTATTCATATGTTTTGCTTTATCAGTCGCAATTAACGTATTTTTGCCGGTCCTGAGCCCGTAAAAATATGGAGGGAAAGTTAGATTCGAAAAATACTTAAAATTATTTCAGAGACAAAGTACTTACCTACTTCGGCTTAAACTACTGTAGTATTGTTTCTGAAAAGTCGGTTCATCTTATTATTGTCAATACTTGATAATGATTTGACTGTCCGCTTTCGGTGTAAGTAATAAAATGCCTACCAAGCATTGAGGAAGGAATCAGAATGGAGTTGCCCTAACGACGAGAAAAACCTGCATACCCACCGCACATAATACGGCGGATTAGTGTTGTTACTACCACACTACACTTATCGATTTCCCCGTACCTATCGATAAAACTATCGACACAAATAAATTTTAGCCGAATCAAACATAATGGCAAACTTTTATTTAAAAAACCGGATAAGTGCGAGTCAGACTCGCACATCGAGGGTTCCGTACAAACACATTGTTAAAGTAATTAAAAACCTGTTTTAGCATGTGCTAATGAAGTTCTTTTATATGACACCTTTCATGATACGACTTACTCACTTTGAATTTTAAGCCCATATTTTGTGAATTTTGAGGCCCTATTTTTTGTGATGTAAATAAAAATGTGCAGTTTTCAGATTTAATCCTATATGTGTATTCTGAGACAATGCTTTTCGCCAAATTTCATAGTTCTATGTCAACGGGAAGTACCCGGTAGGTTTTGATTTTTGTGAATGTCGAAATATGCTGTTTTTTACGATATAAACGACTCTAACTTTTTTAAACGACAACTGAGAAGTTTTTATTTTACACAACAGCAAGAGTTTATTAATATACGTATACAGTTTAAATTTAAACTCGATATCTTTACGCGTTCTCTAGATAAGGAGTCTTGACAGACACACAGACGGACAGACGGACAACAAAGTGATCCTATAAGGGTTCCGTTTTTTCCTTTTGAGGTACAGAACCCTAAAAATAACAGATGTCAAGGTTGCAGCTGTCATATTCAAGAATCCACACTAGAATGGTAGGACGAGTTTTTTGGCGGGAACGCGGAAAAGACATGTCGCCTCATTGTATTATTTTGTTAAAGTTGTGTTTTTATCAGTGATAATTAGTGAAAAATTGTGGTATTTCATTGATTATGAGCTGAATTACGTGCATGAGTGTGGGCAAGAGATATAATGTGACGTATCATGTCGTTCCGTGTTGTTACCAAAACTCCATAGAGACCTCTAGAAAAGTCTCCACTGCTTTACTGAGGTATGACTTAGAATTAAAGTGATATGACTTAATAAGAACTACATATCGGATGACAGCTGTCAAGCTTAAATGTGGAATATCTCCATAACTATCTATTATAGACCATTGCTTTCTTCACTAAACTGATATGAGATCTACATTTCGGATGACAGCTGTCAAACTTAAAAGTGGATTATCTCCGTCACTGTCGATGCTAGACCATTGCTGTCTTCACAAAAGTGATAAAGCTCAAAGAAAGATATGATATCTTTCAGATGACAGCTATCAATATTACGGAAATAATCAACTTTTAAGTTTGAGCTGTCACATCAAATGTAGATCTTTTTAAGCTCTATCACTTTTGTAAACACAGCAATGGTCTAGGGTCAATAGTTACACAGATTTTTCACTTTAAAGCTGTCATCTGAAATGTAGGTCTCGTTGAGTTCTATCACTTGTGTCACGTCAGCAATAGTCTAGCTTTATTAGTTACGGAGATATTCCACTTTTAAGTTTGACAGCTGTCATCCGTAATGTAGGTCTCGTTGAGCTCTATCACTTGTATCAAGACAGCAATAGTCTAGCTTTAATAGTTACGAAGGTATTCCACTTTTTAGTTTGACAGCTGTCATCCCAAATTTAGATCTCGTTGAGTTCTATCACTATTGTGAAGACAGCAATAGTCGAACTTTGATGGTTACGGATATAATCCACTTTTAAGTTTGACAGGTGTCATTTAAAATATAGATCTAATTGCGCTCTGTCACTTTTGTGAAGTCAGCAGTAGTCTAACTTCGATAGTTACGGAGATAATTCACTTTTAAGCTTTGACAGCAGTCATTAGAACAATCTAATAGATCTCATTGAGTGTTATTACTGCTATTAAGACAGTAATGGTCTAGCTTCGATAGTTACGGAGACATAATACTTCTTAGTTTGACAGCTGTTACTTTCACACCTGTCATGCCATTTTACTTGTATTAATTCTGGAATGACAGTTGTCAAATTTGACATGAAAAGTGAAATGAAATAAAAATTCAAAATTTCAGCTAATCAATAACACAAATAAAAACTAACCAAAATATCGATAGTTTTTTTTGATATAATAAGAACATCGCTATTGTTTTTCGACTCAATATGGCGGACCAGGCACGCGCGACACGTCACGAAAAATATAGACAATATAGCGAAACTGTGCTGTATAATGTTGGTCTATTCTTATTACGTACATTTGAAAAAGACGCCTATATGATTATTATTTCGGTTTTTAAACTATTACATGTCAACGTATCTAAATGTCATTACACCATCTCCTTCTGATTCCTTCCTCAATGCTACCAAGCGACTCCATGATCTGACACATTAATCAATGAAGTGTTTGTGAAAATGAAATGGATGTAATAAAATAAAAGAGAGGTAATGAGCACCATTCATAGTACAGTAGTGAATGTGAAATGGATGTATATAAGTAAGAGAGGTAATGATTGCCGTTCATTGAAAAACGGTGACGTAGTATTTTGATTGTACTAGCGTAGTATGGTGTTTATAATTTGTGTCAGGATATTTGTAATTTTAAACCTGTCGTAACTATGGCACTATGGCATAAAGAGGTGTACTGACAGCGGATTTACGATGTATGTATAGGTATAAATCGCGTGTTGAAATTAAGTTAACTTAAAAAAAGTAGTAGTGTATTTTATCGTTTATATTAGGATTATACTAGAATCCGATAAAATAAAATATTGAAATGAAAAAGTACCAGAATGTGTACCTAATCAGTAATCAGTCAATGAAAACCCGGTTTTTAGTATTTTACTTTAGTAATTGACTAGAATACAAATAAAGAATTTCGTTTCCATGTTGTTTTTTATTTTAACTAAGATTATATTAATTGTAACTAGCTGACCCGGCGAACTTCGTTTCACGCAATATATCTTTGTAAATTATAGTCTGTGTTAAACTGAAAACATACTATCGGACGCGGCTTACGGACGCGACTGAAAGCCGCGACTTAGCAATGTGCACAGTCTTAAAACATCTGGTGTGCCAGATCGCTCTAGGACGTCCGAACGCTCAAGATTGTCCGAAGGTGACGTCCGCGACTTATGTCCGATAGTGTGCATAGCTCAGTGTACTTTCATAGTCTAGATACCTATCAGTCGCGTCCGTAATTCGCGTCCGATAATATGTTTCGAGCTTTATTCTGATGTATAAGCATTACTGTTGCAAAGTTTCATCTCATATTCTCAAACCATTCAGTAGTTTTGCGTGAAAGAGTAACAAACATCTAATACAAACTTTCGTGTTAATAATATGAATTAGAATTACATAACGCATATTTTTGAAAAATATTTCGTTTTTCTTGTACCTAGTATTTTTGCATAGTAAATTTGACCTGGGTTTTTTTAGAGTAATGTCACCCTATTGAAAAGAGAGATCGGACCCCAGACGAGTGAGATGGCGATTAACAGGTATTTGCTTCAAGTAGGTATTAGGAGTGGGGGCTCCATTTTTACCAATAACTTCATGGGTTTATCTTGGGTTTTTATGAAATAAAAAAAAAAAGAATGTGAAATTGACAGCTTGGTTTGATTTGAGTTAGCTGCAATTAAGTATTTGGTTATCTGGGAGCCAATAATGTACGACCCAGTAATTCACGACATGATATTGTACGGCATGATAATTTATGTCACTGGCCACGGAATATCAGGCTGTGCAATATTGGGCTATGAAATACAGGCCGTACATTATCAGCCTGAGTTCATAATGTCCGGCACAGTATTGTACGGCCCGATATTTTGTGTCCCTGGACCTTGGTTATTTTATAGCAAGGTATGAGTTGTCTTAGGTAATTTGACTCTGTTGGTTAGGTTAAGTTTGAACAGTGAAAAAATGCGCGAGCCGAGCGAGCGAAGCGAGCGTGCCGCGACAGCGGCCGGCGAAGCGCCAGAAACAACCTGTCCTTTTTTCGAGTTAAGGATACTTTAAAAGTATGCGCGGGAGCCAGAGAAACGAAACGTTAGCACACCCGCCCGCCAACCTCAAGCCCCCCGCGTGCTCCCTTCACCCGTGCTCACCACTACGCCACGCGGCATCGGCATTGTGCACACATGCGCAACAATTAGCGAATCACGGCAAAGTGTCATCTGTGGCGAACTTCTCATCCGCCAACTTGTGTGGCGCATAGTATATCTATTTGGAACTGTCAGAAGTTATAGACAAACCAACCCATAGGACTAAAATATATTCTTCGTGCCAATAATGTACAGCCCGTATTTTGCGATACAATAATGTACAGCATGATATTTTGTGTCCTTTTCTTTGGGACACATTTTATCATGCTGTACATTATTGGGTCGCAAAATACGTGCTGTACATTATTGGCACGAGGTGATAATGTACGGCCAGTATTGTACGGCACGTATTGTACAGCCTGATAATTGGTGGCATGGGACATGAAATACGGGCCGTGCTTTCCTGCCCGTACAATTTGGTGTCATCAAATACGTGCTGTACAATATAGGGACTCGATAACTGAGAAATCCGCAAGTTCCGCAACAAAAATAAACAAATTCAAATTACACCAAAAATAACTGCGTATTTGAAACAAAAGATTCCATTTTTGATATTATATTTCAGAAAGTTACAAAATGTTTGCAACTCTAAGGCAAAAGTTAAAATGGGGCCCAATAGCAAATTCTGACAATAATGAAAATATAAAATCACATTTCTTATTGTTATTCGCAGGATTGATCGAAGAAGTTTTATTCTGGAAAACAATGTGGCTCTCTGTAACGTTTATTATTGTTCTACAAGTGATTTTCTTGTAAGTACTGAACCTTTGACTGTACCGTAAAAACAACATCCAAACAACTTACAATTATTATTCTAATGTTTATGTAATATTGCGAATGTGAACTAATCGCGAATAAAATTCTCCACACACCATTTAGTTCGACTTTTGTCAATTTCATCCATGTGTTGCCCTCCACCCTGACAATGTCAACCTTCAGTCTGGCTTGTGGTCTGCTAGATGGTCATTTCGCTTCTCTAGGTCTGGATGCCATCTACTCTTACAAGCTTACTAAAACTTAGAAATTGTTGAACACAAAATTATTAAAACAATGAATGAACATACACATTATAGAAGCATTTCCGGTAATAATATGGTCCACACCTTGTTTTCAGAGTTTGTGTGCAAAAACAAATCAGTTTACTTCAATTTTGTATATGCTTTACTATAACAGTACTCATTATGGATGCATTTGAAGCTTGGCTGAAGTACAAGCACAGGACAACATTTTTGAAGAGAATTTCTAACATTGAATCCACAAAATTAAATTCAACAGTTGTCAAATTTAAACAATGGGTGAATAGACGTTGGATTGACTTTGTTTTTATAAGAGAAACCAATCATACAAAAGTAAGTACATTTATATCTAACGGGACATTAGCTTTAAGTTTATTTTTAAATGGTGCCACTTAGTATTATTTCGAAGGACTAGGAATGGTGGTGGCAACATTCCTGGGGTAACGCATGTGACAAACGCTGCTGATTGGTTCCAAGAAGGTTCCAAGTGGCATCACATGATTGGCCGAATGGCGGGAAAATGCGATGATGACATGTCAGATGTAACTTGTCAGTTGTAAAGAGAGCTCGTTCGGGAGAGGTTGTGTTGAAATGTGATTTAGAACGGCTTGAGTTGTGATTCTTGATAAAACGGCGGCAGCATGCGTTACGCTGCGGAACGCCATGTCCTTTGCTTAAAGTTTTCTCTATAATTGTAATACATGCAGACGCCATAAGTTCCTCTTACAGCCTACACCTTCACAAACCAACGCTGCATACCACATCCTCAGCAACAAAGCCCGATTACAGCAGCAGAGGGGCCAGCATAACTATATTAGCTAAATAGCATAGTTCTGTTTCTTTTTAACTTTAGGCATTCGATAGAGAGAAAGCTTTTTACGCTGCTATTTAATTTACGCTGGCACCTCTGTAATCGAGATTTCTGAGTGGTTTACAACTGGAACAGGTTGCCTGAAGATGTAATCTCAGCAAGGACTATTAACACATTTAAGAATAGACTGGATCTTTGAATAAAGAAGGAAAAAATTTAAACTGATTGTTCATGATGTCGCAATTTATCTCCTCGCCCGCTTAACCTAGCCACACTACGCTGAAGCATTGTTGGGTCAGATGGTATAAAATCATTACCACATTGAAGCACCATAACTGATGCGGATCCTTTTATGTATTCGACATATACAAATAAATAAAATTGGAGTGTCTGTTTGTAATATTGAAATAAACATTTTTTACTACATTAATATACTTTAGTTACTTTCTATATAAGTATGTATTTAAAAATAAGTATATGTAGTATATATATCAGTCCCTGGCAGCCATATCACAAGCTTTGCTTAGTTTGGGGTCAGAGGCTGTGTGTACAGCAATACAAATATTTTATTTCTTTAATATGAAAATAAATATGGTACATACACCAAAATAACGCGATAGAGGTTGCCAGATTTCGGTCCCAAAAGATTTGATCACTTATGTTATGTTAATACCTCACCTACTGCTGCTACCTAAAAGAAAAAAAAAACTTTGCCATTGCCACACTGTTAGGCGGAACGAAGTTCGCCGGGTCAGCTAGTTTATAAATAAATTGATAATAATCAATGCTGTCATACCATTTTCTTGTCAAAACTTTACTATCTTTACATACTAAAATATAATAAGTGTATGTAATGGTGCATCCATGCACTCCGCAAGGCGACATGAGCACCGCCGCTGTAGCTAACTTCACATCGTATACGTTTCAGAGTTTCGCGGTAAGCTCAAGTGGCTCCCTATTCGTCGTCGCCGGGATGCTCTTATTCTTTCCCTTTTGTATAGCACCCTGTTTATTCCTTCGTCTTCATATCTCCGAGAGCGTTTTCGTTTTCGACACTCTCTATTGACCCGTTACATAAAAGCTTCAGATAATCTCACCCTTAGTTTCCCTCGTCACAAAACATCTTTCTACGATTCTTCTTTTTCCGTGGAGGTAGTCAGACTTTGGAATTACTTACCTTTAGAAATTAAGCATTCACCTTCCGTGAATGTTTTCAAACCATTTTATAACATATGTAGGTAGGTATACATATAATTATATTTATGTATTATAACATATATATAATGTAAGTATATTTAAAACTTAAATTTATTTAAGTATGTTTAGTTTATTATTTATAGGTGTTTTCATTGTTAATCTCTAGTTAAGGCCACTATTACTTGTTTTTGTCAGTTCATATTCGTGCAAGGTCACCATGGGTGATAAGGCCGCCACTTTGTAATCATATTTTTTGTTGTATATGTACACATATACAACAAAAAATATGATTACATATAAAAAATATGATATAATAGTGTTTATTTTCAAATTGTGGTTGTAAATAAAGAGTTTTGTCTGTCTGTCTGTATACAAGTATACAAGGCAGCGATGTGAAGTTAGCTACAGAAGCATCTAAAGAAACTTCTATAGCTAACTACACATCCCTGACTTTTATACTTGTTTACGATGTGTGTGTGTGGATGCACCATTATATGCATCTCTTTTTACTTAAATATGGTATTATGTAGCCATGATATGCTTTCATGTGCAGTTCATAGTACGATATATTTTTTTCAGGCATTTTTAATGGTCAACATTGTACTTGGTTCAATATTCTTCCTTGGAAAATACATCAACGGCTACTTACTAATATACATCTTGTGCATGGCTGTCTGTGTTTCACATAAAGTTGTTCCACCACTTGCCAAGCTATTCAAAAATGTTATACAGGACATAGGTAAGTCCCTATAGTAAATATCCCAAAAGTCCAGAACAAACTAGTAAGACTGTTTGTAAAAGTATAATTTTAATATTTAGACTCAATTCAAAATCTGTAAAAATTCAAAACAAATTAAAAGCTCTATTTTCTTTTCAATTTAATGAATAAAGATTGCTAAATTGACTTCAATTTTTAAATTGCTTTGAAGTCGTAAATTGGTCAGTTACTATTTTCAGGTTTCTCATTTATAATCTTAAAAATCTAAAGAAGCCAAATAAGATTAAACTTTACGAGTGGTGTTAATACAAACATGTACTTTTTATAAACACTATAATATATAGTTTATGTGTGCAAACCAAACTAAATAAGATGGCAAGAGAAGTTACAGTCACAGTGCTACAGTGGTTTATATTACATTTTTAAAAAGAAAAAAAAACTGTATTTTTTCAGAATCAGATACAGAGTTGGAAGGTTTAATGCCAGAAGCATCAGATATCGACATAAAGTTGCTAAACTTTGAACCTGAGAAGAATCCATTGATTGATGACAGACAGAGCTTGGGTAAGATCACCTGTACATACATGATTTTAAGAAAACTTTTTTGTACAGCCAACATTATGGAAACACTATGGAGCATTGGGTTCTCCCTTGTTTTGTGGAACATTTTGTTCCTATTTACTTTTTTCATTATTATTCATATAATAGGTACCAGAGGGCGGACGAAGGCAGGGAAGGCCTAAAACGCTAGTGTGACGATCTTGGCACTTTCCCGGAAGATTGGCTGGATTGGGCAACATAATGCGATAAATGGAAGGAAATGGTGGAGGCCTTTGCCCAGAAGTGGGACAGCATAGGTTTACAGAAAAAAATGATTCATATATCTAAATTCAAGTCTAAAATCTCTATTTTGGTGCACTGATGCATGAGACCACTAATAGCAGTTATAATTGGTCCATTCTATAACCTATACTACAGTAAGGTCACCTGACCTTCCACTCCTCTAATCCTTCACACTCCTCTAATCACTCCTCTAACCTTCAACATTGATTATCTCACCTAGAAACATTTCATTTCATTTATTTCCACAATACACATTACAGGTTGTTAAAAGAAGTATGTAATTAATATTCTAGAATGAGAAATAAGAGTGCATCTATTCTACTTTTTAGATTATTGGAAACCAGATGATTTACCAATTGAAGAAGCAAGTGACAGTTCTGACAATAGCAGTTCACTTGTTACCAATTTTTCAATGGAGAAGGTAGAAACACTTCAAAAAGACGTAGAGACATCTGACTCCAGTGAAGATGAATACATACCTCTTGGTAGGTACACAGTAAACACGATTTATAGACGCGCCAGCGTTAATTTAATAGCAACGTAAAAAGCGTTCTCTTTATCGAATGCTTAAAGTGAAAAAGAAACAGAACTATGCTATTTAGCTATTATAATTACGATGGCGCCTCTGTAATCGGGCTTAGTAGGTTTATAAAAAAAATCTGTTCATATAATAAATACTAGGACTGTTAGTCTTGGGCCAGGTGGGTATATAAAAGAGATAAAATAGAATCTGAATTTAACCATCTTATTTCTCATGTGATATTTTATAACTGCCAGCATACTAGTACTAAGGGAATGCTCTGAAAAATTAATTATGGGTTACTAGATACTTTACTAAACATTCTGTTATCTGAAATAAACAAACTTTTCTTTTAGTTCAACAAAAAGAGCAGCTCCAGTCTACACTAGAAGTGCCTGAAGCATCTGGCACTTGGGGGAGCAGTGCCTATAATGCCTTCTGGAACATCACAGGTGCTGTTGCTAATATAGTGCATTCAGGCAAAGACAACAAAAGAAAGCGCATATCCAGTGTCGATTCTTCAGATGGCTTTGAAATGATTGACAAAAATGACTTAAATTAAGACATATCTACTTAGTGTTTTTCATTTGTGTGATAATTGCCATTTTATTATTTTGATGGTATTTAATGTAAATTAAAAATATTTTGTTAGTTTACTCACTTATTTTATTTACATTGTTTCTTATCTTACATGTTACATGAAGTTATTTCGTCATATTTTGCCATCAGTTGTTTGTGTTGAATCTTCAGTGCTTTTAGCCTTATATTGTTCAATGTGTTTCGAGCTACAAGAGCCTCCAACATCGGCCTTGACATCTGTAAAAGTTGCAAGGATTTTATGTTTAAATTAATGAACCGGTACAAGTGTTACAACAACAACAGTCCTAAAAATTGTGGCAAAATGTGCTGCTTACATAGAAAGTATGTGTATGTAATCCTTTGAAAAAATATTTGTATGATACAGTAATAGTTTTAATCACAGAGTTACCAGAAGGATAATGTCGTCGATCGAGAAATGAAAGAAAGAGATGCATTGATTTAATACGGCATGTTTTAGAAAGAGACATAAAAAAATGTCTCGATTCAGTGGCTATTTGCCGTGTTTTTGTCCCGATAGTGTCAAATTCCAATACATATATTTGACAGTTGACAACTAGTGATAGTGATTGTCCATACATTTTTGCGGTTGAGAATTGCCTCAAGCGACAACAGCGATAGTCTATATAGCTAGTACAACAAGAGAGATAGTCTTGTTGTACTAGCTCTGTGGTTTTAATAAATGGCAATATAATTATAAAAATATTTTTTTAGTTGATCTGGTACTCAAATAGGTAAGTGATGAGGAAACAGATCATAAACCTTTTAAAATTAACAGGAATGTAAAATATATTTTGGACTCTCACAATTTTGATAAAATTAGGTATTTTAGATGGGGGTTTCTTAGTAAGTATCTCTATAGACATCATTTTACCTTGTCAACAATGTGTCCTATAGCAATGGTACGGACAGCAGCATTATGTTGCTTGTTTATTATGTCATCTGTATCACTTTGGCAAGCTTCATTGTTATATGCTTCATCTTCCTCTTCTTTTAATATTGCTGGCAATTGTGTCAATGTCTGAAAAAGATATTATAGATGTACAGTATTGTACAAAGAGGAATATTATGGTGTTAGTTATGCTGCAGGTTTAGGCAAGAAATTCCCAATTCTCATAATGCCCAATTCTAACAATGGCTAATTCTCAAAATGGCAAAATAAATTAAGAATTCGATATGAAAAACGTAAATTTTCTACGAGGGTAACACAGAAAATTTGTAGAATGGGCTAGATCAAAGCAATTATTAAAAAAACTTAGTAAGTACTAAGTTTAAAATATATTTTTTTTACAATTTAATGAGGTACAGAACATCCTTATATAGGTAAATAATACGATTTAAAAATTTGGCGGCAATATTAAAATGACGTGTTATCGTTTCTTTGAACTTTTCAGGGCGTATTTTCTTGTGACTTTCGATTTACTTAGCCTTAAGTTTATTTTTTCTATAATTATAGACTTTGTTTAATATTTAAAGTTGAAGTCCTGTCTCTAATCAGTGTTACAGGGGAGTTTATTGGATCGAGTTATGATTATTGTAATTTCAGTGATGGTTCTCGTCAAACGTGTCTGTTAACATTGGCCATCCAATATAAAATCAATGTTATGCACCCCATATAAAATTACGATAAGAAATTAATATACTATAAGATTTGAAAAAGTGTGGCATTGCTATGAGTTAAATACGAAAAATCTTTTGTTAATGTTTAGATGGTACGAAGCACTGTGGTGTATAGGTACCCTATAATTTGGCTAAACAACAAAAATGCCTTGTAAGGGTCTCCTTAAAGCAGAGTAGGCTACTGGCTCTCCCAGAGGTGCCATCAAACGATGTACAGATTGTTAATTAATATATTATACAAGATAATAAATAGGTCAGGTAGTTTCTACTTCGTTCCATTAAAGAGATTCTAAGAACTTTCAGTTTAACCCTTGTATACACCCTTGGATAGATAACAATATCATAGACAGAAATGATACTGTAAGTCTGTAACTGCTTTAAGGTTTCGTTCTGGACATACTCCATGCAACAAATTTTTAAATTTGATGGGAATATCCAATACCCCATACTGTCAAACATGTACAAGCAGAATTGATGATATATATCACATTATAATGGAGTGTGCACAGAATGAAACTGTACGCAGAAATATTTCTTCTAAAATACAATTTATTTATTTATTATTTATTTATTTATTTACTTCATTAGTACGGCATTAAACCAATTACACTAATTACTATGCATTAGTTAACAGTAAGCTTAAAGTAATAACATTTCATGCACAATTAAAAATAAAATAAAAAAGATTAATGTCACATAATTGTCAGAAATAAATAGCGTAACGTCAAATAAATCACCATAAATAAAACTCATTCTATGTATAACATAGGACACTGCAATAGCATTCTGGCCGATCCACTGTCGGACTCGGCCAGAATGCTGTTTAAACTAAGTCATAGAGTATAAATAGTAAGTAGGAAATGTAATCAGAGCGACATATTCGTTCAATAAAACGAAAAAGCTCTTTAAAATTGATTAAAAAAAAAAAACCCTTGTATACAAATGTTACCGGTAGCTCTTAAGGGCGAGTTTAGTACATTCAGAGAAATAACTTTTAGTATAAGACCAACCAAAGCCAAATTCGCTAAAAAGTTAACAGTTCTATAGAAAAAGTCTATTGATCAATCAACAAAATGTATTTTTGTTTTCCAATTTTTTTTCATGGACTGTATTGGTTTGCCCTGTACTCTGTAGTAAAAATTTTTCATTTGATGTACCTATTAAACTTGTCTTTGGTTCAACGTTACTTACTGGAGACCTTGTATATAAAATGAATGTTTTTTAGGGTTCCGTACTTCAAACGGAAAAAAATGGAACCCTTATAGGATTACTTTGTTGTCCGTCTGTCCATCTGTGTGTATGTCAAGACTCTTTATCTCGGGAACGCGTAAAGATATCAAGTTGAAATTTAAACTGTATATATGTATATCTATGGTCTCTTCCAGTTGTGTAAAAGAAAAACTTCTCAGTTATCGTTTAAAAAAGTTAGAGCCGTTTATGTCGTAAAAAACCGCATATTTCGACACTCACAAAAATCAAAACCTACAGGGTACTTCCCGTTGACATAGAACTATGAAATTTGGTACAGGCAGAGTACACATATAGGAATAAATCTGAAAACTGTACATATTTATTTAAATCACAAAAAAATAGGGCCTCAAAACGGGTTTGTAATTATTTTAACAACGTGTTTGTACGGAACCAATGTGCGAGCCTGACTCGCACTTGTCCTGTTTTTTTATTAAATTCCCTATTTCAATTATTTTGCCATTTTAAGAATTGCGCATTCTTAGAATTAGGCATAGTGAGAATTATGCATTATTAAAACCATATGCCATTGTTAGAATTAGGCATTCCTCGCCTAAACCATGCTACATGAAATGCAGTTTGAAATTATCTTTTATTCCACTTTTCACTTCTGCCTACACCTTTGAAATGCTCCAATAGTAGGATGAATATCTCACCTCAAAGTTGTTTGTGACAAGAGAGTCACTTTTATACATGATTTCCATTTCAATCTCCCTTCTGTTCTGTGTGGAACCTTCAGTAACTGATTGAAAACATGTTATTTGTACCTGAAATATAAATGTACTGTACTGTACTGTACCAGCCTTTTTTAATAGTCCACTGCAGGACGTAGGCCTACCCACGAAGGGTGATTGGGCCATATCCACCACGCTGGCCCAGTGCGGTTTGGTGGATTCACATACGCCATCGAAATTCTTCTACGGACATATGTAGGTTGCCTCACGATGTTTTCCTTCACCGAAAAGCCAATGATGTGAAATTCCGTACATAAATTCCAAAGAAACTCATTGGTACGGGATCGGGATTTGAACCCACGACCTCACGATTGCAGGTCGGGTGTTACTACCACTAGACCACCACGGCTTATAAATAAATATAAATGTAGTATATATTATTTATATGTGTGGATAAAATCAGCCCAAGACAGAGAATGCTGGCACAAACAAACTGACTGTTAAGTATATACATTTAATTTTTAATTATGCATTGGAAAAGATCATATTTACCGATGGAGCTTTGGAAGTTTGGTCTGTTAAAAAAACTGCGAATATGATTCCAACAAAGCTTGCATCCATTCGTTGATACATGAACTGCGTAGCAAGGTCTGTAACAAAACAACTCGTCTGAACACGGTGAATTTATTTTAAAAGCTATGTTTGCTAACATAGCTTTTTAGCTGTTAAGTGGCAACAATAACTGTACTTACCAACATGTGATGGCCAGACTGTGATATGTGGGTGAGAATGATACCAGCCCACTACACGTAATGGCCTCCCTAACTCAGAAGCTAGTTCCTCAGCTTTCATTGTGGCTTGCACTAACTGCTCTTCAGATATTTCTACGCGGTCTGGTTTCTTATCAAGGCGACGTAATATTACTGATGATACTATGGACACTAGAGCACCATTATTGTGGACCTGCAATTTTTAGGTACTATCTATATAAGTATGTATTTAAAATAAGTATATGTAGTATATCAGTCTCTGGCAGCCATATCACAAGCTTTGCTTAGTTTGGGGTCAGAGACCGTGTGTGAGATGTCCCCCAATATTTAAAAAGAAAAAAAAATTATGTATTTGATGATAGCTGCAGTTTAATCAGGTGTAACTATAATTTGTAGTAAAGTTATGCAATATTGGTCAGCTTTACATAAAAACAGTGACAAAGTGTGATAGTAAATTAAGATTGAGGGATACAAACCTAGGACTATAAAACTCTAATGTAACTTATGGCAACTGCCTAGGAAGTAAAGCTAGCAAATGAAGAGAAGAGTAATGCTTCAATAAGGGAATAACACAGACATATAAAAGTAAGTGTCTTACTCTTATATGTCTGTGGGGAATAACGACAAAGAAATATTCTTACTTCTCCGATGAGGAGTCCCATAATTTCTTCCTTCTCCGTGGATAAAGCATGTTGCATACATACAAGAGCAACATCTGAAGAAAGTTCTACTTTGTTCAACATGTCTCGCGAACGAATTCAACAATACTGTGCTTACTTACGTACTTTACTTTTATATTCAATAGGCACATTCAAAATTGAATTGAAAAAATAATTTTCTGAAAACAACAACAACAAAACTAAGCATTTTTCTTCTTTCCCCATTTGGGGCATTTGGCTTCGCGCGATCGGCGCATTTGCCATATTCAAGTTCAAATGGATGACGGAATTATTTTTTATTTACAAGGTAGGGAAACGAAACACGAAAAATATACAAGCAAAATTATAAAACAGATCAGTAGAGTGGGTTATGAAAATGATATGAAAACTTACAACTAATATTCACAACAATAGATACGGTATATACAAAAATTACAGTTTTAGATTATTAGAAATAATAAAACAGCTCAAAGAATGATAGATATAAAAAGAATTAGTACATAGAAGAGAATTTATATTAATAGGCAATGGAACGTGTAACGATAGTAGGTCATTATAGAAGGAAGAATGGTCATATAGAGGACATGAGAAAAAAATATGATCAAGATCGCCATAGTCACCACACTCGCACTGTGGGTTATCAATAATATTAAATCTAGCAAGATGTGCAGGGCAAGTGGTATGACCAAGGCGCATCCTTATCAGCACGGAAGTTGAGAGTTTATTGAGATTCATAACAGAGAACCATGGTTTGCTAGGAATACCTGATTGTATACTAGCATAGCTTTTGCCTTTTCTTGTACTAGTGTTTGCCCAAACCGCTGACCAGGATTCCCTGAGGTGCAGCCTGGGCAGGGCAAGCAGGTCATGACAATAATTTATGTATGGGAAAACGTCACCACTCTCCACAGCCTCATTGGCAAGTCCATCCACTTTTTCATTACCAGTTATACCACAATGGCTAGGGATCCAAATAAAGTTAAGAATTAAATTGTTAAGATTGCAAGTGTATAGTTTCTCCCTTGCTTCAATGATAAGAGGAAAATTTGATTTACATTTAAAAGGAGACCTTGAGAGAGCTTGTAAGGCACTTTTGGAATCACTAATAATGAGGCTATTTTTAAGTTTAAATAAAAGTACATACTCTATAGCTTTAACGATGCCAAGACATTCACCCGTGAACACTGATGTTTCTGGGGGACATTTGATTTTTTGTACGATATTATACTGTGAGTGGTAAACACCCACACCTACACATTTATTTGGCGAATGTTTGGAAGCGTCCGTATAAATATGATTCCAATTGGGCCATTTATCGTTCACAGTAAATTTAAAATATGCATTTGCATTTCGTTTTTCTATTTCTAAGTCAAAGTGGATTATTGGTGATTGTAATAAGGATTCATAGTTACAGGTAAACATGCTAAGTGTATGAGATCGATGTATTGGGGAGTGTAGTGCAATAAACTTGTTATAACTCTGCACTAAGCAAGGAATAGATTTATGTTTCCAATATTGTGCAGACACTGTCAAATCAGAGAGAACCCTGAGTTTCGAAATAAGTGGACTGTTAGAAAATTGTAAGTCCCGGTAAAAAAGACGATCGGAAAGAAATTGTCGTCTTAAATAAAGTGGGGGTTCGCAACATTCCACCTGTAATGCATTTATTGGACTAGATTTCATAGCACCTGTGATAATCCTCATTGCTTTTGATTGGATGTCATCCAGTTTTTTAAGGCCAGCTACACTACATGGCCCCAGTAAGAAAGTCCCATAATCAAGAACACTTCGAATCAGAGCGTTGTAGAGGAGCTTCAAAGAAACGGGATGCGCACCCCACCAAACACCTGTCAGACATCGTAGTAAGTTTAGAAGTTTTTCACACTTAGTTGCAATATAGGTACAATGTGGTAAGCCCGTAAGTTTTGAGTCTAGATATATGCCCAAAAATTTCACTTCGTTGACTGTTGGAATTAAGTTGTTATCATAATGAACAAAAACTAAGGGTGGAATACGCTGACGAGTAAATAAAACTGCGGAACTCTTAAGTGGCGAGACACTTAAGCCGTTCTTAGATACCCAGACTTTGAGATAGTTTAGCGACATCGATATTTGGCTACACATATCATCGATCGATTTACCAGTTACATAAAGTACAAGATCGTCGGCATATTGTAAAATATTAGCTGTTCCATAGAGTGACGGTTCCAGATCGGATGAATAAAAATTGAACAAAATAGGGCTGTTCACTGATCCTTGAGGCAGACCCTTCCATAAAAGTCTGCTTTGGTCTCTTGCATGGTCTAACTTAATTATTCTACCAGCTAGAAGATTAATTATGAAGCATGTTAGGATTTCAGGGACTTGTTCTTTGCAAAGTTTTGTTTGAAGGATGTCAAGGAGAACATTGTCATACGCTGATTCTAGGTCTATAAATACAGCTAATACTGATACATCTCGTGAAAACGCTATTCTAATGTCAGTGAGAAGCGTACCCACACTATCCAATGTACTTCTGCCTTTTCTGAAACCAAATTGAGTTTCAGAAAGAATTCCTCGATTTTCGATAATCCATTCCAAGCGATTTTTAACCAGGTTTTCGGCGACTTTAGCTATTACAGAGGATAAAGCAATTGGTCGATATGATGATGCCTCAGATGGATTTTTCCCTGGTTTGATTATAGGTAACACTACTTGTGACTTCCAAGAAGTAGGGATATTTCCTGTCAACATCGCGGTGTTTATTACCTCTAGGTAATAATCGAGGGAAGATTCAGATAGGTTAGCAATAAACGAATATGGTATACCATCTTCGCCTGGTGCAGAATCTTTCACAGTTGCTATTACCGCTTGTAATTCTTGCATAGAAAAGAGAGAATCAAAAATACTGCGATTCCTTATAGAAGGAACTAACCTAACTGCAATTTCCTGTGGTGGTACTGAAGGAGGAGCTAATCTATCTAAGAATTGGTGTGTCAGATTTGGTGGTAAAGTAGTCCAAGAGGTTGCAGCTACACCACATCTAAATCTTTTGATATTACGCCACACGACAGACGCACTTATATTCGGAGAAATCGAGAGACAAAATTTTTTCCATCCTAAAAATCTTTTCTCCTTAAGTAATTTACGCGTTGAGTTTAAAACGTCGCTTAAGGCTTGAAAATTATCATCAGTCATTTCACTATTATAGCATCTCTCAAATTCTTTTCTTTTCTTAACTGCCTCAGTACACTCCTTATCCCACCAAGGTGGGGAAGGAATTCGGCCGGTTGCTGAGTTTTTATGAGGAAACGTCTCATGTGCAGCTTCTAACAAAGCATTACTAAATGCGTTCGAGCAATCCATAACTCCACGAGAAATTTTAGGTAGACTTGTGACCTTATTTTCTACCTTACTTTTAAACTTAGACCATAATGTATTATCACTAAGATTAAATTGTAAACGTGGTTTTCGGGGAGGATTACGTTGCCAAGCCTTTGGAAGGGTGATAAGTATAGGAAAATGATCACTATCAAAGGTAGAACTCAATGTTTCCCATGTTGTGGATGAAGCTAGCTTTGGAGAACATAAAGAAAGATCTATAGCACTGGTTATTTCGTGCGGAGCTGTGCGCCGAGTTCGGGAGCCGGTGTTTAATACACAAAGTTCATGTGTATCGATTACCTCTAGTAGTTTTTCCCCATAGAAAGAATTAATGGAAGATCCCCAGGAGATATGATGGCAATTGAAATCTCCTAAGATAAGGAAAGGTTTAGGAAGAAGTGATAGAAGATTTTGGAAATGTTCAAAAGCAATTAAACGTGGAGAGTGGAGATAGATAGAAACAACACAAATATTACCTACTTGAGCTGCTACTACAGAAAAATTATCATAAGAAGGAAGGGAGATAGGAGTATGAGAGATGTTATTTCTGATAATCAAGGCAGCACCACCGTAACTATCAGTCCTATCATCTCTCAAAATGGAAAATCCGCGAATTTTGAAAACGGAGCCCGGCTTTAGCCAGGTCTCCGAAAGTGCTAATAAACAAGGATCATACTTGTTTATTAGATAGATAATTTCCCACTTTTTATGAACTGCGCTTCGGCAGTTCCATTGTATTGCTTTTTGAAAGACCGCCATCATAAATGGCATTATTATAAATACTAAACATTTCGATTATAGGGGCGACGTCGGACGGTATTTTAATGTTATTATGAGCAATTAATTTAATCAATAAATCGATGATGTCCGATGAAGACATGGTTAACACTTTCACAGTCCCAGTACAAAGTTACGAACTGTATTCATACGTACACCTACAATCTCACTCTAGCTTGAAAAAACTGGCAACATTTTACGGAGACTCTTTTAAAATTTTTGGTAGCCTAATTACATAACCATACGTCCATGAGACTCTTTTTGTTTTTGTTCATACGTCCAGTCAAATCAAAATCATCAATTTTACTTATAAATTGTGACCCCAACTAGAGTCGTGGACGTGTGACATGGTATAGATGTGACTCCTTTTGGAGTCATTGGACAGTGAACGTGTTAAGGGATTATTATGTTTCTTTAAGAGGCCACAACCATCACGTGGGGTAGGTATTTTGTAATCATCAATAACTTTTTGATGAGCTGACTGATCATAACCTGGTTTTGGTTTAGAAATCGGTCGACGGCTTGTAAAGACTGTCTTTTTATATGAAGTTAGAAGAGGTTGTCGGCTATCTAGCGTCTTTGTTTGAACAGTGCTATTAAAAACAGGTTTGACAACATCGGCATATGATTTTAACGCTGGAGGAATTAATTTCGCAGCCTCACCGTAAGAAATATTATTCTCTGCCATAGATATTTTTATTTGTTTTTGACGGGAAAACTCCGGACACGATTTATCAGTCGCAAAATGCGCTCCTGAACATAGGAAACATGACATATTTTCTTCTTCTGATACACAATTTTCCCCAGAATGTTCCTGGCCACATTTGTAGCATCGAGGCTTAGATCGACACTGCAGCTTTGTGTGTCCGTAACGACAGCAGTTGTAACATTGAATAGTGGGATACGTGTAGAGCTCAACTGGTAATGCATTATAACACATAAATATTCTGCTAGGTAGTATTTGCCCATCGAAGGTAACAACAATGCTTTGCGTTGGCTTCCATACCGGAGCGCCATCTACAATAGTTTTGTAATTAATTCTCCGCACTTTAAGGATTTTACCGCATCCGTCTGGAACTGTCACATTTTCGATCACCTCTTCTGGTGACCATTCCGCTGGTACACCTCGTACCAAGCCCATCCGTGTCACGTTGTATGACGGAATAAAGGCTTTCAGATTGTCAGAAGTCAAAGTGCTACTAGAGATGAAAGAGTTGGCATCGCTAAAGTCAGAGAATGCTAATGAGATTCTATTGCGACCAATTTTCTTTACTGAGCCATTTATGATATTCTGGAATGAATTCCGTTTCAGGAACTTACCAAAAGTGACCGGGTGGAGAGTCGTTCCGTCATTCAATTCCTGGGTTACATGTTGTACGTGTACCATGTACGGCGCGGTATCAGTATGCTGGTAAAGAGTCCTCGCTAGAGTCGCTGGAGGTTGGCTGTTAGGAATAACAATGTCAATTTTATTTTTTTTTGTCAATTTATTCTCATGGTGCGAATCACTGTCTTCCTTAGGCGATAGTGAGGGATCACTACAAATACAGCCCATTTTGCCGTCAACGGTTTGAGCATGCTTCCTCTTTTTCTTATTACAATGTTTACATATTTTATGTAGGCGGGATCTTTTGAGCCCAGACCGTTGACTAGCTGAGCAATCTGTGTCCATGCCTGATTCGTTTGAGGTGATATTTCCATGATTGCTGATAGTTACAAAATTATTAGCCGGAGGGACCATTAGGCCTCCTCCGGGGTCAGGCGGTTCAGCCATTGAAAAGAGGATAAAAACTTACCGGACTCCGGAAAAAATGCTCTTAATCTAAAATATATACAATAAATACAAGTTTTCTAAATACTATAATACTCTACTGATAGTTATTTACAAAAAACAAATAAAATTAATTTCGAATGGAAAAAATACGCCCGCCTAAACCGACGTTTCCCGCGCTTTTTCAAAACTAAGCATTCAATCAAACTGTCAATTGGGGGAGCCAATAATGTACGACCCAGTAATGTACGGCATGATAATTTGTGTCCTGTGCCATGGAATATCAGGCTGTGCAATAATGGGCCGTGAAATACAGGCCGTACATTATCGGCGAAGCGTCACAAACAATCTGTCCTTATTACGAGTTAGGGATACTTTAAAGGTATGCGCGGGAGCCAGAGAGACCAGACGTCGGGGCACACCCGCCCGCCAACCTCATGCCTCCCGCGTGCTACCTACACCCGTCCTCAATACTATGGCATGCGGCGTCGGCATTGTGCACTCAAGTGCAATAATTTGCGAATCACGGCGAGGTGTCATCTGCGGCTAACTTCTCATCACCCGACTTGTGTGGCGCTCAGTATATCTCTGGAACTGTCAGAAGACATAGACAAACCAACCAATAGGAGCAAATATTCTTTGTGCAAATAATGTACTGCCCGTATTTTGCGACACAATAATGTACAGCATGTTATTTTGTGTCCTTTTTTTCGGGACACGAGGTGATAATGTCCTGCCAGTATTGTACGTTGCCTCTATAATCTAAGATTGTACGACACAAATTGTACATTCTGATAATTAAAACTTCCAACATTTACCCCCCCCAACCCCCAAACACGATGATCTGGGGGATGAAGCTTGTATGAGACTTTCACTAATTTTCATGCTAGAACTCTAGAAATTGTTATAAAGGCTCTTTGTTATCAATAATAAAATACATATTTCAGGGATTTTAATATATCACCCCCCCAACCCCTAAAACTGGGGGATGAAAGCTTGTATAAGACTTTCACTAATTTTCATACTAGAAGTCTAGAAATTGATATAAAGGCTGTTTGTAATAAATAATAAAAATAAGTATTTTAGGGTTTTTAATAAATCACCCCCCAACCCCTAAAATTAGGGAAGAAAGCTTGTATGTCACTTTCACTAATTTTCATACTAGAAGTCTAAAAAATAATATGAAGGCTCTTTGTTATAAATAATAAAAATAAGAATTTTAGGGTTTTTAGTAAATCACCCCCCAACCCCTAAAACTGGGGGAAGAAAACTTTTATGAGACTTTTACTAATTTTCATGCTGTCTCAAAATTGATATGAAAGCTCCTTGTTATCAATAACAAAATACGTATTTCAGGGCTTTTAATAAATCACCCCAACGCCTAAAACTGGGGGATGAGAGCTTGTACGAGATTTTCACTAATTTTCATGCTAGAAGTCTAAAAATTGATGTGAATGTTGTTTGTTATAAATAATTAAACACGTAAGTACTTCAAGATTTTTAGTAAATCACCCCCCAACCCTTAAAACTGGGGAATAAAAGTTAGTATAAGACTTCCGCAAGTTTCGAAGCTAGGAATCTGAAAACCGATAAATGTACTTCTTGTTATAAATAATCTACAAAAAGCTGTGAAATAAAAAAAAAACATTTCCATGTGAAATTTAGCAAAGACCACAGTTTGTCCTTTCAAAAAGTTGTGAGATCTTATGTAGAGCCAAGTTTCTAACTCTACACGTCTTAACTCTACAATGCTTTACTTCTTAAGCTCTACACCTTATTCAATTTATGCGGCTTGGCTGTTTCGCTAACTGCACAGGGGCGTTAAGTGAAGATTAACTAATTATTCACTCTCCACTTAGTTCTTGTTATAACGAATCGGTCAAGTCACACATATTGAATAAGGTGTAGAGTTTGTGGAGTAAGGACTTGTAGAGTTAAGACGTGTAGAGTTAGAAGCTTGGCTCTACATAAGATCTCACAACTTTTTGAAAGTGCGAACTGTGGTCTTGGCTATATTTCACATGGAAATGTTTTTGTTGGTTCACATTGCATTATCTTAGTAGGTATTCGATGAAATAATATTTTTCAACGTCATTACGTTAAAATATAAGTCATATAATTATAATCAGATAGGAAATTATTATATCAACCAAGCAACTCCTATTTAATGGCTATTTTATAGATTCTACGAAGATTCCACGCTTATTATTATTTTTGTACAAGTTTGTTATGTAACTGACTCGTTTCGGGATATAACTAGAGAAAAGGCGTTGTCCCATCCCAAAGGTATACCGTCTTAGAGTATACATAACTAAAGTTTATAGTTATGTATACTCTAAGCATACCGTAATATCTAGTTCTGACTAAGTAAAACGCGAAAACCCTGAAATTGGGTTATAACGCTAAAATAATACAAGCATGTCTTCAAAATCTTTATATATGTGCAATTAATATGACGACGATATGGCAGCAAACATTGATACGTAGAAAAGAATAACACCTAATCAAATCAAATCAAAAATATTTATTTATGACAAAATCGATCCATGGTTAGTAAAACAAATTACAGGTATTAACTTACAACACTACGTTAGTATTTATTCTAAAATAGTAAGTAAAATAGTCACAGATTACAACTAGAGATGGCGCTGTTGTCGCTTGAGGCAATTCTCAACCACAAAAATGTATGGAAAATCTGGCTCAGTGCTGTTAAAACTGTCAAATATATATTGGAAACTAAACTACTGAGAGGCAAACACGGCAACTAGCCACTGAATCGAAATACTTGTTATGTCTCTTTCTAACTCTTGCCATATCATATAATTGCATATCTTTCATTCTTTTTTCGATCGACCACGTTATCCCGTATCTCTGTGAAAATAGTTCACACAAAATAATTTAAAGATTGTTTTTATCGCTGGCAATATCGTGCTGGACGGATTAAGGCCGTCGGCTTGACCGTCATAATCATGTCATAATCTGCACAAAATGCCGCAGCATGGGAGCATCAAGATTCTCGGATATGGCTATTAAGATGGTGTTGCGGCTCCCTCGCACCCTGCTCATCAATGACGCGACCTTGGTGACAATGGAATTTTTGGCGTTAAGCTGCTATACTTATAAAATTTGGCAAAATTTCCACACATCCTGTAGCAGATTCGCCATTAAAGTGCGTTTCACGAAAGAAGTCCCCCAGACTTGTCGCTACAATCGCGTGGCCGAAACGTTAAAAATAGTTTCACTTATTTTTCGGGACTCCTGTCGTGATGCGGACTCTAGTTTTACTCATACAGAGACACTAGAGCACTTTTCTTGAAAGAAAACTCTCAGAACTTTATAGTTTCACATTTTGCCGCGGGACCATAGAGGAAGTATACTATCGTGGGTTTGTTCCCAGTGTTGCTACCATTCTTACTACCAGTAGTAATAACGGTAAATGAATAATCGTTGTTACTACTGCAGTTGAAAGTAGTTAGAACAGTAAAAATAAATTACCCGTGTTAATACCGTAGAAGTAAAATAACAAAAAGAAACAAAATATGACCTGTCATGCTAGAGTTGCATGACAGGAGTGTGACAGCTGTCAAACTAAAATTTGTTTTTATAAGGTCATAGTTCAAGTCACATATGACAGATATCAAAGTGACAGCTGTCATTCTGGAATTAATACTAGAGTGGCATGACAGGTCTGAAAGTGACAGCTGTCAAAATTTATAGATTTTGGTAAATTCTCTCACTTTTGCAGAGACAGCCAAAGTCTAAAATCGACAGTTACGGGACTATACCATTTTTAAGTTTGACAGCTCTCACTTTGGCACCTGTAATGCAACTCTATATTGAATTACAGAATGACACCTGTCACTTTGATATCTGGCATATGTGACTTTTATTTTAATATAATGACAATACTACATTACTACTACATAGAAAGCAATTGGATCATCCACAGACCCTTGAAGGTCTAAAGATAATCCAAGTGCTCAAGCCCACTGCCAGTTGGCAGCGTGCCCAGCATGCTGGCAGCATTGCCACGCTGAATGGCAATGCTTATACGTTGAGCCAAATAAACACCAGCATTTTGGTCACGCGTCGCGTCCACCAGACGCTCAGAAAGACTTTTGAAAACGAGATGAGCTCCCGGCCCCCACGGACCCAAAGTCTCAACTCCAAATGGCTCAAATATGTAACCACTGCCGAGGTTAGCATATTTGCGCCGCTTGTGCTGCTCAGCCGAATTGGCCGCCGCTCCAGCCCTACTCTGAGTCTCAGGAAGATGTGACGGTGCCAAAGTATCGACGCAAGTTGCGTCCCATACTAAGGGCCGTCCACACTTCCATGGGACCAGCGTCATGCCGTCAGGCCTTTTGCCATCACCACGCGCCAACCCACTCGGTTCGAGTACGGCTGCGATATTGGCGGTGACAAAAGCCCTGCGTATGACATCGTTAAGGCTGGCGTGGCGTCCAATCCGACCAGCGCTTCTTGAGCAAGAGAGACCGTGGTGACCGAGCTGGTCAACTGCAGTACCACACTGACAGCGATGGGCTTCACAACACCTTGCACCCAAGCGTAAGCTGACAGCTAGACGAAATGCAGTTGGGTCTAAAAGGTTACCAGTATTGAAAGAGGGCAATGCTTGCAACCAAAGACCGGACTCCCATACAGAGACTGCAAGGATACGAGCGCGATCCGCGACGCTAGGACACGTGTCTAGAAGAGATTTCCGTGCTAGTTCGCAGATCGGCCGATCCCACAGTCTCTGCGACGATAAAGTCTTTGGAAGCTCGGTATTTGGGCAAGCGATTCCAAGCATTCGTTGCCTCATTCAAATGAGCTACATCTACGCCAGAATGGCCTAAAGAAGGTGCGAGGATTTTTTCAATCAAGTTCTGAGTACTATGAATGGAGGACAAGAAAGCTGGTAAAGCAACACTTGAAATTTGGCGGACCCCTAAATGTGACTTAAACTATGACATTGTAAAAACATATTTTAGTTTGACAGCTGTCACTTTGACGCCTGTCATGCAACTCTAGCATGACAGGTCATATTTTGTTTCTTGGTGTTATTTTACTCTTACGGTAGTAGCACGAGTAATTTATTTTTACTGTTCTAACAACTTTCAACTGCAGTAGTAACAACGATAATTCGTTTACCATTCTTACTACTGGTAGTAAGAATGGTAGTAACGCTGGGAACAAACCCTATCGCGGGACTTGTTTCGTGAAACGCGAAACGCACTCTCCAGAGATCGTAGTAATATAGTAGTATATCTGTGACTAAGATGGTCACACTGGTCATGTCAGCCAAATATTTGTATTTTGTTTTCTGTGATTGTATGTTTTTCTTTTTATTAATTTTTAAATTATGTGTAAACTAAATAAAGGTGACTGAAAATTAAATTGGAAAGAAAGCATTATTACAATGAATTCTTTCGATAGACCTGCAAATAAAGATGGTTCTCGGACATACAAATGTCATGAATACACGAACAAAATATCTTCACATTTGCTGCTCCTCAAAAGGGATGGAAGGTTTTGTGATATAGAATTAATATCAGGAAATACTAAAGTTAAGGTATGATGATGACTTTTTTATCATGTATGTATGTATGGTGATTTTCCTAGGTACATAAACATAAACTTTGAAAACAATTTTTTAATGTGACTTATCTAGTTCACTAAGATTAAGGACAATTTCACAGAAGTTAGAAGTGTGATCTAATGCTGTACCTAAACTAAACTAAAATTTAGTATTTAATTTGTCAGTCCTATGACAAAATTACCCGTATTTAAATAAAATATATTGGAATAAAATTGGCTCTTATGTTATCCTCTGTTTTTGTATCTTCTACAATATCTCTCTCACTACTATCCTAATGGAAAGGACTTGTGTTTCACTCATGTCCTTTCCAAAATTACTATTTGAAAGTTAAAAATATGTTGAAGAATAAATAATAATAAATGAGATCCTAAAATCATATATATTGCCATATAAAACATATGAACAGATAGCCCTAAAAAGGATATTGATATCTGCTGTAATAAAAGAAAATTGCTTGCAATGTGTAGTTTTAGATATCAAATCCCTATTAGGTCTGGGTTGATTGAGTAACATCATTTGAAACAATATGTGCATACCTAATATGACAATTATACCTCATTTGTGTTGGTCTGGCTGAGTTACAAAATGTACCTCAAGAACCTTTTTGGGAACTATTGTTTTTGCTGATTCAAATTCTAATCATGATCATAGGTACCAGTTAAGGTCAGCAGGCAAGATATAATTTTACATTAGATCAATTAACACCAGCCTTATGTAATGATCTTATTTGACCGACGAACCACTGGAGGAAGTACTCAATTCAATGCTTTTTTTTTAATGTATAACCACTCTTAACTTTTTTCATAGTAGTCCGATTTCAATAATTCTTTTTTTATTGGAATGATTATACTACGAAATTGGTACCATTTAAATTTTATCGAATTCGGCTGCGCCATTTTTGATAAATCAACAATAATGTGAAAAATGCTACAAAGATCTGTGCGAAATATTTGCGAATTCTGTACACTGGTGAAACCAGTCATGCTATTTTTTGCAAAAAAATAATCTTGTATAATTATATGCTACATATTTTTCATACTATTTTTAAATATTAATCCATTTAATCTTAATCTTTAGTTATTTTCTAATGATATTTTAAAATTCTAGGCTCATCGTGTAGTATTGGCAGCTAGCAGTGAATATTTTGATGCCATGTTTAGTGTGGGATTAGAAGAAAGCCTTAAAGACCATGTAGAACTGCCTACAGTGCCACCTGATATATTGCCAAGGATTATAGACTTTATATACACAGGTATCAGATGCTACATATACTTTTACAATTTAATAACATTAACATATTCTTGCCCGTCCTAACCTATGGTGCGCAGACTTGGTCACTGACCGATTCACAAAGGTCCAAACTTGGGGTTTGCCAGAGAGCAATGGAACGCAACATGCTTGGTATCAAAAGAACTGATAGAGTCCACAACAGCACAATCTGCACAATGTGCTCTATGTCAGGGATAGTTGATGTCATGTCGGCCGAAAAGCCGCCAAACTAAAGTGGGACTGGGCGGGACATGTGTCGCGGATGCACCCCGATCGATGGCCCAGGATCTTCACAGAGTGGGTGCCTGACGACGCAGTCAGGGAAGACCCAGCGCTGGTGTGACGAGATTGACTCATTCGAGAGGGGTTGGCAAGAAGTTGCGATGGATCGAGACTCATGGAAGGAAATGGGGAAGACCTTTGCCCAGGAGAGGGACAGTATAGGTGAATAAAATAAAAAAAATTGGTACTTATTATATTTGCAACTTCAGCAGTTCAGCATTGGATTAAAAACAAATACATAATTAGAATAAAATTGCATATGTGGAGAGTGCACCACACTCCCATCACTTAGTCATTAGGCATTTGAATTTATTGTAATGCATGTGTAATTCAATCCAATTTTACAAGCTTTTATTTAACTTGCAATGGATGTACCTATGTATGTATTTAAGTTTGGGTGGAATCTTGCAAGTTAAATTTGACCAAGTTCTCGGTTTCCGATTGAGCTGAAATTTTGCGTAAACCGCGTGACAATGAAATAATATGGTACCGTGGAGCTGATCTGATGGTGGAGTCGGATGGTGACCATAGAAATTCCTGTACTAAACAAGATAGACCCGTCGTCAAAGAAGATATAATAATACTACGCCGTCGTGTTTGGGCTCGTCTTACTTGTCTTGGCTAGCCCTCTGCTGTTATATGATATCCAGGATCTCAAAAGCTTGTATTTTTAAAAAGTTAGATTAATGTAATTATTTATATTTATCATGACCACAGTCAATTGAATAAACATTTTATTTTATTTCAATTCTATATTTTTCCGTCCATATAGGTACCTCTATTATAAAAGTTACTGTTACATTACACAGTTACACTTAGTATACAGTTACAGTTAGTATTTCTCGTCTTCTCGTCCGACATACCTCAGTGCCTCAAGTCGAAAGTTTTCGACCAGTGTGTGTTGCCAGTGATGACTTATGGCACAGAAACGTGGTCTCTCAATATGGGCCTTATCAGTAAGCTCCAAGTAGCTCAACGAGCTATGGAGAGGGCTATGCTCGGAGTCTCTCTGCGGGATCGAATCAGGAATGAGGAGATCCGTAGAAGAACCAAGATTACCGACATTGCCCAACAGCTTAGCAAGTTAAAATGGCAATGGGCAGGGCACATAGCGCGGAAGACTGATGACCAGTAGAGTCGAAAAGTTCTCGAGTGGAGACCACGTACCGGCAAGCGCAGCGTAGGACGTCCAATTTTTTTTGTTAACGTTTAACGTTGTTGTGATCAATTAATTATTAGTTTAATACATATAAACCAGTATTAAACCTTACAATTTATATTTGCAGGAGAAGTAGTTATTGATAAACAAACAGTACAACATTTACTAATAGCTGCTGATATGCTGCAGCTAAGTGAGCTGGTGTCAGGATGTGGAGAATTCCTTAAAAGAGAACTGCACCCTTCCAATTGTTTAGGTATTTACAGGTGAGTGAATGTAAGTAGGTAAAGTAGACCAATTATTTATCCCATATATGAAAAGGCTTTTAACCATTTTTCGAATATAAGTAACTTTTCAGAAAAAAAAAACTTAAAATTCGATCTGATCAGCCAAAAACATAGGATTTCCTTTGTCCGGGAGTGGGTGTGGTAGTGGATGTCCTGTACAGCTGATATCATGATGATGCTGACAGTTTTACCAATTACTATTATGTACTACGGGACTAATCGAGCACTCAAATTACGAGATAAATAAATACCTCATCATCCCGACGTTTCGGCCGATCTTTAGTCCCGTAGTACATAATAATAATGTGTTCAAATCGCGAAAGTTTAAGAATCAAGTTTTACTAATAATATTAAAAGGAAATGGCGTATTAGAATCAGCTTCCCTATTATGAATATCAAAAGTACTGCTTGTGATGGGGTTGTGTTAATAGCAAGTTGAGAAAGCACTTCTCTGATGTGCACTATATTAACTTTTTTCCTTCATCTAAAAAAAACCGTAATGAACAGGTTCTCGGAAGCACACAACTGTACCGAACTATCAAAAGAAGCCTTGGAGCATGCACAAGCAAACTGGAATGTGGTGGCTCATGGGGATGAGTTGTTGGAATTACCCCTGCCGCAGCTGGTCACGCTCTTGTCTTCTGAACAGTTGAAGGTGGATTCAGAGTCTCAGGTATACTCTTAAAAAGCCTCCTTTTCTTCTCTCTCTTGGTCTCGATTTGTCTACGCATTAGTTTTTTAGTTGCTCTGATAGGTAGATAAACTCTTTATTGCACACCAAGAAGTAAACAAAATTGTTTGAGAAATTATTGATATTACCTCGTTTATCCTTTGTCTGTGGACTAATTCGCGAGTTTCTTTTTACAATACAATTTTAAAAGAAAATCGATCTATAAACATATAATTTACTTTGATTCAGTTCTTTTGAAGCAATATCAGAAAATTGTAGCGCCTACAAAAGTCATACAAGTCGGCGGATGTGAAGTTAGCTACAAACTGCGCAGCTTTCCGTCCAATCCTCAAATCAAAACTTCCACTACGTACTAAAGTTGGAATTTATAAAACATATATAAGAACTAGACTCATCTCACTCACTTACGCAGCACCAGCCTGGTACGCGCTGTGCTCAGAATCTCAAAAAAGACGATTACAAGTTGTACAAAACGTCACACTACGCATGTGCACGGGAGCCGGGCGATATGTACGAAACGATGTTATCGCCCGAGACCTGAAAATCGAATCTGTGAGGGAATTTGTGGGTCGCTTAGCGCGCAAAATGTATGATCGTGCAGATAATGGGCCACACCCTCACCTGAGAAGCATTGCGCCATTACATGCACGACCCCCGGACGTTAAATCACGACGAGCACTTCCCCGTGAAATAGCTGTGGATACGGAGGAAGATTCTGCTGAACAGATGGTCACAGTCAGCTAACAGCTCATGCAGTCTGACCTAGATCGTCAAGACCACAACGCCACCGTGGAGTGGCTTCCTGTCCAGACTAGGAAATGTCACCAGCGGCACTACTAATTCCCCAGGGTTTATGGCCTCTGGCGCCCAGCCTTGGCAAAGGGGATTATTCCCCGAGGCCTATTCTCACCACGCCTAAGGAGGTGGTGTAAGGACCGGATATATATCCAATCAACGCGCAGCTTTATGTGAGCTTCAGTTAGGATTGTAGCTCACTTCACATCCACCTTCTTGTATGATTCGCTACTTTGATGAATGTCATGTGTATTTACCAGTCTTTATCTCTTCGGAAATGAAATGAAAAATATACTTATTTAGTTATCACTCACAGTAAGTAAACCTACATAATATGTCTGTAAAAGAAATTCAATGGCTTATGTGAGCTGACCAATGTCGTTTTAATTATTCATGTGTAGAAAGAAAACATACATATATTCCCAATCGTCACCAGTGGATTCCCCCTCACTTGTGGTGAAAATGATTTGTCATACATTGCCGCTCATCCTTACCGATAAATGAGGAAAACAGGTATTATGTCTGTAGAAGAAATTCAATGGCTTATGTGAGTTGACCAATTGGCACTGGGCCAAGTATGGTGGATATAGCCATAATTATAGTCTTTCGTGGGTAGGCTTATGTTCAGCAGTGAAGTAGACAGGAGGGTAGTATATAGTCACAGCCGTCACAGGTAGGTTGAAGTCAGGGCTAGCCTGTTGCATTATACTATAATGCTAATAATAAACTAAAATCTTAACACGTTACACGCAACGTGGCCCACCGGTGAGCTTAGCATACATTTCCGTTCGGGCCACGCCGAATTCAGGAAAAGGGTCATTATCATCAACTTAATTTTTTTATTGCATTTCATGGTATATGATATAATTAATTGGGCCCCTATTCTTGCGAGCGACCTCGAAGAGTCAACAAGTCCTAGTATTTTAAAAAATATATAATAGAGTGTAGTGAAAATAAGTGATATTTATTATTATTTTATCTATTATGTAAAATTAAGTTTTTAAATGTATAATTATTGGAATAATAGTAATTGTGTAATTTTTTTTTTGTAAATTTCCTTAATGCCCTTAAACTTATTTGCCTACAACAAGATAGCGGAAATACACTAAATATTTAATCAAAACATAGAATTGGGCCCCTTTCAATTCCAGGTGTTATATCCAGCTCTGAGGTGGCTGGAGCACGACTCGATAGGGCGCAGACGGCATTGCTTTGAAGTATTGAGCCATGTTCGCCTGCCTCTCATTCCGCCGGAAGTTTTAGATGAAGCAATAAAGGGTGTTAAAGATCCATCGTTAGCTGTCGCTCTAAAAACTGTCCGAGTCGATATGGTAAGTTAATCGCCTACACAAAATAATATTAATCAACCGATTTCTAAAAAAGAGGTTCTCATTTTATCTGTCTTCTGTTTCAAATCCAATAATACCTAATTTCTCCGCTATTTGCCGGCGATTCATAAAATATTTATTTTTTGTAATTCAATTCAAAAATTCTTTTTTTTAATTTTTTTTTTGGTTTAGTAGTTTTGAAGCAGTACTAGAAAATTGATGCAAATTTCAACACCTATATAAATCAAATAGTATAATAGCACCATTTTCGCTAAAGCAGTTTGGTCGGAGTGAGAGACTTGAGGTCTATCTACAGATCATCTAGACACACGGTAGCGTACCCAGCCAAGACAAAGAAAAAGGAACTGGCGACGCGACATGTGTTTACACAAACCATTTCGAGCCACTTTTGACCCCTTCATAACTCGATAATAATATGAAATTTCGGAAAATTGTAGCATCTTCTCGTCTGACATACCTCAGTGCCTCAAGTCGAAAGTTTTCAACCAGTGTGTGTTGCTATTGATGACTTATGGCACAGAAACGTGGTCTCTCACTATGGGTCTTATCAGTACGCTCCAAGTAGCCCAACGAGCTATGGGCTATGCTCGGAGTCTCTCTGCGAGATCGAATCAGAAATGAAGAGATCCGTAAAAAAACCAAAGTTACCTACATAGCCCAACGGATTGACAAGTTGAAATTGCAATGGGCAGGGCACATAGCGCGAAGGACTGATGACCGATGGGGTCGAAAAGTTCTCGAGTGGAGACCACGTACCGGCAAGCGCAGCGTAGGACGTACACCCACAAGATAGACGGATGACCTCATTAAGACTGCAGGATCGCGCTGGATGCAAGCCGCTTCCAACCGGTCTTATTGGAGATCCATAGGGGAGGCCTATGTCCAGCAGTGGACTGCTTATGGCTGATGGATGGATGGATGATATGAAATTTAGCCTATTTATTAAAGTTGTTTAGCTAGCCTAGAATACAAAATATTGCTAATTTTGCTTCAACAGTTAATGATATATATTAACGTTTAAAAACCGGGGTTTCATTGACTCATTTACTGACTCACTCACTGACCTATAGATCAAAAACCTAACCCACTTCCATATGACCTAGAAACTTGATATTTGGCATCAAGGTAGAATATAACGCATAAACAAAGGAAAAAATCTAAAATTTCGAGCTTTTACCCCCCAACCCCCTAAAACTGGGGGATGAAAGCTTGTATGAGACTTTCACTAATTTTTATGCTAGAGTTAAGGCGTGTAGAGTTAGAAGCTTGGTTCTACATAATATCTGACAACTTTTTGAAAGTGTGAACTTTGTTTGGTCTTGGCTGTATTTAACATGATTTTTTTTTTCTTATAGATCTCTATGGGTCTGATACTTGACTGATTTACTTTGATTATGATGTTTTGGCCCCATTTTACATGCAAATGTTTTTTTTGTTGGATTTACTTTGGTTATGATAAGGTTGAGTTATAAAATGAAATGTGAGCTAGCCGGGAGAGTTCTTAGCTATGTTTCATCAAAATCTTACTACGTTGGGGATTTTTGAAATGTTACTTATTAAATACAAACGTCTTGTATAGATCCAGACAGAGTACGAGTAAATACATAAACTCTTGCTAACGTGGAATCGAACTCGCGCCTCTTTCTTCGCGCTACTGAGGCCGTCGTAGTGTAACTGTATAGCCCGATTCAAACATTTTGGCGGCTGTGATGGTAGCTAGAGTATGTGCAAATAGAGAACCGTCGTGGTGTTACGGTGAACTAACAATAAGATTTGAATCAGCAGCCAAGGTACCGACTACTTGATAGGCGCGAGTACTGATGAAAATCGAATTGGTGTCTACCAAGTATCAAACACTTGTAGTTGTACTAGCAATGACAGAGCAGTGTTGCCAACGTAACAAAATTAGTAAAATGGCACACGGGCGACCTCAATTCCTACGACGCTTCTCGTTTTGCACAAACTCTACAAGCTGCGGATGAAATGGTGTAATTACTTACCGACGTCTGTATGGAGTGACGAGCGACTAGTATAACCTTAAATAATTTGTTTGCAGAAGAGCGGTCGCGGCGCGCTGGTGCCGCTGGGCGCGGTGCCGCGCGCGCGCGCGCGCCGCGTTCTGCTGGTGGTGGGCGGCTCGTGCCGCGACAAGGCGCAGCCGCCGCTCGCCACCGACAACTACCTCTCCTCCGTGCTCAAATACGATCTCCACAACAAGTCAGATATTTACTACTCTATTTGACCGAAGTGAAGCAAAGTTCTTTGCTTCAACTCGACGATTTTTCTTGAATTTGATTTTTGTCTGTAGGTCGCATTTATCAACGAAACTTGATGTACAGGTTCTATATATTAATGGAGATTTTGTCGTCACAGATTTTTGATTAGGGGGTATTTCCCTCAAAAAGAGGGGAATCAGCCGATTCTGGTAATATTTAGCAAGATTGTTTAGTATCTAAATCCTAACAAGATTATCGTGTATGAACCAAATCGTTCAAAAGCGAGTCGAAATATAGGCTGATGAAGATTCAGATAAAGAGATGTGTCGCGAGGTCTACTGTGCGGAGAACAACTAGTAATTATAAGTCGAATTATGGCAGCTGTGAACTTAGCTACAAGCTGGGCAAATTCCTACTTGGCTTTATTACTCTTAAAATTAATTCTCTCACGATTTTCAATGAAGTGATGCACTTTTGTGCATAGAGTGACCACTATTCTCGTTTTTAGGTGTGTGTGCCTCGCTAACACGATTTTACACTGAATTTTACAATTCACACTAGAAACGTTTTTTGTAAACTTACGACAAGTAAATAAAATTATCTGTAAATACCAAAGAGTTCACAAAAAAAAAAATTTCGCGCGCTGACGACGGCGAGTCGTTGCGCAGTAGCAAATTCATAATGTGAACGGGGGTTACGAATGGGGTTTTGCGCAAATTGTATCTGACTTCACATACGTCAGTATAAGTTTGATTAAGTTGACATCAAAATAACGTTGTTTTTAAACTTTCGCGATTAGAACACATTATTATTATATATTACGGGACTAATCGCGCACTAATTTAGTGCGCGTAGTAAGTATATAATAATAATCAAAATAACGATTAGATTTTTTCTGAAAGTTAGAAATGACCAATATTAACATTGTCGAGTAATCCAGCAGAGAATGGGAGGAGTTGGCTCCGATGGCGATAGAGCGGATCCAGCCGGGCGTGGCCATGCTGGGCGGGCGGGTGTACGCGGTGGGCGGCGAGCAGGGCAGCCAAATACTCGCTAACGGGGAGTGCTACGATCCACAGGTCGGTATATCTCATCTGTACTGTACCAGCCTTTGAATAGTCCACTGCAGGACGTAGGCCTACCTACGAAGGGTGATTGGTATACCACCCTGGCCCAGTGTTGGTTGGTGGATTCACATACGCCATCGAATTTCTTCCACGGACGTATGCAGGTTGCCTTCACCGAAAAGCCAGTAGTGTTAAATTACGAAGAACTCATTGGTACGGGACCGGGGTTTGAACCCACGACCTCACGATTGTATGGCGGGTACTACCACTAGACCACCACGGCTGTAAAATTCTAACCTACAACATATTATCTCTCAGAGCTATGCTCGAAGTCTCTCTGCGAGATCGAATCAGGAATGAGGATAACCACAGACGAACTAAAATTAACGACATAGCCCAGCGGATTTGCAAATTAATATGGCAGTGGGCAGGGCATTTAGTTCGAAGAACGGATGGCCGTAAAGTTCTCGAATCGATAACACGTATCATCAAGCGCAGCATAGGACGTCCTAGGTGGACTGACGATATAATAGGGATGTTTACTAAAAAAAATTAATTAGTCCGTCAAATAGATTGTCAAAAAATATTATACACGTATTTTTTATTTTGTCAATTTAACACAAATTGATGAAGATATAGCCTGTTAAAGTTCCGCGTGACGTCACTAACCGCTATGAAATGTACCGACTAGTGCCGTCACGAGCCCCCACTCTCAAACTTTGACAAGGTTTATCTTAGTCACTGATTGTTCGATTGACAAAAGGAAAAATACGTATCCAATATTTTTCAACAATCTAACTGACGGACTAATTATAATAATGATTTTCATACCCAGTAAACATCCCTATTAAGACGATGCAGACCACTTCCAACCGGCCTTATTGGAAATCCATAGGGGGGGCTTATGTCTAGCAATAGACATCCTGCAGCTGACGGGTAATACATACCATCGAGGCCTTAGCACGAGTCTGCATAGCAAACGAAAACTGTTTATCGTTTTCGTGTGGCTCTATTTGTGTTAGTCCTTCCACGTTACCGCCAGGTGCGCTGTACACAATGGAACGACCATAAGTAAAACTACGGTAATTTCCGTTTTTTTACGTATAAAGTCATACTAACCTCTATTTTTTTTTCTTTAAAGTCATACTAACCTCTTTATTTCTTTTTCTTTATAGTAGTGAAATTTAATTGAAAATAAAAAAAACAACAATTCTACGAGTGACTAATTTTACAAATGACAAAATCTAAAAATGTCCTAATTTAGAATATGGTAATTGCAGACGGACAAATGGAGCGACATCGCGGCGTTACACGAGGCGCGGTGCGAGTTCGGCATGACGACGTGGAACGGGCAGCTGTACGCGCTCGGCGGCTGGGTGGGCTCCGACATGGGCGCCTCGGTGGAGGCCTACGACCCCTTCACGGACGAGTGGGCCGTCGTGGGCCGCATGCCCGAGCCGCGCTTCGGGATGGGCGTCGTCACCTATCAAGGTAACCGGTACTGCAAGTTTGCTCGTATATAAAGAGCTAATGAGTTCGATACACAGTATCAGCTTTTTTTATAGTCTACCGTTGAACATTGGCTTGTCCACGAAGAGCGATTGGACCATATCTACCAGGCTGGTCCAGAAGTTAGTGAATTCACATGCGCTATTGAATCACATCTTCTGACGTATGCAAATTGCCTCACGATGTTTTTCTTGACCGAAAAGTCAGTGGTATAGGCCGAACCAAACTTCTTAGCGGCTGTGCAGAGTTGGCTGTAAGCTTCGCAAAACCCAATCCTGAGTGAAGCTCAGTTGGCAGCTGCGCGAGGATTGTGTTTCGCGCAGCGTGTAGCTAACTTCATAGTCGCCTAGAAGTTTGATTCGGCCTAAATATGAAAATATGTTCAAAAATTTTGAAGAATAAAACGAGAGTATGAGTTTAGACTCTTCCATTAGACCTAGCTTAAGCGAAATATTGGCCTATCACGATTGCTCAAATCCCCATTTTAATAAAGATAAAGAAAAAAGACTGCGGGCGTAAGTGTCCACTTTTTATACCCGTGGCGTATAAAAAGTGGAGACTTACGGCCAGCACTGTACTCAGACAAGCTACCAATGATGATAGCTGCATATTTGCCGTCGACACGTAGCGATGTTCGTATAGAGATAGTGGTGGTGTCGCAGGCCAGATCTACGTGGTGGGCGGGTGCACGCACGCGTGGCGGCACACGCGGCACCTGCTGCGCTACTGCCCGGCCACGCGCGCGTGGCGCGCGCTGGCGCCCATGCGGCAGGAGCGCAGCCAGCTGGCGGCCGTGGTGCTCGACCACCACCTCTACGCCATCGGCGGCAACGCGCCGCGCCGCACGCTGCTCGCCTCGGTCGAGCGGTACAGCTTCGATGACGTTAGTACGCCTACTCTAACCTAACCTTCTGTTTTGCAATCTCTTTCATTAAAATTCATTCGTTTTCTAAAACATATGTACATTTTAGATCTTGTTTACCTACTTATATTTTTATCAATACCTTTATACCACACAGGGTGTGGAAATTATATACGTATTTGAATAAAAATATACGGGTGAGGCCGTAGATTTTGCCACTTTTTAGGTCCCTTAACTCTCCGTCGTATACTTCCTCAATGCTCCGCCTCTTTTTTCTTATAGTAAATTACTTTTAATTTGTTTCTAAATGTCATCATTCTGTGTCGTTTTTGAAAAAGATTGATTAATAGTGGCCAGTTTAAATAATGGAATAAATTCATAAATTGTGAAAGTCCAAAGTAAAACGACCAAAGTAATTAATTATGAAATATTATTAGAAGATAATATTCTGAGCATTTCAAACTATGGAACCAACCCTCTAGGATCACTTAGTGAGTAGTCATATTTAACTTGATTTCCGAGTTTTTTTTATATCTAACTAGATCTTTAATTTAATTAATTATAGAAAATAATATAAACACATATTATTCTGTACATTTTATACCATGAGACCAACCCTCCACTCCCTAGGTAATTTAGAAATAAAATATTTCTCAATTTTTACCTTACATTTTGGAAAAATAAAATATTAATTAGTTATTTAAAAGCGCCGTCTTCCACGGGACATGAACCTCAGAGGTAATTATTTGCAAATAATATCATATGTGTATCATCATCCTAACAATTGTTCATCATTATCTTTCGCCATTGTTCGCGACAGAATAGCGAAGAATTATGCGTTATCTTTTCGCTATTTGTAGCAAAATCTACGGCCTGACCCATACAGT
Organism: Hypomecis punctinalis; assembly: GCA_949316475.1. Lineage (NCBI taxonomy): Eukaryota > Metazoa > Arthropoda > Insecta > Lepidoptera > Geometridae > Hypomecis > Hypomecis punctinalis. The sequence goes on along the minus strand of OX438803.1, from coordinate 13,655,867 downwards.
AGACCCTCTTTAAGTCAGTTTTGTTTAATTTACAAATACCAATGGGATTGAGTGAGAAGTAAGGTGGTTGCCGGGTGTCGCAGGACTCGTGGGAGGAGGTGTCCCCGATGCGCGAGGCGCGCGCCGGCATGGCGGCGGGCGCGGCGGACGGCGCGCTCGTGGTGGCGGGCGGCGACGGCGAGTCGGCCGGCGGCGGCGCCTTCTACTGCGCGCGCACCACGCTCGCCAGCGTCGAGCTCTACTGCCCGCGCGACAACGCCTGGCGCGCCGGCCCGCCGCTGCCGCACTCGCGCGCCGAGGCCGGCGCCGCCATGCTCTGACACTAGCGCTAGCGGCGGCCGCGGCGACGGCTCGCTCTGCCCACCTTGTCGCGCCGGGACTCGGGACCCGTCCACGGTACTACACGGTACGCACCTAACTCCATGTGACTCGACCAATCAAATTGTATTCGACACTTTGTAATTTCACATTTGAAAACATTAGAATGCTTCCTTTTTGTTATTGTCTCATTGCCCAGTGACATTGACGAGTTTCCACTAAGCTGGTGACTTTGTCTAGGTGTGATGGACCACCAAACATATTTATTACATTTCTCGATCGACCACATTATCCCTGTGGTAACGCTGTGTATGCATACAATGAATTGGAAACATTGCTGAAGTGCCACTGAAAACATAAAATGACATTTATCAAATTGATTATTTTCCAGCTCGATGTAAGATGGCGACCCGACCCGACACAAATTATTATTTCAAATTATTAAGTGTCGGGTCAAGTAGTGAGAATCGCCATTGTGCCAGTACTGCTGGTATTCTCACGATTTTGGGGTCAGCACTTATAACGTAGGTAAACGTAATTTTTGGGATATTGCGATGTACCTATGTAGCCAAACCAGCGCCAAAATGTTTCATAGTGATTTTATAATATTACATCGTGTAGTTACGACGAAGTAGGATCCATCACAATGCTGTTGACTTTTAAAACAGCAGACAAATTTAAACGCAAAATGAAAGGAAGCAAGCAGCCATCAGATTGGTGTGACGAAGATTTGACTGGAGCAAGAAATGCTCGTCTTATACGATTTTTTGAGTACTTTTTTGTCTCAATTTGTAGACAAGTGCACCGCGTGCAAGCGAAAAATAAGCATCGTAAATCGGAGTTTTAGCAAGTTGGCATTGATGATTTTATTTTACACCCCATGATTGTACTGTTGTATACATAATATAATGAAGTACGGCGTACAGGCGACACCGTGTTCAGCTACGTATGGAGGCCTGCGAGCGCGCGCGCGTGCTGTGAGCCGTCTCAGTTCGCCCGTCGACAATTTTCCAACAGTCGAGCCGCTGACAATCTGCTCAACCCGCGTACTCTCGCGAATTGATACACGGCTCTATATTGCAATATCCAATTGGTTCTTATTATTCTTCTTTACACTTTGATATATGTGTCACAGGTATTGAAAATATATTACTGAGGTACATGCAAGTAATTATTATATACTACGGTACTAATCACGCACTAAAATTACGAGATAAATAAATACCTCCTCATCCCGACGTTTTTATGTTTATCTCGTAATTTTAGTGCGCGATTAGTCCCGTAGTATATAATAATTATGTGTTCAAATCGCGAAAGTTTAAAAACAACACGTACATGCAAGTGTCAACAAGACCTGAACGAAAAGTGACAGACAGTAGCAATGATTGCAAGGCATTGCGATAAAGAGCATTTTTATGTACCTAATAGGTACCTACATAACAGCCCAATTAACACTCGTGTCTTTCGTGGCCTCTGATCGTGAAGGTAAACATAAAATAATAAAAATGGATTTTGTTGATAAAATAATGTTTGGACCAATGTGCGAAATGAACTGCTGTTCTGGATATAGATCAGTTTTTGATAGTGCTTATGTGTTATTTGATAATACTGACCCGTGTTATGTAGTGTGATAATGAATGCATTTTATTAGGTTTATTATATGACATAATATACATTATGTACTTATGTACAAAAAATAGTTTATAAGATAAATAAATGATGAGATTGATAGTTGAAATTCAAATTATGTTGTTCATTTATAGTTTTTAAATATAGGGAATATTTTTATTCCTTCCTAAGTCTCGAAATAAAAGAAATCTCCTGCCAATCTCATCACTATACGACCTTATACAATGACGTATTTTTCATAATTTGATATGATATTAACGCGTGTTTGTGTTAGTATGTGTGTACTTGTGATGTTTAGTATTTACATAAATCGAAGTATATATGATTTATGCAACATCTCCTTTATAAGTTTAGCACAAAAATAAGTATATATTTGTATTCTATACATTATTGTTAATACTCGTTAAGTTGTCTTATATTTCCTGTTCAAAACATAACATTCAGATTATATTACATATCTTTTAAGTATCTCATTGACGTGCTTTATAAACCAGAGATAAATAAATATTACACGTAAATTAACTATTTTACTTCTATCTTAGTATTTATTTTTAGAGTCCAACAGCAAAAAAAGAAAAAACGACAATTGCCACCAAGAAACAACACTCCAAAGTGATCCACTTGGATATACACAATGATAAATTGTATTAACAAAACGATAGTGTGATTCCTCACTAGCTATATGTCGTCAACTCGTCATCTATTAGTCAGGTACCTCTCGGGGCAGTCGGTGACTGCTTTGGCACATGTATTGACATACCGTTTATCCGCCCGTCACTACTCCAGAGTCCCGACGCGTGTGCCTACGCTACATTTAAACAAATAAATATTGGAGGGCATCTTACACACGGTCTCTGACCCCAAACTAAGCAAAGCTTGTGATATAGCTGCCAGAGACTGATATACTACATGTACATATTTTAAATACATACTAATATAAATAGTACCTAAAAAACGCAAACGCCGAAATATAGGTATGCGCGGGAGCCAGAGACGAGACGCCGGGGCACACCCGCCCGCTAACCTCACGCCTCCCACGCGCTCCCTACGCCCGTGCTCACCAATACGACACGCGGCGTTGAAATTGTGCACACATGCGCAATAATTAGCGAATCACGGCAAAGTGTCATCTGCGGATAGCTTCTCATCCACCGATTTGTGTGGCGCTTAGTATACGCATAAATATAGCAAATCTTCAATTAAAACAAATATTTATTAGAGCAATTATTTTGTTTTAGAGATAAATTTTGTTTCCTGGCTGTAATTTCTTGATTTTTACTGGCAAATTTGGAGCTAGGCCAAAATAAAATGTTACTTTAGATTAATCATGTTCTATAATTTTGTAAAAAGCAAATTGTCATCACGTCGGTGTTGTTTCACAAAGCAAAGGCGGGGAACTTGGCTTCCAAAGGGAAAGGCATCTCTTGAGCCAAATAGAGGCGGCCGACGACGCCCTCAAAGAGAGAGGCGGGGCGGTCCGGGCGCCGCAGCTCTGTGCCGGGCCGCTCCACCGCGCACCATTCCATGAAGCAACATGCGCGGTACAGGTGGATTGGTTTCTTTAACAACGACAAAATCACATTATTATGCGTAAATAAATAATAGACATAGAAAACCAGGAAAGAAAGCCTCTAGAAAGGATAATTGTCCAACTCCAGTTATGTAGTGTGATAAATAGATAGATAGATCTATCTATCACACTACCAAACTGGAGTTAGCAAATTGTGTGTGTTTTTGTGATAATTGAGTGTGATGTTTGTTGCTGGTTTGTCCAATAGTGGTTTATGTCATTATAATCCTACCGCTTAACTAAGTCCTCGCCTGCGCGGTACAGGGGCGCCGGGGGAGACGACAAAGGGGGACTGAGTCAGGTGCGGGCGCCGGGTCCCGCCGTCGCAGGGTCATAAATCTCAAACTTCGTATTACGTTTAATTTTAATACAGGGCAGACCAAAAGGTGTTCGCGGTTTAGATTGTCCATTGCTCTGAAACGCGTAGCGTACGGAAGATGGAAGTTTGGCGATCGACGCGTCTTTTCATGGAAATTTTGTTGCCATGGAGCCGTACACAAGAGCAGAGCGTGCGTTTTGTGTTCGCGCCTTTTACGAAAAGAATAATAAGTGACTATTGCAAGACCCCTTATCCGTACGCTACGCGTTTCTGTGCAATGGACAATACAAACCGCCAAAACACTTTTGGCCCAGACTGTATTTAATGCGACGATTTTTGCTTAACATAATTAATGTTTTTTTTACCTTTTGGAGTTGGTATAATTGAAGAAATGCGTATGCATTACCACTGACTCCGTGGCAGATGCTGTATCCTTTTGTACAAAGACCGCGTTCCCATATAACGTCACCTATTTGTAATGCGATCCTCGCATACTTTTCGTCGTCAAATAACTGAAACAGCACAAAAGGTATTATAATATTTTATTTATTTCACTTCAATTTGCTGGTCTACAGTGATGTCAAATATATTGTTTGTGTGTTTTTTTGTCTATATCAATAAGTCATATTTTGCCTATTTAACCTCATGGCAAACTATTGAGGCAACCTGCATACAAGCGTAGGAGAAATTCGATGGCATGTGTGAATCCACCAACACGCTCAGGGCCAGCGTGGTGGATATGGCCCAATCACCCTTCGTGACGTCCTCCAGTGGACTATAAAAAAAAGGCTGGTACAGTACAGTAACCTCATGGACTTCTATTTTTGTGTATAACATGACAAAGTATAAATTATTGTTTTTTCTACTTCAAAATTAAATATTCTGGCCATTTTCAGTACAAGATCAAGAAAATATTATAAGGAAATGGATTTTCTTCATTATTATTTTGGTGAATGTTTGCCATGTTAAATTATTTTTTTTTGACGATGTGAACAGTACAGAGTACAGTTATGACAAAATTTCCATGCTCATTGGACTATAAGCAAAAACGAGTCACCTGACTAGCTGCTATACACAAGGGTACAAATCCAGGTGCTCCGTGGCACCATTGCACTAGTCTATCTCCAGAAGCACTCCCCGGTGATGAGGGGAAATTCCCAGATTTAAATTGTTGTTTCAACAGCCAATCCAGCGTAGGTTTAATAAAGCTTCGGATTTCTATGATATTCACATGGACATGGGCCTGCAATGAAGACAACAAAATTATAGTTTTACATTAAATATACATATACCAGGTTACTGGTATGCACATAACAACCTTTTAGGGGCACTTTAATACATCAAGATGAATGATGCACATTATTAGACACAAGTTTCTTTTTATTTATTTATTATTCACATGTATTATATACATATGCTCCATATCCCCAACATAATTCGGGGAGTGTTATAATTAATTATTTACATGCCAATGTTTAATTATACAATAATAATTCCGCAAGTATTAGTATCCGCCGAATCCAACTCGGCTGGGCAGCGTTCGGAAAATTGCGTAGTGTCTTCTCGTCCAACATACCTCAGTGCCTCAAGTCGAAAGTTTTCGACCAGTGTGTGTTGCCAGTGATGACTTATGGCACAGAAACGTGGTCTCTCACTATGGGCCTTATTAGTAAGCTCCAAGTAGCCCAACAAGCTATGGAGAGGGCTATGCTCGGAGTCTCTCTGCGAGAATCAGAAATGAGGAGATCCGTAGACGAACCAAAGTTACCGACATAGCCCAACGGATTGGCAAGTTGAAATGGCAATGGGCGGGGCACATAGCGCGGAGGGCTAATGACCGATGGGGTCGAAAAGTTCCCGAGTGGAGACCACGTACCGGCAAGCGCAGCGTAGTACGTCCACCCACAAGGTGGACGGATGACCTCATTAAGACAGCAGGATCGCGCTGGATGCAAGCCGCTTCCAACCGGTCTTATTGGAGATCCATAGAGGAGGCCTATGTCCAGCAGTGGACGTCCTTCGGCTGATGGATGGATGGATACTATAATAATTATGTCAGCTACTTTAAATCCTTGAACAATGTTTAAAAGAAACCTGAGGAACATACTTATGAATCAAGAGACCCATACATAAGTTTATTTTTTCAAAGTCCATAGAAATTTAAAAGATTAAAAACAACCAAACAAAAAGTTTTGTGTCAGAAGCATTAAGTGACGTAAAACTATAATAGAGAGGCTTGTAACCTAGTAAATTTATTATTAATAACTGTATGGCAAACATACTTGCAGTAGCATGTATAATATTCCAGCCATGCCATGTGCTGCTCCCAAATAGGCTTTATCATGCCATTCCCACATCAGAGGGCTCTCTGACTTTAATTTTGCCGATAGACTCTTCCCAGACTTCAAGATTGCATTAATAACTTTCTCTATGTGATTTGCTGGTATCACTTCTTTACCATTAATGTATTTATTCACAAATAACAAAGAGTATAAGTATCCGGCTTTTCCATACAATATTTCATCGGGTGAATCATTCATTACAGAGATCAAAGACATTAGTCTGCAAAAACACAATAAAATGTCTCAAAAAAAAACTGTTTATTCTGAAAAAGAATTTTGTTAGTGTAATGGTATTTTAAAATGTAAGTGAAATTTTAAATAAATACCTTAGAGCAATTGCTTTGTATTCAGGCAGGTCTGTAGGGCGTTTAGTTCCCAATTTGTATGATATAACTGTAGCTAGTGCTAAGGGTCCGGCATCTCCACACAAAAAGCTTATCCTCTTGCCTTTCAAGTTCTCTATATTTATACATTCCAATGCTTTCTGTAAAATTAATAATAAAGCCAGTTGAAACATTTTTTTTAATGTATGTTTTTGGCAATGAATAAATTTTGCCATACTTGCCTTCAGCAAATCAAAACTGTTTTCTTGCTTCAGGGAACACAAAAAGTAATACAAAGCTAGCCCGGCGGATCCTGTGTAAACTGTTCCATCATAAAATATTTCATCTTGCAGCTCTGAATTGAGTAAATCAAGTTTAGATTTTTTAAAGTGATGTAGTTTTGTTTCAAACTTTTCTGACAACTGAAATAAAAATATTTATTTATAATAGAACATATAAATAACATTTTACACTTATAGCTACCCGCTAGGATATCGGGGTTGTGGCATCCCCATAATATATAACATAACATAATATACATATAAAGGCAACACAGATAACTATTGAACCTCATTAATGACTCTTAGCACTTCACTATTCATCAATTAAATAGGAATGAAATATTTCATTGCTATTCATCAATTGATTCATAGAAAAGATGACAAGTTAGTTGAAAAATGTCTGTTGGTTGTTTTATTAAATAAAGTAAATTAGATTCCCAAAATATAGTGTGCTGCGCACTGCGCACTTCCATCCAGACCCAAAACAGATATTTAAATTCATTACCCAAATATCTGCTCAGTCAGGAATCAAACCAGGGATTATGCTTCGAAGGCAAAGGTAATCTGCTAGGCACTCAAAAAGACTTATGGGCTAAAAATAAATGACTAAAAAGCCGGTCGCAACATGACGTACCCCATTCCGAGCTTCATTTAAAATACTCCCTGCAGTTTCATGGGAATATTGGTCATAGTGGTTTTCAAATGATCCTTTCGTAGACATGTTTTAAGGAGTATAGAAAATCTTTGTGAAACAGTTGATATCTGGAATTTGACGATATTTATCTAAGTTTATTGTCCATATAATCTATGGAGTGTAATTACCTCTACCTTCCATAAAATAATCACAATAAACCATCATTCGAAAGGGTTTAAAAATTCAAAACCTGTGACCAAAACAAAAACAAAATGAAGTAAACAACTAAACACTGTCTGACAATGGTTTGACACTTTTTGACAATAACTAAATGTCAAAATATTTTTTTTTTCCTATGTCCATTCACAGAGCTAATACAACCTTACGATTACGATGATGAACGATTAAATAGAGCCCCACAGACAGTCACGAGAGTGGTGCGGCTGCGGCCTAATGTTCGACCAATCACAAATCTTGAGGCCCAGCGCTGCGTTAAGCGGGTGCACGGCGCGGGCATCCGACGCGGGCATCCGTCGCGGGCATCCGCGTCGTGCTCCGTCGCGGACAAATAGCCCGTCGCGGGTATCCGCAACGACCTCCCGCTAAACGCAGCGCCGCCAGTACAATTTTAGACGTGCGGGTGTACAGTCGATTCATAATGGATTATTTGTTGATATACTACCTAGCCAAAAGACGACGTAGACAACAGCGGCAGCCAATCAGCCCATATGTCTCGTCCAGATTGTTGTGTGGAGAATTTGTAACCAAGTTTACGCTATTAAGAGAAGATGAGAGGAGATTTTTTAAGTATTTTAAAATGTCAACGTCTACATTTGATGAATTATTTTCGAAACTTGAACCATATTTGAAACATAGTGCTAATATTCTAAAAGTAAGAAGTGTATCAATTATATTACCAATAGAGAGGTTGGCAATAACGGCAAGGTAAGTAAATAAAATGTTTTTCTTGATATAAAATATTTTTATTTTGTCAGTCAAGATCACGCATATACAGGGTTATTTGTAAAACACCAGCAACCTCTTAAAGGTGACTTTGGTACATCAAGATCAACAACTTTTACTATGGGACCAATCCTGATATCGCGAAAAAAAATTCAGCCCGTCCATACAAAAATGTCGTCGACGTATGGCAAAATGTATGGACAAGTTGAATTTTTTTTTCGCGATTTCAGCGTTGGTCCCATAGTAAAAGTTGTTAACCTTGATGTACCAAAGCCACCTTTAAGAGGTTGCTGGTGTTTTACAAATAACCTTGTATACAACCAAATCAGTTATTGGACTTATCATAAGTAACAGTAAAATCACAGTGATTGGATTTATCACTTATTATAATTAACAATATTTTAATCTACAATTACTTTAATGAGAACTAAGTATAACAATTTGGTAGTGTAGGTACATACGTAAAGTAAATCACAGTCATTGTAATTATCATAATTAACAATATTATAAGGCTACTTCCAATCTTTGTCTATCTTCAAATAGAGTATAAATGCAGTAAATAGTTGATAATAGGATTAATGTTCTGCTTGAGTGTCATTTGTCACTACGATGTTCGATAATTCCTCCAATGTAATAACATTTTCTCTTTCAATGTCAATTAATAAGTTTAATACCTTTGATCGAAACAATAATTTTTGATATGTAGACAATTTTTTTATGTTTGGCATAATAGATTTAAAAAATGACAAGTCTTCATCATTTTCTTCGTCCTTTTTGTGTTGTATGGATTGTAATAATTGTATTTCAAAAGGAGTCGGCGACGACGCCTTTTTACGCTTTGATTGTTTTTGCGTTTCTCTGCTTGCTGTGTCAGTTTCATTTCCAGTTGTACTGGTCTCAGGTATTAACACCTCACTAGTGTCAACTATTGGGTGTTGGGACAATTCAAGTGTACTTGTATGACCCGAAAAGTCGTCCTGAGAATTTTCCAAAGATTCTTGTCCTTCTACTCTTTTGTTAGAGTCCAGAAAAGTCATAATATTATAATAGCTGTACCCTTTTCCTTTTTTAGCACCAGAACCAGACTTAAGTTTCTTGTTACTAGCTTTGACTTTCGTATAGCAATCTCTCGCGGTTTTCCATCGCGCTTGTATTTTTTTTTCTGAAAAATGAAAAATAATACATACTTAAAAATTAATTTTGTATTTTTCACAGGTACTTAGTAAGTGGACATACTTTCGTGGATATGCACTTGGCGTACCATGCGGGACAATCTACCATCCGAAAAATTGTTAATGATGTCTGTCAAATTATATGGCAAAGACTGAAAGAAGAATGTATACCAGTATTTACACGTATGCGATGGGAAGACATAGCAGAAGGCTTTTTAAGCAACACAAATTTTCCTAACTGTTTAGGTGCTGTAGATGGAAAACATATACGGATTATAAGACCACCTCACAGCGGATCACTTTACTACAATTACAAACATTACTATTCCATTGTCTTGCTTGCAATGTGTAACGCAAACTATGAATTCACCTACATAAATGTTGGAATACAAGGTAAAGAATCTGACTCTTCAGTTTTCACCAACAGCACTTTATTTCAACAGATGCAGGATGAGCTATTAGATATTCCTCCTCCAAAATCATTGCCAGTGCTACAAAATAATAAACCAACCAATACTGCAGCTACCACACCAGTGCCATACGTCATAGTTGGGGATGAAGCGTTTGGACTGTCTACACATCTTATGCGACCATATGCGCGGGCAATCGCAATGGATCATAGAAAGAAAATATTTAATTATAGATTGTCAAGAGCTAGACGTTACATTGAATCAACCTTTGGAATAATGGCCAATAAGTTTCGAATACTTCATCGTCCACTTAACGTTTCTAGAGAACATGCCATTTGTTTCATAAAAGCAATTTGTATAATGCATAATTTTGTACGAAAAAGAGACGGACTCGGTAATATCAGCGATGTTTTCATAACACCCCGCCATATCCGCGATATCACAAATGGATTTGGGCTAGTTCAAAGAAACTCGTATACAATACGAGATCAATTCGCTGATTACTTTGCCACAAACGGTAAGGTATCGTGGCAAGATCGCTGTATTTATTGATTATTTACTTAAGTTAAAAAAAATTTGCTCGTGAAGAGGTCACAATACAATAGTTAAATAACAATAACATAAGTAAATACAAAATGTTTACTAACTAAAGGTGGGTACAGACTATGTAACATATTACATGTTATTTTAACATGTTTTATACCATTCAGTGTCCACATTATCTGAAACTTGTTATATAGCAATGTCGTATAACATGTTATGTTATATAGTCTGTACCCACCTTAATAAATGAAAGAAGTAAATAATTATGTAGTAAATAAATTTATAAAGTCATAATAAAAAGTAAGAATTTACCTGTTGACTTTTTTTCTGTGTCACTGAAGTCCTCATAATTTTCGTATAATTCTTTACAAATCTCGAGCCATGCAGCTTGACGCGCATCCCTGTCTTTATACAAGTTGTTAGACAGATCCCATAAAGCGGGGCGACATTGCACTTCTAAAATAACACGTTCCGTATCAATATCACTCATTTTTATCAACTTGATTGTACAAGCACGGCGCGTGCGACACGGATAACGCAGCGGCGCTCACTGATTTTCTAGAAACATCTCCGCTCGCGTGCTCCGTCGCACGGACACGCGAGCGTACCCCAGTCGCCCGCGCCGCGTGTGACGGGCGTTCCGCCTTACGCAGCGCTGCTCCATGAATTTACATGAAACATCACGCCGCGCCGTGCACCCGCGCCGTGCACCCGCTTAACGCAGCGCTGGGCCTGATAGTCTGGCTAACGAAAGTTGATACTGACAAAGCGCGGCAAATTTAAAAAATATCAGTATGGCAGCCCTAAACTGAAAGGGGAACACTTTCTCTCACTCACACGATGTAGCATTGTTACCATACTGCGATTTTGATTCTTCCAAATTTTTGGGGGAATCGCAAAAAAATCTTTTTTCAAGCTTTAACTTGTCGTGTAGGAGTTTTATATTCATTACGTTAATTATTTTTTGTTTTTTGACGTTATTATTATGCCAAATTGAGGCTTCGCATTGCTCTTCAAATGATCCAAATAATTTCAACGCGTACCTATCTACTTCGTTACGATGAAGATTATAATAATATAATGAATGATTTTGTTCAGTTTAGTACATGAAGTTTGAAAAAGTTTTTAATACAAGATTACCTTGTATTATATACCCCAATTTAAAGGTAAATCCACGATGGTAGTAGCACCGTGTGTTGTCATTTAAAAAGATTGCGAAAAATTCCAGTATCAACTTTCGTTAGCCAGACTCTATAATTCATAAAAATCTCACACTCACACAAGACAAGTGTCCCGTGGGCTGCGTTCTATTTCTATAAATCGCAGAACGTGATTTATCCATTTCATCCGCTGTGTGCTTGATTGATTGGTCAGATAGTAGGCCGCACAGACATACTACGTCTAAAGGCCGTCGGCCGCGGCGTGCGGCAGCGGCGCGGCGTGGCGGAGGCCACAGAATGTCTGCGCTACCCATAGATAGTTTGTTTGCGACCGCGGCCCTCTATAATCTAAGCCGCGGCCTAATATAAATTTTCTATGGATTAAAAAAAATTTACACTTCCGGTTTACAGATTTGACATATTTATGTATTATGTCATTTGTCATTGTCATTTTGGGAGGACCGAGAGGACCCAACAAGGCAAAAAGTTTGAAGAGTGGGAGGAAAACGCAGAATGAGCGCATGCGTCTGACTAAATTTCGGCCATATTGTTATGACGCATTCAAGATCAGAGGTCTCCGCCAGTGACGAGTCTTCTCGCAGTTGACGTGGCTACTACGTACCTTCCCGTTCACCCACTCCGGACGCAGCATAGACGGTGACGAGGAATACGTAACTGGTGAGTGCTTGTGAAGACAAAACTTCCAACTCGTCACGGTCGTATCTATTTGGATTCACAAATGAATGTTAAATGGTAATGGAGTACTCGAGACCTACAAGAACCTCAAACAGATGTCGCATACATACCTATAATTCGAAGACGCAATAGGGCTTTCCATGTATTATTGGGAATTTCCGCATCCAGAATCTATCGCCTTGATGTTCTATGATTTCCCCGCCAACAATATTTTAGAGGGAGGAGAGGGCAATATCTATAAATCTCAAGATATTATTGCAATGAATATGTCAGGAATCGCAATACACAGAAAGATGACCTTGAATTTTAGGTGACCTGAGTAGGCATGGAGGGAATGGTGGAAGAGAATGGTACTTCAGGCGGTTCTGGCGCCGTGGACCCCCTGGCTGGCTCGAGCTCCTCGGGCGGCGGGCCCGCGCACGTAGTGGCCGTCACCAGTATTGTGCAGCTTACGTTACCGACTCAGGCCCCTTCGGCGCAGGTATTTGTTTTGATACCACTTGTGCACATAAAAACATTGTACAATAACTTGCCCACAGTCTAGACTCAAATTTATTATGTTTAAAAACTTTTATCTGTGTATTATGAAATCTACCTGTGCTGTGCTTAACTGATAAGTTGTTTATTAGTGAGTGATATTGACAAATGTTTGTTTTCAGGTGCAATCAGTGATACAACCTAACCAGCAGTCTGTGATTCAGACTGCCTCCAATATTCAGTCAGTTCAGTTACCAAAAGGGAATGTGATACTTGTCAGTAAACCAAGCTCTGTCATACACACTACACAAGGAACTTTGCAGACTTTGCAGGTGTGTTATATCAAAATAATAATATTTCATTTAGTAAAATGATGTGTAACACAATGTATTAACTGATGGCAAGTGTTCATACAGGTATATAAATTAGTTTCATTTCTGGTAAATATTCAATTGTTATATTGACTTAAAAATTTACAATACTAATGTGAATTATGTATTAAACAAACTCAAGTTAATCATAATCAAGTTTCAAATCATATATGAGTGAAATAATTCCATTTCTGGGATGGTAAAAATATCTCTGTTGCTATTTGCATAATGATCATCAACTAAAAACAAATAGGTATAATTTATAACTCTTAAAAGCTTTACAATTGATAAATCTAAGTATAAAAATACATTTGTCCCAGTTCTTTTCTTCTAATTAACTATCACTTGTGTCTTAGTTTTTGTCCATTACCTTTAATTCATACATATTTGTATGCCGCTTTATAGATTTTGTTTACCAGTGTTATAATATTTTAAAATTATTGTCTTTTGCCTCACTGATGGCCAAGCTTTCAATGCTCATATTTGCTGTTGAGAAATGAAACTAAATAATAAACCTTTAATCTTGCCATTGTATATGGAACTAACCGAATTATATTTTCAAGTTGAATACTCTCATAAAGGATTAGATTTTTTTAACTTGATTCATTAAGTTTGTTACTTTATGTCCTTTAGAGATTTATGTTCCGACACTGATGCAAAACAACAAAAAAGAAAATGCAAAAACAAATTCATCAAAGTGGTTCAATTAAAATTTTAGCATCATAGAGCTTTTTCTCTCTGGAAACCAAATTACATTGCACATGTGAGTTCTATGCTATATGTTGGGTTCAATCCAGTTTGAAATATTCCCTTCTTAGTTAATTTGTTCTCAAAATTAGATATTGGTTTTAAGAAATTATATAATGTCATGAAATAGAGTATTTTTATTATTTATACTATTAAAATCCAATGAAACTTTATCTATAGTATTAATGATTGAGTTTATGAATAAATCAAGCTATTAAGTTAGAAATATTCTATGTTTCAGATTAAACCAGAGCCAAACACAATGATGAGCAGCCAAGGGCAATCCTGCAGTGATGACAGTGAAGACGATGATGAAAGTCCAAAACGGAAGTACAGGGAAATGCTCACACGGCGCCCGTCATACAGAAAAATCCTCAACGACCTGGGAGGCGCTGAGATAGCTGGTAAACATTTTGTAAATAATTATTTCTAAAGCGAGTCTGTCTAGAGTTTGTTTCTATAGGCTTTTCAGCATAAAAAAGAAGAAAATGGGTTCTTTGGCGCGATGTGTCTAATAAAATTAGTTACGAAATTTCCTACAAAAAAGTATCGAATTTCTCAAAACTACAAAATATATAAAAAGAGAATTTTAAAAAGCAGCATAGCATTTTTATGTAAAAAAAGTTTTTTTACGAGCAGCATTGTTTTTTATATAAAAAAAAAATTAAAAGCAGCACTACACAATACTCCTAACATAAATAGTACCTAGTTCTAAATTGTATTTTTGGAGTCTTTTTCCATTGCAATATTTTTTCATAAATGTGTTTTGGAAATAAGATAATTCTTGTTTTACATTTTATTTTTCAAATATTAATATTTTTAAACAGTTACATCAATCGCAAGTGGAGCCTATTTAAGATTGAGAAAAGCATGAAATTTTATATTCGTACACACATGTATCTGAAACCAAGCCACATATTTTGTTAGGTAAATAGTTGAATACCTCTAAATAGTTTAAGATGCTGAGCCAAACTATTGATAGTGATGATAATGCAATAACATAGGTGTACGTACAATGGGATGGCGGGAAATGTTAGAAATATTCAATAGTATAAGAGCATGATAATATTACAGACAATCGCATGGGGTCTAAACCGGGATGCGAGAATGAAGTGTCGCTGTCATCTTCTTTGTCGTTTGCACCAGGTTAGTTAAATGTGCAGCCGTTGACACTCTTTGTTTCTGTGTGCAACATGTGTCACTAACCTGTTAAACGCATCATACATAACTTTACACGGATCATAACCACCAGCTTTAAAGATATCATCATTTATGTTTCACAATGGATTGGAATCCAATTATGATAACATTTTTTTGTAGTATATGAAAAAATATACTTACATTGTACTACCTACATCCCTTTCATACATACCTTTGCTAGCGACACGGTCACCTCTAGTTCAATCTGGTCATAAAGCACAGTAGTTGATTTGTATTCTTCAATAGTATAGCCAAAATTAAAACTAAAATACATTATTCATTATTAACATACAATGATTTTATATGTTATGGTTACATAGCATTAAAAGCATATGCATTAAAAGAATTTAATGTTTGCAAAACTACAAATAATAATTATGTTGTTGAATTAACCAGTAATTTCATCTTTTTATTTTTCATAAAAATATGCCATTTTTATTCAATATAACCAAAATACAGATTAAATATCATCCGTATCCATTCACTTAAGTGTATGTGAGTAACATATATTTTTAAAGACAAACTTTCACATTCCTTTTTTAAATGAATACCTACTTTATATGTTGCTAGTTGGTAAAGTTATTAATACTGTATTTCCATTATAATTAAATATATCCCTTGATTGGTGTTGGTTAGAAGGATTTTTAGTGATCTTAATCTTAAAGGATTTTTAGGGATTTTAGATCTTTTGATCTCGAATGCAGTTTTATACAACAATGCAGTCTATAAAAAAAACTAAGGTCCATAAATGGCTTGGAAACGCTGTACAATATACAGAATACATACATTATTTCCCAACAAGTAATAAAAGAAAAACAATGTACCTAACATTAAACAGGACTGGTAGATTGTGGTCGGCAGCGATGACGTCATCAGTGGACGAGTGTCATTAGTATTCAGATCGATGACGTAATCCGGCGCGAGGAGGTCAGGTGACGTCATGCAATGAGTATTTTCTTGCCGCTGTTGTTTTGAATGAATTTATTCAGTATTTTGCTAAATAAACCATTGTTTATTATTTTTGAAAGGACTGATATAATAGATTTTAACGCAATCTGAGATGACACTGTCTTTTCTAATTGATCGAGCGAAAGCAAAGATCTCTGTTATAGCACGGTGATTTTGATTTCGTCTCTCCAGATGTTGGTTTTCATCTACTTATAAGTAGGTCGCATTTTTCAACGAATCTCGACGAAACTTAGAACACAGGCTCTAAATTGATATTTATTTTCTGTCGTCGCCGACAAACAGGGGGAAATTTGCTGTCGCGTTGTTTATGTGCCGATTTCGGTAAAATATGGCAATATTGCTTAGGATCTTAAACTCGTAACTTTCGGAATTTCACACCACTGGCTTTTCGGTGAAGGAATACATCGTGGGGCAACCTGCATACGTCCGTAGAAGAAATTCGATGGTGTATAATGAATCCACCAATTGGCACTGGGCTCACTCACCCTTCCTGGGTCGGCCTACGTCTTGCAGTGGACTATTAAAAAAGGCTGCTATAGTACAGTAAATCCTAAAAAGATTTGCGAGTATGAACAAAATCGGTCAAGAGCTAATCGAGATAAAGGCTTATGAATATTCAGTTAAAGAGATGTGTCGCGAGATCTACTGTTCGGAAAACTAATAGTATAAGTGTGTATCGAGCTAGGTGAAAATGTGAAGACTGGGTTAACCAGCTTTTGGACACCACAGTAGATGAGTACACTTTACAAGATGCTGCTCTGCAAAGTGCTGGACTTTCAGAGGTGTATCATACTCATCACTGAAAAACTTTTATAGGCCGCGTCACACAAGTTGGCGGATGTGAAGTTAGCTACAAGCTGCGCAATGTCCAAACCTGACTGAAGCTCACATAAAGCAGTTAGTTGATTGGGTAATGCGCAGCTTGTAGCTAACTTCACATCTGCCAACTTATTTGGCGCGGCTTATACTAAGGGACCAATTATAAAACATATAATCCTATACAAAAAGTTCATTAACTTTCGACAAAATGTATGGAGCAACTGATTTATTTTGCGGTTAATCCCATAATAAAAGTTGTTCGTAATGATGAGCACATACGCCTTGAAAAACGCTGCACTTTGCAAAATAACACCTTATATCATATGGCTGAATCTTCTGTTAATTAGAGGCATGTGCTCTGCAGTAGGATACAGTTTTATACAAGGCCGCTAACGAAAATAAATAATTGCTGAACATTTTCTTATAACTTTGAATTGACTCACTGTGTAATGTTTTCCTTTCTATTTATGTCATGAAATAAAAGAGAATAATAAGTACTTAGATAGAACCATAGCCATAAGCTATACCTACTAGGAAATATCTGATTTAAACGCGGACGGGGCGGGACACCAACAGGTAGTATTATTATATATTCTTTGCCAACAGGAAAAACGTGGAAATAGAAGATTGTATCATTGGGAGCAAAATAACAGTTTTACGACGAGGGCGCTTTTTTGAATCCAGAGCGAAGTGAGGGATATAGAGGTGATGAAAAGTAGAGTGTACCTCGGGTGCAAAATATATTTTTTAGCTCGGGCGACGTTCTTTGAATCCCTCGCTACGTAGAGGATTCTACCTAAGAATCCCTTGCTACGCTCGGGATTCTACTCTAGAATCCCTCACTTCGCTCCGGATTCAAAAAAGCGCCCTCGCCGTAAAAATATTATTTTGCTCCCATATGATACAATCTACTATTGTGAAGTGAAAACTTATTTAGCGGCGTTGTGCAATTTTCGGGATGGGTAAAAAATGTTAAACTCGCGTCAGGACACGTGACCTGGACGAAAATTCGTAGGACGGCGCAGGGCGCTTGCGCGAGTGTGCGTGTGTGATATTGCATTTTACCACATAAATGATTTGTACTTTATTTGTTCAAGTTTTCACTTTTGCCGGCAACTCGTTGTTTTTTTTTTCTCTTGCGTTCGTTAGGTCGCGGTCCGCGCAAACCAACCCCCTGTAAGGGTTGATTCTCTAATTAGACGATGGGAATATTCTAGGATATCGTTGTACTTATCATTATGACCAACTTTTACTATGGGACTGACACCGAAATCGTTAAATAAAAATCGGCTAATCGGACTCGCGCACAAAGGGTTCCGTACCGTATGGGAGCATCCTTTAATTAATTTTTATAATTTTTGAAGTGACAACCAAATATTTTGTGTATATTTCAAGCGCCTACCTGTTGCCGTTTGTTGTACGGGAGCCCCCCTTAACTATTTTATTCCTACCTTAATTAATTTAAATGTATGAATTCTCAGATATTCCTCTACTCCCCCATTCTTGCTGCTTCCTTTAGTCAATTCGGTTTTTTGGGTGAAAAATTATAATTATAACCATTTATAAATCTAGATAGAGAGCTACATACTGCCCAGTGCACGAGACACATAGGTATACGCAGCAAATGCTCATACACTGCAAAATGCATGTTTACGAAACATACGTACATTGCAGAATGCAGTGTTGTGTGAGCGCCACAAATCACTGATTCGATTTGTCCTGCTTTCTGAGTATTAATTGTGTAATTATAGACGTTACGTGTAGTTATGACTTAAAGCAGTATCGTGCTATACAGGGTTATCTGCTTACCTGTACTAAGCTCAAAGCGAGTGATTCAGACCATCATTATGACAACTTTTACTTTGGGACCAACCCAGAATTGAGAAAAAATAAAAGTTGTTCATAATGATGGTGTGAGTCTTCTCCTTTCGGCTTAGTACAAGGCAAGCAAATAACATTGTATTAGGTCCCTGCTAGATCGAGACGTGTCCCATATCGCGAGGTCTATGGATATAAGAATACGATATTATATATATCCTTATAAAATGTAACATACATTCTATTCGGTTGTAAACAACACTTAATAATTATAATCCACGTACCTACCTAAAATGTAGTCCTTATTATAATTTTATCAATGTCCGTGATGGCAACTCTTTATTGTAAGAATGATACCTGGTTGAAAATATTATTAAGAAATATGACTAAGATAACGCATTTCAAAGTGCGGGAGTGGTGACTCGTGACGTCACGCTCAGTAAAAAATGTAGCTAGGTAGGCGTGACATCACGCGGAACTATATCTTCATTATTTTTTGTTTAATTGACAAAAAAAGAAAAAAGTATCTAATATTTTGTAACAGTTGTACTAATATATTTTTTAGGCACCTAGCCTGTTGCCGAGTTTTATTAGTACGAGTTTTCATACTGTGGCTTGCTCAGTCGAAAGTCTTAAATCCAACAACAATATTGCAGTGATCATGAATATCAAAGTGAATTGTTTAAGGATTTTTAAGGTTTTCTTTATCAAAGCTTTGAACGCACACGGACAATAAGAGACGATTAGGTTAACGCTAGGGAAGAAAGATACGAGTATATTTAGGTTATGTTAATCTTTGGGTAAGCTACCACATAGACCGCAACATTGCTTGACATTATTTAGCAAGAATTGGTCGAAAGCAAGTCTGGTCTGTCCTTAGTATACAAAATGTTAAGGCGATAACGACGCACTTTATTTTCACCACGCTTTATTTGATTTCAAAATTTATTTTTTCTAGTTTCTCTCCTAAATATAAAGTGTTTCTTTTGACCTTTGTCGCTGCGTATAGCATAGTGTATAACTTTTTAAAGGCTTCTAAATTTTCACTGTCACTGAAAGTCTTAGAAGATTATTTGTTGAAATTAGAGTGCATTGTTTTCACCTTAATATCAGTTTGTGTAGTTTCAGTTATATAGATTAGATCAGAATCGGCTAATAAGTCATTTCTAGACAGTCGCACTTCAGCTTCAAAAGTTTAACTTCTTTTCATTATATTGAATGTAAAAGGATGTTTGGTAGCTCCATCGATTAGATTTATTACTATATTAGAGAAGACATGGTATTTATTTTCACTGAAGTATCCCAGGTTTCTTAATTTTTATATTTTATAATTTCTTGAAAGTATGCAAGTTGAATCGTTTGTGCTTAATTTTCCAATTCAATACATTTTTTAAGATACCCAAAGAATGCATCCTCTTAGGTTAAAAGTAAAATATAGCTCTGTGGCACTAATAAAGATATTATGTAGTAACTGTAGTAAGCATCGTCCCTTCAAAACTTTATATCGACCTACCCTGTATAGAGTTCACCTTTGATGGGCTAATCTGACGAATCAAATATTTCTACTTATGGATAATGGAGATAGAGCGCGCAGCGCGTTGTGCGACTGAGAGAACAGTACAATATCCAAACTTATGTATGTTTGTTGCTGCGGTAACCTTGTCTGCATGTTGTGTCTGATGAGAGTTTTTGCGGCAGTGATTCCCGCGGGCGCGCTGCAGACGGAGAGCGGGCTGCACACGCTGGCGGTGTCGGGCGGCGCGGCCGGCGGCGCCATCGTGCAGTACACCACCAACCAGGACGGACAGTTCTACGTGCCGGGTTGGTATCGCGCCGCTCTCCCTCTCCACTCTCGCCACCCTCTCCACCCGACAAATGAACATCCTACTATAATTTACAGGGCCTATGCTAGAAGATCAAACTCGCAAGCGGGAACTGAGGTTGCTGAAAAACCGAGAAGCCGCCCGCGAGTGTCGCCGCAAGAAGAAAGAATACATCAAGTGCCTCGAAAACAGAGTAGCCGTGCTCGAGAATCAAAACAAAGCGCTGATCGAGGAGTTGAAGTCTTTGAAGGAACTATACTGTCAACAGAAGACCGAATGAGATCCAGCCGGCTGACGGGCGCGCCTCGCCCCGGACGGAGCTCCGCGCGACCGCCGCGCCGCGCGACCCTGCTCATCAGACTTCACGAGATGCCGATGGACTTTCCGTGTTCGATTTGCTCTCCATGCACGAACTATTGCCGAATCGCCGTTCTTTTATCAATGTATTGCAATATTATGGTTTAGGCGACAGCGGTGTGCAACCGTATAAAAGAATCAATTTTCCTAAAGTATTGTTAGACGGTATGTTGAATTGTTATTCTATTTTAAAATATCCTGTTGTTGTTTAATATTTCCGTTATTCGATTTTATGTAGTAGAAAATAATGCTTTATATTTTTTTAATTAGTCCCTCAATTTTTAATTTGAAATTTATGATTTTTTTAGTTTCATATATTGTCCAAAGAATTGTAATTGTGTCTCGCTATGGCAGCCATTTGAAACGAAGTCGACTTGTGCCATGTGATAGTACGGAGTCGAGGATGGCTTGGTCTGGTCCGGCGCCCGCTGTTCTTTGGTTTAGTCATATTGTCCTTTACAAATGTTCTGGTTTTGGGTAGAACATAGTTAACGGCGTCGCCACGCGAAGTGTCGGTGATCGAGGGGTAGATGTTGTAAGTTCTTAGTATTTTGGCACCGCACAGGGTGTTTGTAATGGATAAGCCAAAGTTAATATTCTTAGTTTTGTTGTGCAATAGCCATATTGCAATGTACAGTTTTATCTATCTTTTCTACTCTATCTAATAAAAGAAGATATAAAACGCGAATAAAATATTTTCTTTGTACATTGTATATACATATAATATATTTAACAGTAATTTAAAAGATGTATAAAAGTGAACTTTTGTAAATATGATATTTTGATGTTATAAATGATGTAGATGAGAGAGTCGTCTATCAATTTATTACTATTATGTTTTACTTCTTTTGTAAATGTCATGTTGTTTTAAAAGTTAAAATGAAGATATCCTTCCAATGATGTACCTTATGAGAAGGTAATGGAATAATTAATCTCCATCATTTTATGATTCTAAGATATAGTTGTCAAAGGGTAATTTTAGTTGACTACGATTCATCAGAGTTAGTTTTAAGAAATTACGATACGAATGTTTGCCATGGTCGAAATGACGCAAGTTTTGTTATTTTATTTAAATTAAAATAAATATTATGAACTATATTTTTAAAATGGATTGTAAAACTTTACAGCCTGTACCCGGATAGCTTAGCATGTCAAAAGAGCTTATTTTATCCAATGCATTTTGTCAACTAAATAAAGCCCTAACATTTAGTCAATTAGTAGTTTGAATAAAATTAATAATTTATTAGGTTTAACTATTGAATTGGATGATGATTTATTGTTAACAAATCTAATATTCATTCCATTTGAGCTTGCATGACTGTAGAATGATTTGTAATGAAAATTATTACTTTTGTTCTCATATAGCCGCAAATAGAGTTTGCGGCAGGCATTGAGAAGTGTTTTAGTTTGGTTTCCAATAGTATTTGATTGAAGACATGCCTTCAAAATATATCTTACTATCCTTGGAGCAGACTGTATTGTTATTAGTACATACTATTTTTCCCATGTTTTAAAATGTCCATCATTTCAACTATGGCAAAGACACCTAGGATTAATAATAGACATTACGGAAAGTGCCTTTAAAATTAGAATGATTAAAGTTTATACCAACATAGCTCTTTATGTTAATGCTATTTATAAAAATAATAAATATTAACTGTTTGATGTATAATATTGTTTTCTTGTGTCAACTATGTGAAGGGGTCAGGAGAAAAACAGCTTTTGTCACATAATGAACAAACTGAGATATTACTAATTAAAAGATAAGATCGTAATAAAATAGTGTTTTATACCCAAAATAAATATGAAAAGTTTTTTTTTATTGAAAGGATGTTTATTGTTAATGTAATTATATATTTTTTTATTTTGACTTTTATATCAGCCAAGAGTTATAATAAAAAATTGTGACTAAGTCAGAATAATCAGGTGAAAATCATCCTATGTCCACCAACATCAGGGGAAAAACAATTGATGTCACAACTTCACAAGGCAATCTAATTATTGTAATTTGGAGCGCTCTTGGAAACGAAAGAAAATATCAAAAATTATAACCTTAAAGTCTTATGTCACTGTCATAGTCGACCATGGACAACGGTTTTTTTCCTGAACGGTTCTGACATCGGATGTTTTTTCCCTGTACCGATATTTTAAAAGCTTAAAAGCGCAGTGACTATGGATGTTATTGCCCTGTTTGTTTTGACAGAACATAGCGACAGATATAACCATTCAGACTGCATTGTCAGTTGAAAAAAATTAAAAATGTGACAAAAGTTGTTTTTCCCCTGACCCCTTCATGTGTATTTCAGAATTATACTGATGTGAACATTTTCGAACTGTTGAAACAAGTGTATAGATACGATAGGCTATAGGATAATGTCTTGGTATAGATACGATAGGCCGAATAAAACTAATAACATCTGTAAAGTTAGCTACAAACAAGCTGCGCAGATGACAACGAATTTGCTATTGCGCAATGGCTCTCCTCGTGTTCACAGATGCTATAAAGTTCGCCTATACTATGCTACGGATGTTGTGTATCAGGTCATCATCAGGGACCGTGTCAACATTGGCGAAGCTAGAAATATTCTCTAGGAGGGCAACTATCTACTTTTTTGCCCATCCCTAAAAACTAAAATTTTATTATTGACGTTAATTTGGTTCGTTTTGGAACGAAGATGCTTACAAAACTACCAAATAAGAAAATTAGCAATTTGTTTTTTTTTACAGAACAGTTTTGTGAATATTATCATCTTATGTGATAGAAATAAGGTCGTAAGTAATTGGTAGAGTTATACATCTTCAGAAAAATGTAGGTGAATCTGTTGAAAAGTCCTAAAAATAATCTAACCATTTTATGGTTTATATTAATTATATCACCATTATTACCAGGGGTTACTCCAGGTTTACACGTAAATTGAAACTACTGCTGTTTCCGTATTGCTCTATCCTAAAAGTATACTTCCTCTATGGCTCTATCATAGAGCTGTTGTATAAGCTCTATACATCTTTATACAGCGCCTCTGGCGAAAACGAGGAAGAACTAACTAAAATGTATAGAGCCACAAGCGAATGCGAAAGTTTAGGTATACTACACAAAACCTGCCCCCCTACCGCCTAAGCAATAGCAATCGTTTATGACTTCATTTTAGTCATTTGGCACCGCCTAGGTGACGTTAGCCATCAATTGCTTTGCGTGGATTGCGAAAGCAACCGTTGAATGAACAACTTTGATGGCTAACGTCACATAGGCGGTGCCAAATGACTAAAATAAAATCATAAACGATTGCTATTACTATTGATATTGCTTTAGGCGGTAGGGGGCCTGCTGGCCAATCGCACTAAAAATTACAGCTGAACTACAATTGAATTTTAACCGAACTTCGACTTTTTGTCTATTTCCATATTGCACTAATGATTCTGATTAAAGTTGAAACGCAACTCGATCAAAGTTGGAACGTAACCGGTATCAAATTAACGATTGGTGTATGATGTTTAGCGCAATACCTAACTCCTTAAAGCTGAATCGAAACTTAACTACAATTACAACCGAACTTTAACTGAATTATAGATGGAACGCAGCTGTTTAAAATTAACGCGATTGGCCTGCAGGACTAAGGGCTCGTGGACGTCCACATCTAGACATATACCCCCCCTATGGTCTACTTCAATAAAACCAGTTGCAAGCGACCCCCTTGTCGGTATTCATCCTGCGCTGCTGGGCTAGTATGCGCGCCACGAATTGTTCGTAGTAGTTTCGTGGTCGCATGCTTGACTGGACTTGAAGCAGGTCTTGTCTCCAAATTCTCATTCGAATTCGAGAACTTTACGGCCCCATCGGCCCACCGTTCTAATAACTTATACTCGTGCTCGCTGCCGATCGAGGACTTTAAGTAGGCACTGAGGTAGGTATGTGGAACGTAAAAAGCTATGCAGTTTTATAAACGCTGCCCAGCCAAGTTTTCTTACACTTACCTACAACTTGTCGTAGGTAAAAGTAGGTACCTACAGCTTTGGCACTAATGGTCATATTTTGATCTTGCACATTCCGATTTGGCCAGAAACTACCGTCAAATCAGATTGTGTGTAACGTGGCGCGGTCCAACATTATTATTATTAATACTGGTTGGAGGCGGTCGGAGCTAACAATAAGGTTTGCTACGTATACATTCGGGCTGGCCTCGATCGGCACTGCCGCCGGGTGGTTAAATCGAATTATAGTTGAATGTTCGGCATAAGCCGAATGATGCCTAACACATGTAGTGGCTGCCTTGGGGATTGGCTTCGTCGATTGACGAATTGTGCCGAACTGACTGTGGAACATTATCGGGACGTCTGTAGCACTGTTCGAATTCTACACCAACCAAATAGGGATCGACAACCAGCACATCGGGATCGTAATCCAACATTGCACATACATACAAGCTGCGCACATCCCCTACTTCTTGGGCCGCTAACATAATAATACATTGCTACTGCGCAACTACTCGCCTCATGTTCATAGAAGCTAAGAAGTTTGATTCGGTCTATAAATGGGCATTACTCATTACGATTTCTTCTCATAGCTACAATCGCCAAGGAATTCCCATGAATGAGCACCTACCTACTAATAAAAAAGCTTACTTTGTTTTTCTAAAATAAAACAAAGACCTGATAATTTGTTATCTGAAAAGGTTTGCATTATGTAGTATCCTTCACAGTAAAAAAATTATAAAAAAAGTTACATAGTATTGAAGTTTGAGCTGAGGTCTGAGGTGAAAAAATGAAACCTACACCTATAACACCATATCCTGTGTAATCATTTCTGATTTGTGTATCTACACAAATCATGATTCAAAGCCCTATTTTAATAAATGGAAATTGAAAGCTAATGCTATATGTACTTATGTGATTTATAAATACTTATAGCTGAATAAAATATTTGATGCTTTATTGTTGAGTCTGGTAGAAGTTTAAAGTCCAATCAATAAGTTGTTTATTTGTTGACAGTGGATTCAAAGTGGTCAGTAGGTCTACATACTCCATCTTCGGCTAAAACTTTGCATTCCATCAGGCGACTTGGTGGCCAAATGTAGACATATTCTACATTAAAAAAATGTTGAAAAGAAAAGCAAATTGACTTTTAACAATAAGAAATTTATTTGACATTAAAATCATGACAAACTGCAATTTTGTGTAAAAATACACAAAAAATACAAGCAGTAAATTAGTAAGCTATTGACAAAGATGTTTCATTAAATTAATGCACTTTCTTCCATACTTTGTAGTTACACTTTATGAAGTTTTGGGTCGGATCAGTCATCGAAATTTTGAGACAGAAGAAAATTAGCCGCCAGGTTTTCATTCTTCTCACAAGCAAAGTAAGCTTGTATAACCATGTGCTCAGGGAAACCGAGCGCTTTTAATCTCTCAATGGCTTCTTTGTCCTGAGGTGAGACTTGAATGATATTTTGGGGCACCTGGGGTGCCACAGCTTCGGCACTCTCCTCAGACGCGTCGGCTCCAGTGCCTCCTGTAGCTGGTTCGTTTAACATCCTTACAAAAGCTTGTTGATGCTGGCTAATAGCTTGTAACAGGGCCGGGTTGGTTTGACCAATTTGTTGAAGCACAGCATTTAGCAAGCTTGGGTTTTGCTGGATAACAGTTCGCATCTGTTGAAACTGGGGCTGATCGCGAAGGAATGCTAAGGGATCTTCATCTGAGCCTTCATCACCTTCCTGTTCTTGTAGCAATTCCTCAGGAATACCAGTAATAAGGTACTCCACTGCTCTTTCGCGATTATTGAAGGAAGCTCGCAAAGCTTGCTCGACTTGAAGCCGGCTATAGCCCATGTCCATGATGCTTGTTATGGTTTCTTCATTGTCTGGCTCAGTGGACGCTTCTTGTGGTTCTGGCGCGCGCTCAGGTTCGGCTGCGCCGGTAGCCGGTGGAGTAGGTTTTACTGCTTCTTCTGACGGTGGTTTCACTTTCGCGTCGCCACTTTCGGTGGAGGGACTTTCACCTTCCGGAGCGGATGTCGATGGTGGTGCTTGTGGCGTTTCCGATGACTTCGGTTTTGTCACCATGATTACGATGAATTTCTTTTCATCTATATTATAAGTGGCCAACTTGTTTTCATCGAAAAGGATTTTTCCTGCGTAAATAAGTCTCTGATAATCCGCCGCAAATTCTTTCCCCTTTTCAACTTCAATTTTTAGCTTCAAGGCTTTGACAGTTTCCTCGGGATCGATTTCTATTTGAAAAGTAAGCTGCTGCAGAGTCTTAAAAGTTAACAACATTTTGATTCACTTAATGTAACGGTACGATTAATCTTGTTCCCCAAAATTAGAAACCAAGACTCAATCTGACTCGACAAAAATAAGCAGTAAACATAACCTCCAAACAGTATGACCAGATGAAATTTCGCAAAAATACCAAATCATGAAAATTGCATTAAAGCAGTGCAAAGCACCATATAGCAGTGTTCTCCAAAAAACGAACGTTTTTCTCTCTCGAGATCTCTAAAACTGCCAAGAAATATTCGTACCAAAAATTGGTAGGTACCTGTGTAAATGTGAGGATTTTTAGATTTGAAACTACAAAAATAGTGTACTTAATGGATTTAATGAATTTTTATTTGGGTACTTTGAATCCTTACCGTTATGCCAGCGCCAAACTCTATACAAAACATTATTAACTAACCTTATATAAACTTACAAAGGATAAAAACAAGCAAAATGATAAAATACTCTGGCAGCGGCTGATATAGGCGCTGCCACAACATTTTGGATAACTCCAACATCCAGAGTTTTGGCGGGAACGCGGAAAAATCATGTCACCGCATTGTATTATTTTGTTAAATCATCAGTGATAAATAGTGAAAAATTGCGGTATTTCGTTGATTATGAGCTGATTTAGATGCATGAGTAGGCAAGTGACATAATGTGAGGTATCATGTTGTTTCGTGTTGTTACCAAAGTCTCCACTGCTTTTCTGAGGTATGATTTGGACTATGTTTGGACTTGACCGAGACTTTATTGGACTATTATGTGACTACGAATGTGACTATTTTGATAAAATATCATCAAAAATTATTAAAGCTTAATACTTGACACTGGCAAATGCACAACAATGGGACGCCAAAACATAAAAGAAGAAGTGTACTTTATGTAGCCGGAAGACACCTGATCCTATAGTCGTAGTCAAGTATTAACACTATGCCTAATCCTGATCTCCCGTGGAGTCTGATCAGCCTGTCCTCTCGTCTCGGCTCATTGCAAACTTGAAAGTCTGGAGATTTGGCCTTATAGATCTCTTCTTTGTTGGGACTTAAAATTCGATAGAAAATTGGGAGATGTTTGGGCTATCTCAGAAATCTTTTGTAAATTGATTTATTTCGGTGTATCAGTAGAACAGGCGCCAAATCGGTAGAAATACTAAAAAATCGGTCGGTAGGACCACTGCCTTCCCGCTAAGCAAGCAAAAGTTGCAATAACATTACTGAAAGTAACTTCAACAAGCTTGTAACTTACAAATGTAAGGTTGCAACGTTCATGCAAGCTTACAGCGAGCTTGAAACGAAGCCCTAACGGCCGCGCTGTAGATAAACCCTGTAACTTGCCTAGAGCTGATCCCCAAACCTTTGAATAACTGTAAAAAGTGAATTTGCAGTAACGTTACACATGAAACATATCTGAAAGTTGTAAAGTAAACTTTCCGCAAGTATGATGTTTAACATTTCCACAACTTTTTTGGAAGGCAATAGTAACTTGTCTGAACTATCTTGCCAGAAGCTTACAAATTAAACTTGCACGTGGCTTGCTTTTTTTAGCTGTCGCAAAGTTACATTGGTCGGTTTTCAGTTACTATAAAAAAAAAAAAATCTAATTTTCTTGAGCCCTTAGTTCTAAGTACAAGTCCTAGAGGGGGTGTGTGTGAGGGAGAATGAGATAATTTTTCTCTGTCCGCAGTAAGGAGTGTTTTATTAAAATTAACAAATAGGGATACCAATTTCTGCAAACACAACGCCATCGCGATGCAGGATTTCAATGTGCGATGCTAACGCCATCTAGTTTTTCAGTGTTAACTTTGACTACTTTTAAAAATTAAGTTCCAGCAACATTACATATGTTAGGTAAATAGCAAGAACAATTCGTAATGTTGTAGGAAAGTTAAAAAAAATATTACGAAAGAGTATTGTCGCAATGTTACAGTATAACATTTCAGTAACTTTGATTTGTAAAGTACTGGCAATACTAGACAGTGAAGTCAGTAATATAATATTGCTGCAAAGTTTTATTTCTAAAGTTTTAATTACATTATTGCAACAATGTTAATTATATAATTATAGGTTTGGAAGGCTATATCCCTGCAAAGTTGAAATGTGAACTTTCATGTGAAATATGACAGTAACATAACTATATAACTTTTAATAAGTTTCAGGCTAACAATAAGATATATGTTACTGACATGTACCTGCAACATGATGTTTGAAATTTACAAATGTGCCATATACAAACTTACTACAAGTTATTGCAAGTTTCATGCTTAGTGGCTTAAAAAATAGGTACTGAATTGGTATATTTCACTACAGTACATAGATACCAGCTAGCTTAGCATGCGACCACGAAAAGTCACAAAAGGATTTTTTTCGACGTGTGAAAAAGTGACTGACTTTGCCCATGAGTGGTGCCAGCCATGGGCTCAGGGTGGGGCAGCAGTCTAAAATAATATGTAACTAGCAAACTATACCTGCGGTCTTATCCCGGTAAATTTGAAAGGGTGAGCGAAGCGAGCTCGAATAATTTTCCTATGATCTTTCAACAAAGAGCCGATTTTAAGTGAAGAAAAAGAAGAGATGGTATGACAAGCGCCCCGACTTGCCCCCACCGTGGCTACGCTCATTTTAGCCATAACGCCGTCTCATTCTGACACGTCAAATGAAATATTTTGAGAAGCGCATCCTGCCCCGGCAGGGCGTAATGTATTCGATCGAGAAATCTGTAAAAGATCCATTTAATATGGCACGTCTTAGAAAGAGATATGAAAAATACCTCCATTTTGTGGCGGTGGTAAGATTTTTTGCTTCAACTTGGCATTTCATTTTTAGGCACACAAGGTCGAATTCCACTTTAAAGTACAGTTTTGACAGCTCATAAATTATTCAAGATTTTTCGTATAACGGCTTTAGCTTAGCTTACTTTACATCCGGCGACTTGTATGATTCGGCCTATACATTTGAGCGACAACCTATTCCTCTATGTGATCTGTGTTTCTTACTAGAAAGTTCCTAGTTAAATTCGCAAATCCCTGGAGGAGTCCTCAGTTCACCAAATATACTAAAAATAAACCTTACAAAAATTGGGTCGCTATCCGTCCACCCACCCACTGGTGGGTGTAGGGGTAATTTCTATTTATCCAAGTACCCACTGCGTTAAGGTTAGAATTAATTATAAAAAATATCGATTCATTTTGTCGATAATTTTAAAATGAAAAATAATACGAAAAGTCAGTTGTTTATAAAATTTAACTAATTCCTTTATATATTATTTAGACGTATTTATATAATATCTCAATTTGGTACTTTACGTCATAAAACAAGCTCGAAATCAGTACATAGTATAAAATAAAATAAAAAGTAAATCAATGCGGTCCCACGCCCAAACGTGCCTATCAAACTCGCTGCATTACCTCTCTAGATCGCTAGAGAGATGCACTGGGTGACAAAATTTCCCGACCTGGGGTCGCGACCTCTCCCCCTCAGATCTAAATAGTTGGTAAAGAGATTAGTTAGTTTTAATAAACAATTGAATAATTCTATTATTTTTTATTACAACATATTATGTATTATCGAAAAAATTAATCGATATTTTTATAATTAGATCTAAATAGTAGGTATGTAAAGATGAGATTAGTTAGTTTTAATAAAAGTTTGACTTATTATATAATTTTTAATTTTAACTTTATCGACAAAATGATTCGATATTTTTATAATTCATTCTAACCTTGATGCAGTAGGTACACGGGTAAATAGAAATTACCCCTACACCCACCAGTGGGTGAAGCAAGCGGGTGGACGGGTAGCGGCTCGAAAAAAATCCAAAATATAAACAAAAATACCAATCCCGTAACAAATACTGATTCTGGTCACACTTCCTTGTCAATGATGACAACTATCAAATATATCGGGGTATTGACTATAGCGCCATCTAGTGCATTGAGAGTGATGAACCACTCTAGCGGAACGCCCAGCCAGCAGTGTTACGAGAACCACGGGCGGACTTGTATCCACGTACAGTGGAGCGGGTCCCGAAAAGGGCATCTCGTGCTCGGCGGATCGCTTACGCATTACAGTTTCGGATTGTTATAATGTGATAGTGTTATTACTAAGGACTTTGAACAGGAAAATGATTTGAGACTAAAACAGGCCGTGACATAGTGTTACAAGCAGTTATATGTCCTCGCCCACAAAATAACCCACGCGCGTATGCTCATTAAGCTAATGACGATGATGATGATGGACCCCAAGTCCCGTTATCAGAAGTGGGATCGCAAGGGCAAATCCTTGAGGACGAAATTTAATCATTAAAACGCAAGGATAAAGTACCGCAACCGTTCTACACTAATTTTAAATCTACCCGCATTTCAATAAGATGAAATCAATTTGCCTCTCATCGCAAAGATATCGTGAAACAACTTCTGCTATAATTTATCAGATTTCAAGTTCGGAGCATGAGCATTGAACAGATGCTCTCATCAAAAGGAGGTTGTAAATTAATGTGTTGAAGAATGGATTGTTAATAAAGCAAGCGTATCCAAAGAAAAGAGGGTATTGTTAGCTTTGGAGTGTGTGAAGTTGTTATTATTCTGCGGTGACTTAGGCAGATTGAGGAGAAATAAAATCGTACTTTATTTTGATCAATTTGAACAGCAGGGATGTAATACCAGTGAAGTGTTTTGGTTCAATGTGCGTGGAATTCTAAGTAGTTTTACAATGACAGCACGGATGTAATATCAGTGAAGTGTTTCGGTTCAATATGCGTGGAATTCTAGTTCTACAATGAGCTACTAGACGAGTAGCACTCAAATTGTTGCTGCAGCGTGTCGGTTGGAGACGCTGCAGCGTGTCGTCGCATCGTCACCGAGCTGCTGCGGCGCAATCCGGTGCGCGCACTGAGCTATGCTATAGTTTGAGACACGAAAACATCGAGAAGTACTGACAGACCCGGGTGAGCTTGTTCCATTTTATTTTGACTTTTGGTGTTCCTTGATTAATTTGATAGAGCGATTGTTGTACCTAATAAGGCTATAATTAGGTAGGTATTGAAAAAAAAATCTGTGCTTCTGTGCTATTGTGCATCCAGAGAATGTGAGTCTGTTTTCACAGGTACAACAATGTTAAATGACATAGTGATATTCAAAGCGATAAATCAAACCGTAAACAAGATAATTGCTTCTAGGGTGCGTTTACGCACTCTGGATAGATCGAGATTGTTCTGGGAGTGCGTGAACTGGACAGGTTAAATTTTGGCCAACGTATGTTTTTTTTCGTCTGATGAATGTCGGAAGGGGGTGACTTACTTTTTTAAAACCAATTTCTAGTTGCAAACTAATTTGTTAGTGAAATTAATGGCTCATTCATATAGGCCGGATCATGCAGGTCGCCGGTCGGTGGGTGTGGGGTTGGCCGTGAACTGGGCAGTGTCCAACCAATGCGTAGCCCTTATAGCTAATCAGATTAAATTTTATCTCTGACGGAAATGCATAAACGACCTCGTAAGCATTAACACGTTAGCTGCGTGGCCATTTTCAAAAGGCGTACAGCCTGTGCGTTTGATAAGTATTAGAACTCGTAACGTTGTTTAACCACTCAGTGCGTAAGGGACTTCGTTGACCTCCAATGTTTTTATTTTATTTTTACTACTGAAATTAACTTGAAGCGGGAAGTAATTTTAAACATTTTATCTCTCTCTTACGGCACTGAGAGAAAGAATACGATTTTTGGTGCCGCAGTGGCTGAAAATCCTGTAAGAAATTATTTTGATACCTTATCGATAGTCGACGTACGCTTTTACTGATTCGCAGTGAGTAGTGGTGTATACCAGCATAGGTGTTTCGTCTCGTATACTTTTTATATTATAATTTTCTTATTTTTTTATACAGGAATCAGTCTGATTACTTGTACGATCTAAGATTTTCTAGGAACCGATTAAAATTTATGTTAATCGGTATATATCATCATGAATTGGTCACCTACATCTATTTAAGCCAATATTTTAACACCTGAGAAGTGGGTAGCGACAAATAGCCAATGAGTATCCCGATCTGTACGACACCGGAGAGAAGGTATTCTAATAATAATGTACCTACTTGCTAAAACACGCAAACACCGGACACACCCGACGACAAAGCTTCGAAATCCGGTAAACTCGTGTCGGTTCTACGAATGATATCGCAATGAACGGAAGATAATTTGAGGATAAGTGCGCATTTTACGTGTTTTTGAGGGGAATAAAATAAAAATAAACATTTCATATTTTTAGTTCTGTTTCGGGCGAAACGGGTGCGCGAATCGTCGTCGGCCGACGAGAGTTTGTGAAGGACGGTGGATAAGCTCTGGGGTTGTGGGGTGTAGGGTTGTGACACACGATGGCAGCGGGATGAAGTCGGGAGCGTGTAGGGGCTGTTGTGTGGCCAGCGTCATAGCTTGGCATGGGTGACGCTCGTGATAGGATGACGCACCGATATCGCAGCGGTGTTGCGAGCAGATTTCGAAGGCCTTGGTGTATGTGGCATATATTTTGAACCTTATGATTATGGCAATGATGCCTCTTATTTCAGTCTGACGCCGGGTCCGTTCCATAGTAGTTACGTTAATGCTGCATGGAGGGTACGAAGTTGTCGTTGATTACTATTAATGTGAAACCTGTTTTTAAAATTATTTCTTACCGTATTTTTACAAAATAGTTCATGCAATTCAGCAGCTTTTGTTTAATGAGAATTTTCATGGCATTAATAATTATTTAACAGAAAAGATAAGGTATGGGAAAAATTAATAATTTTATTATTTTCATTTCTTCGATTAGACAGTGAGAAAGCGTAACAAGTATTGTGTGTGTACTTACAATAAAAGGTTTTCTAAAATTGAAAGTAAATTAAATCATTTTCGATGTTATTACCATTTTCTTTTGCTACTGGATAACAAACCATTGAAGAACACTATTTATTTGCTGTTAATCGGAGTTTGTTAATTATCGCTTATTGGTAAGTGTTTGCTCATTTTGTTATCACGTCATAAATTCGTAAAAGGCATTGTAATTTTTGCTACTACGAAGCGACGCATCTTTCTTATTGGCGATTGAAGTAGTAAATGAAGATTTCTGCCATCGGTGGGTGCGCTACGCGTAGTTACTGTATTATTCTTAGGTAAACGGAAAGTTGCGGAAGGGGATTGCTGTAAGCATCGAAAAACATTGTGGGCAGCTATAGTAGGCACCAGTACGTACCTACGTAGCGCATGCTGTTGGGAATTCACTGGACCTGGGAGTTGGAGATTTTTACTAGATTCTTAACAAAAGATTGCTAGATTTGCGCGAATAAGTCTTTTGGCTAATCATTAAAAAAAAGCTGTACAGTCGTGGAAGAACTGGTGCTTATAAGCGCCAAACTCATGTGTTTAGGCGAGTGGCATCACGACGGCGTGTGATGATTTGAACGTGAATCATATGATCTCTGACAAAAATAAGAACCATTTCTGTTTCTCTTTTACAGTGATTTTTATCAAAGAAATGACTGGTAATTTTGATTATTTATTGGTGACGTATTACTACAGCGCTGACTAAATTGCAGCTGCGTACTTTGGGCACTTATTTTATTTAATTATTTTTTTAGGGACGACAGCAGAAGAGATGTTGCCTCCACGCTGAGGCAGCCGTTAAAATGAGATGTTGCCTCCACGCTGAGGCAGCCGTTAATATGAAATGTTGCCTCCACGCCGAGGCAGCCGTTAATATGAGAAGTTGCCTCCACGCTGAGGCAGCCGTTAATATGAGATGTTGCCTCCACGCTGAGGCAGCCGTACCGATCTAACTGTGGAAACGTGGTTCCTGTAGATCGAGGGAGATACCTGATCCAACTGTGGAAATGTGGTCCTGTGGATCAAGAGATAGATGTTGTCTTCGTGGAGATGTATTCGTTCCTTCCATCTAACTGTGGAAACGTGGTTCCTGTAGATCGAGGGAAAGGTATCGTCTTCATAGAGTGACATTTGTTCTTATCCAACTGTGGAGATGTGGTCCTGTGGATCGAGAGATAGATGTCGTCTTCGTGGAGAGATATTTGTTTCCTCCATCCAACTGTGGAAATGTGGTTCCTGTGGATCGAGGGAGAGGTATCGTCTTCATAGAGAGTCATCTGTTCCCATCCAACTGTGGAAATGTGGTTCCTGTGGATCGAGGGAGAGGTATCGTCTTCGTAGAGTGAGATTTGTTCCCATCCAACTGTGGAAATGTGGTTCCTGTGGATCGAGGGAGAGTGTTCCCATCCAACTGTGGAAATGTAGTTCCTGTGGATCGAGGGAGAGGTATCGTCTTCGTAGAGTGAGATTTGTTCCCATCCAACTGTGGAAATGTGTTTCCTGTGGATCGAGGGAGAGTGTTCCCATCCAACTGTGGAAATGTGGTTCCTGTGGATCGAGGGAGAGTGTTCCCATCCAACTGTGGAAATGTAGTTCCTGTGGATCGAGGGAGAGGTATCGTCTTCGTGGAGTGACATTTGTTCCCATCCAACTGTGGAAATGTGGTTCCTGTGGATCGAGGGAGAAGTATCGTTTTCGTAGAGTGACGTTTGTTCCCATCCATCTGTAGAAATGTAGCTCTTGTCGATCGAGGGAGATGTTCAGTCCAACGGTGGAAAAGTGGTTTCTGTGGGTTGAGAGGGTACCTGTTGCCTCCACAAAGAGACAATTTGTCAACTGTCAAAATGTGTCATACAGGATCGCGTAGAGAGAGATATTGTCTTCATTTATGACGTTTGACCTGGTAAGGCTGTTGAAGTGTGATAACTCTTTCACGAAGAGTTTTTGGTAACGTAACGTTTAAACGTTGGCAACGTAAACGTAAAAGATTAATGTTACTTTAAGCACGTTGCGCTAAGTTTTTGCTCATCTGTCGATTTTGCATTACATACTTAGATTTAATCAGTATGGCCGAGCAGTTTAAGATGATCGATTCTTTTTATCTGACTTGATAGATTGCTTTGCAGTGTATTGCTGAGACGTGGCACATGATGCGATATTGATCTATTAGATGCTGGTTACACTTGCAAGTTGTATCGCAGTTATGTGACGAAGTCATCCTGTTGAAAGTAGATGTTTGGTTGAAGCAAAAGATTGTGTGATTGTTAACGGTATGGTTGCTAGAATACTATACATTTCAGTGCAGTGAATGAAATGATGAGTTTAAATGATGTGTGAAACTATAGAATTAAAGCTTTAACTATTGAAGCGGATAACCGACGATACTCAGAGAAAGTCTATTATGTGTGTGTGGATATGTGTGTAAAGTAAGTATAAGTTATGCATGTGTGGCGTGACGTCAAATAATTCGGTTGTTAAGACTGACAAAGATGTGATTGATAATGAATAGCTGCAGAAACCCACATAAATGGATACAAATCGCTCGAGGTCGAGCGAATGTCAGTATGGCCGTATCGGGGTATTGACTATAGCGCCATCTAGTGCATTGAGAGTGATGAACCACTCTAGCGGAACGCCCAGCCAGCAGTGTTACGAGAACCACGGGCGGACTTGTATCCACGTACAGTGGAGCGGGTCCCGAAAAGGGCATCTCGTGCTCGGCGGATCGCTTACGCATTACAGTTTCGGATTGTTATAATGTGATAGTGTTATTACTAAGGACTTTGAACAGGAAAATGATTTGAGACTAAAACAGGCCGTGACATAGTGTATTCACAAAAGTGACAGAGCTCGACGAAATCTACATTTCGAATGACAGCTGTCAAACTTCAACGTGATTTATCTCGGATATTACCGAGATAAATCACTTTTAAGTTTGACAGCTGTCATCCGAGATGTAGATCTCGTCGAGCTCTATCACTTTTGTAAAGACAGCAGTAGTCTAGAATCTATAATAATCGACAAAAATCACTTTGAAGTTTGACAGCTGTTATCCGAAATGTAGATCCTGTTGAGCTCTATTACTTTTGTAAAGACATCAATGATCTAGAATCGATAATAACAGAGATAAATCACTTTAAAATTTAACAGCTGTCACTTGGACTGCTGTTACTGTGACACTCGTCGTGACAAATCACACGATCCGATTTCGAATGTGTACGAGGGTTTTTACTCATCTTCAGCTTAATACTGAACGGTTGTCGTCAAAACCTTTTTTTCCCGCTAACTATTCATAGAATAGGTACTCGAATCATCCATCCATCAGCCAAAGGACGTCCACTGCTGGACATAGGCCTCTCCTATGGATCTCCAATAAGACCGGTTGGAAGCGGCTTGCATCCAGCGCGATTCTGCGGTCTTAATGAGGTATCCGTCCACCCACAAAGTGGACGAATACCTCCTACGCTGCGCTTGCCGGTGCGTGGTCTCCACACGAGAACTTTTCGACTTCACCGGTCATCAGTCCTCCGCGCTATGTGCCTTGCCTATTGCCATTTCAACTTGCTAATCCGTTGGGCTATGTCGGTAATTTTGGTTCTTCTACGGATCTCCTCATTCCGGATTCGATCCCGCAGAGAGACTCCGAGCATAGCCCTCTCCATAGCTCGTTGGGCTACTTGGAGCTTACTAATAAGGCCCATAGTGAGAGACCACGTCTCTGTGCCATAAGTCATCACTGGCAACACACACTGGTCGAAAACTTTCGACTTGAGGCACTGAGGTATGTCGGACGAGAAGACGCTACGCAATTTTCCGAACGCTGCCCAGTCGAGTTGGATTCGGCGATTGGCCTCTTTATTGAAGTCGGACCTACCTGACTGGAGTCTGGACTACTTGTCTTGGGTAGACGTACGAGTCAACGACTTCAAGAACCGAGTTTCCAACAGAAATCGAGGTGGGTAAAACATGGGAATTACACATGACTTTCGACTTGTCCATGTTCGTTGTTGAGAAACCCGATTGAGGCCTTCGAGCATCGTGCTGAGCTCTTCCATCGATTGTGCCATGACTACTACATCGTCGGCAAAACGAAGGTGAGTGAGGTGTTCGTCATTGATATTGAAGCCGAGCCGAATCCTTTCCATTCCAGGAGCTTGAAGGCGTTCTCCAAAGTAGTCGTAAACAGTTTCGGAGAAATTACGTCTCCCTGTCTTACGCCTCTTTTTAAAGGTATCGCCTTAAAGCTCTCTTCCTGTACTCGGACCGCTATAGTGGCGTTATTATACAAGCACTTCAACACTTAGATGTACCGATAGTCAATAAGGCATCGTTGGAGAGACTCGAGCACAGCCCATGTCTCGACCGAATCAAAGGCTTTTTCATAGTCCACAAACGCTAAGCTAAGTGGCAGATTATACTCTTCGGTCTTCTGTATAACCTGCCGCAGCGTATGAATGTGGTCCATGGTTCTAAAGCCTTTTCGGAAACCGGCTTGTTCACAAGGCTGAAAGTCATCAAGCCTGCGCTCGAGACGGTTCGTAATGAAAACAGCTTATAAACATGGCTCAGAAGTGAGATGGGTCGGTAGTTCTTCAATAAGGTGTTGTCGTCACCTTTCTTGAAAAACAACACCACCACGCTTCTGTTCCATGCTTCTGGCGTGATGCCCTCGAGGACCACGGTGTGTGATTTTTCTATGGAACATTTTAGTCTACCCGTGACCACGGTCGATGCAACTCGGCCGAAACGTCGGGATGAGGAGGTACTTATTTATCTCGTAATTTTAGTGCGCGATAAGTCCCGTAGTATATAATAATTATGAACATTTTAATTTTTTTCAGATATGAAAGTTGTTGAACAGAAGTGTTAATTTTGTGATGTATAGAATAAGCCCCTAAAAGAATGCTAATTGATTACCAGTTACCCTGTATATCCTTGCTTGATGCATAGCTCAAGTCTAGACTTGGCCGATCTATAATCTTACTTTTACTTAGATTTTTCTCCAGCTGAAAGCGAGATTAAAATCAAAGCAATTCAAGATAGAGTTAAAGGTATGTGTCTTAAGGTGTTGGCCAGTATAGTCAGTACAGACGTACATCACTGACCCTCCCAGCCAGAAGAGATTAGAAATGAGATGTTCTATAGAAATCTGTAATTTATATGTTGCTTTCATAAATAAAATGACCCTTGGGAAGGCTAATTCAAAAGATTTCAAACACTTTCAAACAAAAGTTTTAATGGTTTTCCATTCATATTATGTCTTCATGTTATGTATGAAATAAATATGCGCAATATATGAGAGATGCACGTTATTAAAAATTTATTACTTACATACAATAGGTTTCATCTTAATAATCTATGTACTTATCTACTTAATACTAAGATATCTCGCTAATTCGTATTAGCAAACATAATAATTCACAAAATGTATGTTTCCATAACTTAATAATTCCTGTCAATATTAATAAAGTGCTATATGTAGTCAGCTTCACAAGGTTACATATTTAAGAAGCACATAATATATACAATAAATACCACAAATTATCCTTACATGTAACCAAAACTGACATTTCAACAGGTATCTTACCCTCAAAAGCCAAAAAATGGTAATTCAGGTGTATTGTCTGCTAAATTGTAAGTAGAGACAAGGAATTCCATTTTTGTGAGATACCATGTTTTGGTTCTTGAGAGCAAGGCATTGACAAGACAAACATAATATAGATTAATTAAAATCTTTAAAAACTCATCACATTCTTTACAATTTACAGAAAGATCATACAAAACTTAAAATTTTATCGTTTTTCAGATACAGTTCTACACAAATTAGTGTTTTTATCAGATTCACTTCTAAATTGTTTTTGTTTGTACACTGGCACTATTTTGTCACTGAGTAGATTCCAGTAATTTTTCACGAAAGTATTTGATTTTTTGTGCGAAAAAAGCCTCAAGGCCATCTGCACATCTATAAAATTCAGAGTCTTTTGGGTTGAAATAACGACAATTATCAAATATTTTTGTCATATCACCAATGAATTCACTTAATGTACTATAATTCTGTTCTGTCACTTTTCTCTCAACAGTTTGTAAATCTGAAAGAAAAAGAAAAGTACATTATAATTATTCATCAAATGTTTTTTTTTTAATCAATGAAATCTTACATTTAAAACTAAAATAAATTACTTTTTATAAGGTATAGGTATTAAATTTACATTATAATTAAAAAACTGCATAAGGTCGCTGTCCGCGGGCAAAGTAACCAAGAGGCTAGTGACATTACCCCGTTGGATAGCAAGGCTAAGTTTTTGGCCGAGGTAAGCTGGTGCCCTTGGGCAAAGAAGATATAATAATACTACGTATAGAACGGCCACTCGTTACCCCCCACCCGTTTGAGTCTTCCTCACTTCCACCCCGCGTCAGGACTCGTCAAATTCACTCTGCGCGCGGGTTGCACAGGCCGGTGATTTCGACTACAAAAAATACAGACTTACAATGGGGAAGACGTGTGCTGTTTATGGCTTTTCTACAACAATTCGCGACAAGATATCATTTCATTATTTCCCTAAAGATAAAATAAGGTACCTTATTTACTTTTAGTAGGTAGATAATATTGTTATAAAAATTATGTCATTCAAATTTAGTTCCTTTCTCTTGATAATTTGTTTCAAATAAAATAAATCGTTTACTTTTAGTTACAGTGCTGTCAAATTATTATGAATTCATTATACTTTATAAGCACTAGAATGATATTCATTTTTGTAAATTTATTTCGCATCTAGCTCACTTCCGCATGAAAGTATGGCGGATCGGTCGTAAAGTACGCCAAGATAATTCTGCGCGCGGCCAAAATTGGGAACTAATTCAATGCTGATAGAGAATTCGTAATACTACCAACATAACGTACGTAGCGCCGCTACTCGCGCGCATAATCTCTCGTTCGCTCGTCGTGCTGATCACAGATAGAGTTGCCATGGGCGTGAAAATACTAGTTATCATCGTAACGCAATTGTTACAGAATATCGGTATCGATATGCAATGTATTGTTTCGCGTTAACACATACATACCTAGTAGATACTCGTAAGTGCTAATTTGTATTTGTATATTTTCGGTAAATAAACGAACATTGAGTTAATATGTACAGTCCTATAATTTGTAGTTATTTTTTCTACATAAATACTAATACTAAATATTTTTTCATACATAAAGAATTAGATTTTGTTAATCTCACAATAAATGACAAAGATAAACCTTGTCAAAGTTCGGGAGTAGGGAGTTATACTTTTTTTTTTATTTTTGCTATTCGCGGAGATGATTTACATAAGACAAAATGTTTGGAACGTGCGTT
Source organism: Hypomecis punctinalis (assembly GCA_949316475.1). Taxonomy (NCBI): domain Eukaryota; kingdom Metazoa; phylum Arthropoda; class Insecta; order Lepidoptera; family Geometridae; genus Hypomecis; species Hypomecis punctinalis. The sequence continues at coordinate 13,614,472 of OX438803.1, read as the reverse complement.
GTACGGGCCCACGTCCGCGCCCGTCCTGAGCCCGCCCTGTCCTAATCATACCTCAAAGAGCTATATCATTAACAATTTTTAAATCATTGTTTTGAATAAATATTTAGTGCTACTTAATTGACATCGGAAAAAAATCGTGTCAAATATTATTTAATAATTATCTATCTAACGGACTAATTATATTTTTTTGTCATCAAGCCAATTATACCTTTTACAAAAAAATCCTCTAGACATTCTCAAAAAATCTTTTTACTAAGATTTTTCCCAAAATATCAATATTTATTGAAAAAAACGACCTCTGCAAATATGCCTAAAATTCTGATATTATATGTATTCTAAAAATCGACAGAGACACCGAAAAAATACCGTTTAAAATTCTGGATTCTCATGACACTGGCACAAGACATGTACTGTACGTAGTATTATTATATCTTCTTTGATACATGTTAAGCTACTAAGAATATTGTGATAAACTTTTAGAACCTCCTTTTTTGCGTCAAGGGTTAAAAATATTTTTTTGCAATTATTCGGAAACATTGCCAGAAACAGTTATAAAAACCAGCAACGATCCCGCAACCGTTATTTAACCAGTGAGGGGTCTCACTAACGTAGGTGTATGAAATATGAAATTAGGGACTTCCCTCAGTTGGCCATCGGTCGGTGCGTTTAGCGCGTGATTTACTTAATCGTTAATTACTAGGTTTAACTTTTGTTTAAATTATGGGATGATTTTACAAATATACATAATCGTGTGTGTGCGTGATCATATTACTGGATACTTCAACAAAATGTGAGAAAATTAAGGGAATTTCGTAACAGTGCCGTGTTTTGGTTATGTTCTACGTAGGTAAATGAGTGATTTCGTCGGAATAAGTGTATGTACGATTGTATGTGAAACCTGCAGCGGCTAGTACATCGTATTAGTACTCAGAAAACTTCTTGGTAAGTCAGAATTACAATTCATACGGTCGACATGGGTCGATGACAACCATAGGCGTTCTACACACAAATACCCGTGTAGCGTTCGTGCGTATGTGTAGTGTCTGTGAGTAAAATGTACTGTTGTGTGCGTAAGACAGCAGATTTTGTATGAAGAATCGCGGAGTGTCCGAGCTGTGCCTTGGGTCATTTGCACTTTCTATCAATTTTTTTGATAAATCTCTACACAAGCGCCAGGCACTAGGACCCCACGGACCTAAAGTTTCAACTCCAAAAGGCATAAACATGTATCCATCGCCGAGCGATTCATATTTCTGCCTTTTGTGGTTTTCGACCGTTGTCGCCGCCGCGCCTGCCGATTTAGAGGTGGAAGCTATGTGAGATGCATCGTATCGACGCAGGTAGCATCCCACACAAGCGTTCTGCTACGACTCCATGGAACTAATGTCATACCGTCGGTCTCTTACCATCATCTCGTGCCGTATAATACCGTTCGGCTCCAAATGGTCGGCACGTGGACAGTAGCAAGAGCCCTGCGGATGACGTTGTTCAACAAGGCGTGGCGAGACTGTCGACCAGCGCTTCGGTTACAAGAAAGCCAGTGGTGAGCTAGTCGGTCCACAGATGCACCGCAGTGGCATATGTGGGGCTCGTTTGTGTTACATTCAATTCTGAGGCTGATGGAGGGAGCAAAAATATTGTTGTTGTCGAATAGGGTACCAATATTGGCTGAAGGTAACTCCTGAAGCCAAAACCCCGACTCTCGCTTTGCAGATGCTAAAAGACGAGCTTGATCTTTAGGTTAAATTATTAAGTGGATCGTTTTGAGCGATTTTAATTAACGGTTCGTCCCAAAGCCTCTGCCAACTAGGTTTTTCCGGTAGGGTTTTCACCTGGACACTTTGTGCACCATGCATTTGTGGCTTCAGTCAATGAATCAGTTTCTACCTTCCCCAGAGATTTCTCATTAGATTAAAATAGTTAATTTTACATTTTGATACTATTCATTGCAGTAAAGCAAGTTTTTATGTAGAACCTAAGAAAACTTGAATTCCATGCTCTGACCAGAATCCTTACTTCCATACTAATATTATTCGAAAGTGTAGGTTTGTTGCTTTGTTTTTTCATGCAGCAACGAAGTAACAGATTGCCTTGATTTTTAACATTGAAGTTTGAAAGACGGATAGTGACATAGACTACTTTTATCCCGAAAAATAAAAAAAATCCTATGGGATAGTACAAAAATCAAAATATCTCGCGGGCGAAGCCGCGGGCAAAAACTAGTTAGTCCATAAATGCACACAGCCTAATGGAGAACCTTTTTCTGGAACCTCTTTTTGGAAATGGGTAAGGTTTCTGTAGGTATATTTTGATGAAGATATAGTAATAATATGTATAATAATATGCATGCTAAATGATTGAGTCTCTTTTCAAAGCACCCACCTATAAAATCGTTCCATGATTCAAAGAATGACTGTTTTAAGAGGACTCTGAATCGACCAGAGCTTTTGCGTTTTCTGTAGAAAATTTGCGGTACATTTTTGATAAAATTTACGTTCCAAGAGAAAACTCTTTTCACCCCTTAAATTGCAAAATGTTATGTTTGTAGTGTCAATTGCTTGAGTAAGAAATATTGCATGCTTGTACGTCTTATTTCCTTCAGAAAAGTTTTTAGTTTATATATACTTTTCAGCTGAAATAATGCGTAAAAATATGACTTTTTAGAGGTTTATAATTTAAGGTAATTTAAAAAACTGTAAAAACTAAGACGGATAATCCTAGCGAATACTGTGCTGATTACAATAAAAAAAAACACTGAAATAGGATAATATTTATAGATAGCTAATTGTTTTTGGTTGGACAAGTTGGCGCCTCACAGTTGCCTTAAGTTGTAATTGTAAACATAAATAGTTATTATTACGATCAGTGGTGAAATCAGGCTTCGAGCCCCTTAAAAGTTATCTCATCAGACAGTATAATTCATCAAAAAAATAACATGTTTCTTTTGTTACAAATTACTCACCCATTGGTTCCTTTATAACTTTGTAATACGTAGGAGCTTCTCTAGGATCCACAGGTTCCATAAAAGGCCACGCGTTTTTATGTAACTGTATCTGCTTTACAAGCCTCTTGAGGTTTTCGAAGTCTTTTACCGTTAGCTCTTTCATATTAGCAAAGTTATATGTACTGTTCTTCTGACAATTAGGACATGTATATTCGTCTATATTATCGGCTTCTGATTGTAAGATGCCCACGCATCTGCCGTGGAACCAGTCCTGACATCGGTCGCAACATATGTAAAATCTGGAAATACAAGTGAAAATATAAAAAACAATAATTCCAACAATGAAACTGCCAATAACTATTTTGTTTAAAAACGAAAACAGCATAAAAGTTGGTCTATTTTTTTAGTTAGGTGATGGATGATACAATGTGACACGGGCTAAACTTTCATCCCTCTTTTGCGGTGGGGGTGAAAAATACAAGTTATTGTAGTATAGTTCAGCATAACGGATTGAAATAGGACCCAAATAGATGCGGTGCATTTCTTTAAAGCGCCCCTGGCGGAAATGATCAAGAGCTAATAAAAATCCAAGAGCCACACGAAAACGATTTTGATTACGATACAAAGTCGTACTTAGACCTCTAAATATTTAGAGAGGTTTTGGTAACACTGAGCGAAAATAATGGCGTATCAGTTTTAATCTACATTGTTTGTTCCGACATGTAATTTCTATGTAATATTGTAACGTAGGTAATGTATACTGAGCGCCACACAAATGCGGCGGATGAGATGTTAGCCGCAGATGACACTTCGTCGTGATTGGCTAATCATTGTGCATGTGTGCACAATTCCGACGCCGCGTATCGTAGTGCGTAGGGAGCGCACGGGAGGCATGAGGTTGGCGAGCGGGTGTGCCCCGGCGTCTCATTTCTCTGGCTCCCGCGTATGGCTATATTTCGGCTTTTGCGCAGCGCTCTGCGCATAACTTCCCATTCGTCGATTTGTGTGGCGCTCAGTATAATTGATTTGATATTTGTAAAGTTAATTGATAATATGATTAAAATGTTTTTTGTTGATTAACGATTCCAAGACTATTTGATATGTGTATGGGAGTAAAGAATTTAGACTGCCTTGGTGGCTCAGTGGTTAGTGACCCTGACACCTGGATCAAAGAGGCGTGGGTTCCCACCCAGGGCAAATATTTATGTGATGAACATAGGTGTTGCTGTGTCTGGGTGTTATTTAGGAATTATCTATATAAGTATGTATTTAAAAATAAGTACATGTATATCAGTCTCTAGCAGCCATATCACAAGCATTGCTTAGTTTGGGGTCAGAGACCGTGTGTAAGATGTCCCACTAAATTTATATTTAATAAATTGTAGTTAACGAATGATACTCACTGTGAATTATCATAAGGTTGTCGACAAAGGCAGTAGAGCTCTTGCGTCTCGGCGGCGTGTCGGCAGTCCTGGCAGATGTACTCCTCCATAGATTTACTCATCTCTTCAGTGACGCCGACGCAATCGCCGTGGAACCAATTACTGCAGTGCTCGCAACCAACGTAGAATCTATAAAAAAAAGTAATGCAATAAAAATGATGTAACACTGTTACAGTTTTTTAATGGGTAAATTGATTAAAGCGCGTCAGTGAAATAGGTTTTTATATTCCCAATCCAAAATTGCCGACGACAAAAAAAAAACCAATGCTTATGTTCAAACATGTGTAGCAAGTTTCGTAAATTCGTTAAAAAATGTGACCTGTAGAAAAAACAAATCGTCGACTTGAAGCATACCCTCGCTTCGCTTCGGTCAATTAGTAAGGATGAAGAGTGGATGAATAAAGGGTAAAACAATCGTCACTCACTTAGTGTTATCGTAAGGAGTGCGGCATATACAGAGAAGCTTCTCTTTCTTGGTTTTCTTGGAGGAGCGCGGGGTGGCGGCGCCGGCGGGCGGCCGTCGCTTGCCGCCCCGCACCTCCTCCTGCTTGGTGCGCTCGGCGCGCGTGCGCAGCGCCAGCTCCGCCGACAGCTCCTTCTGGAATCACCACATTTCTAACTAATAACTGTCATCTATGTCTGCGAACTTCATTAACCAACTTACAAAAAAGAGGACTTCTTTGCCGGTGTTGTGCACTTTTTGGGATGGGTAAAAAATGTTAAACTCGCGTCAGGACACGTGACCTGGTCAAAAATTCGTAATAAATTCATGGCGCTTGCACGAGTATGCGCGTGTGATACTGTATGTTACCTCATAAATGATTGTTCAAGTTTTCACTTCTGCCGGCACTCCCGGAGTCCGACCCGTTGTTTTTTTACGTATGTTCATCGATATTTTCACAAATTGTAAACCGAATCAAAAAATTCATTTTAGTTCAAAAGGTATAAGTATATAAAGTATATATACGATTAAATTTAAATGGGAACACATTTAAATTTTATCGAAATCGGCTGAACCGTTTTTGGAAAATCAACAATAATGTAAAAATTGTATGCATCTATTTGAGCGAACTACTCGAATTTTGTACACGATGGACGTCGGTATTGCTATTTTAGCAAGTTAATAATAGCGATATTTAAATCTCATCACATTTCCATGTTAACATTTGTCTAAACATAATTATTATCTTATTTATCATTGAGGATAGTTAAGATAATGAGATCATATTTCCATTGAAAAGAAAAGATTTGGTCGGATTATATGGTTTCCGTTTATTCCATAAATGTAGGCATAGGTGTACACAAGGCAGACTTCGGATTTACGTATTTGCCGCCAGCAAGTTAAATTTTCGCCGCTCCTTTACCAGGGGTAAGGGCCAATTCAGTTTCGCTTAAGCCACGCGAATTCGCTTACGGAGTATGATTTTATCTAGGCCTTTTGAGAATAAAAAGTATAAACTATGCGCCACCAAAAATGAGACTTGAGAAACCACTTTGGTTTGCAATAAATATACAAATTCTGGATAGTAAATATACAAACTATTAAAAAACGGGTTTAATAGATATACACATTCTAGATAATTAGTTTGTACACGACTGTACCTGCGCAAGATCACCCACCACTGACGCTCGTCAAGTTTCATCTTTGGTGGCACGCACTATACCAACCTGAATCTCGACACCAAGTTCCTTCTCGAGAAGTCCTCGTTTCTTGATGATATCTTTCTTGAGCATCTCCTTGTGCTTGAATAGTAGTATCTGCAGGCGGGAGTGGTTGGAGGCGGCGCGGCGGCGCTCCTCGAGCGCGGCGGTGTGCGGCGAGGGCGGGGGCGGCGGGGCGGGCGCGGGCGCCGGCGCGGCGGGCGGGGGTGGCGGCGGCACGCGGGGCGCGGGCGGCGGCGGCTGCGGCGCGGGCGGGGGCGTCGCCGCTCGGGCGGAACGGTTCCTCTTCCGGGGACTGCTGTCAACCCACTCCTCGTCGTCGTCGTGGCGCGAGGTGACGCGGCGGCGCGCGGCCGGCGGCGACGGCGACCGCACCGCCACCACAACTGCGCGCGGCTCGCGCTCTCGCTCCCGCTCCCGCTCCGGCGCCGCCTCCGGCTTCATCCGCTTCTCTTGGTATCGCTGCAATTGCAGCAGTTTCTCCTCGATCTCCGGGTTGAGATTCTCTTGTTTAAGTGCGCTCTTGATCGCTGAAAAATTACAAACGATTGTGATAGCAGATTTTTATGCATTTTTACATGTCTACCATATTTCAAATGACAATTGCCAGTACCTTATTAAACTAAAAAAGCAAATTCGTATAGGTTGGGTGCTAGTCCTGGTGTCAGAGTTTTTAAGCCGCTTGAAGGCCTCTGACATGGCTAAACGGTTATAACAACCGGGACCTAACATTTAAAGTGTCATCCGAGCCACGGTAGCGCTCAGTTGTAAATGCCACCCGCGGTCTCCTATCCGAAGACTGACCGTGCTGAAAGTGGCTTAACTTCGATGATCGTTAACGATCACCTAGTCAAACCACGCTATGTGCGCTACATGAACTATTAAGATGTTTCAAGAAAAATGGTTCTGGATGCTTGTAATGCAACCCAGTGGTTGTCTTATTATTACACATACGTCGCTAGCTATTTTTAGGGTTCCGTACCTCAAACGGAAAAAACGGAACCCTTATAGGATCACTTTGTTGTCCGTCTGTGTGTATGTCAAGACTCTTTATCTCGGGAACGCGTACAGATATAGAGTTGAAATTTAAACTGTATACGTATATCTTTGGTATCTTGCAGTTGTGTAAAAGAAAAACTTCTCAGTTATCGTTTAAAAAGTTAGAGCCGTTTATATCGTAAAAAAACGCATATTTCGCACTTACAAAAATCAAAACCTACAGGGTACTTCCCGTTGACATACAACTATGAAATTTGGCGCCAAGCATTGTCTCAGAGTACTCATATAGGAATAAATCTGAAAACTGTACATTTTTATTTAAATCACAAATAAAAGGGCCTCAAAATTCACAAAATATGGGTTCAAAATTCAAAGTGAGTAAATTGTATCATGTAAGGTATCATGTAAAAGAACTTCACTAGCACATGCTAAAATATTTTTTTAATTATTTTAACAACGCGTTTGTACGGAACCTTTAATGTGCGAGCCTGACTCGCACTTGTCCGGTTTTTTTGTTTCGACTTCGCGCACCGCATGCCGAAAAGGCTATAGCGAGTGTACTCATTTAAGGCTATGTATTAACTTACGAATAACATGCGCAGGATTAGATTGCGCTATTTCTTTATTTGCACAATGTAGTGTACAATGTACATATTTGACTAGGATATGGAGAAATGCTCGACATGAGCAGACCGGTATCGAGATGCGACCCGAAACCGCCCACGGTACGCTCTTGCTTGTACACAGCATAAGAATTGACCGGCGCAGTTTTATAAACCTATGTCTTATTAATTCATCATAGCTTTATTTTACTCTGTGTGTGTAAAAAAACACAACTAAAGAAAAGGCAAGAAAGGACATACTACTTATTACAAAAGAGTTACATTTACTTACTTTGTTGTATGTAATCCGGCGTGAGTACGAACTTATTTCCGGGCGGGCCTTCGGGACCAGCATTCACTATATCTGTCTTAGTATTGTTTTCTTTTACGTCCTCTAATTTGGAAGGGGTGGCTTCTTTGTGGCTAACAGCTTCGGCCACATTCTCCTCGCCATTTAACAATGACTGGCGTTTTAACTTATCTTCTTCGTTAGGCTCCTATAAGTAAAATATTTACACGTGGTATCAAGATATTAAGACCTACATGCTAGGCAAATAACTTTCATGAAAAAATAGATCTTGAGTTTACCTGTATTTAATAAATAAATAAAAATTACCTAGTATTATTTATATAAAAAAAGTCTCTCTACAAAGTCTAAAATTGTTATGTAGAGGCCCGATGTTTTCATTCGGGTCCCATCCATTTAGATATTTACGGTCTTTTTTCCAGGAACTAAGCGCAGTTTGGGTCTCACATATGGAATTATTCCAGTACGAGAAATTGCAATTTTCTGATGTTTTTAAATTCTTGTAAACTGAAACTCATATAGTCGTTCCCAAATTCATCGTTTTGAATTTGTTTTCATAGAACAAAGATTACCTTACCAGTTATTATTAAGACTTGTCGAATCTTACATTAGTAAAATTGAAGTTGATACCAAAACACCACTGATATTTCTTGACACCTATTAAATATTTGCGATTCTGGGATGAAAACTAATTTTAATTCATAAACACCTATTTCACGTTTTCATAATTGAGGAACCATTTCAAGAAATATTAGTGGTGGTTTGAAGTTTAACTAAAAATGTTAGAAACAAATCTAAAAAAAAGTAACATAATAAATGCGTTTGTGGGAATATATTAGTTCATATTTTACAATAACCAGCAATAATAGGTTTTTACAATTAAGTAAATTTCAAAATTTCATGGAAAACCTATGGACAGTTAATAAAAAAAACACGATTATTAGACAAATTGCCCATACACCCCCACAAAACGTTTGCAAGAAAAATAAAAATAAAATTACATAAATAAACAGGACTTTAAATAAAAGTCAGTGATTACGATTATAATAATTTATTAATGTATAGTACCTGGATTATTATATAAATATTAATTGAAATTGTTTAGCTTAAAAATATGCAGTACATTAACGGTGGTGTATGAGCAATCCAGTTTATGGGTATTTAATTTAATAAAATATTTCAAATACAGGGTGCAATTAAGTCCCTGCCCAATGCACGAGGTCATTAAATCAGTAAAATTTGCGATTGCGTCTTTTTAAATCGATTGTTTAGTGAGAAAAAATTAGGTAAATAAAAGTATTCATAGGAAAACTTACGTCGTGGCAACTCGAATAAGGAAATAGCTGAAAACAACAATCCACGAGATTATAACAAAGTTATTATAAGAGCTGCCTTTCTAAAACAATTTTTGTTTTGATACACAAAATATGACTTCAGTGTTTTAAATAAATTAGAGTATTTTGAATAGGCGACTGTTTATAATCTGTAATAAATCTGACTCTTTTAAATTGAAAGATCTAAAATAGTCTTTTAAATTGAAAGATCTAAAATAGTCTTTAGATGTCCAGTAACTTAAAGGTGTGTTAATGTTTTTAGTTATTAATATTTATGCCCTTTGCATTGAAAAGATATTTATTTACACCCTGTATAGTTCCTGCCTAATAGAATACTGTTTATGGTATAATTAAAATAGAATTAATTTCACATAACTGAAAATAATCATATAGGCCCGAATATAGGATTTGTTTGACTAGTATAAATAATAAAGGATATTGCTGGAAACATGTCCAATTATAAAATTTTTCAACACAAAATAATTGCACTGTTTCTACTAACTACAGCTAAACCATTATGAGATGTAGAAATCGTCATGTCCAGCATTTCTTTGGTTAAGAGCAGTTTCCTTTTATCACTATAGCAAGAGTACTGAAACTAAGAAAACTGAAATGTTAAACTATACTTTAATATGATTTATTAAGAACTGAAAGTAAAGCTTAACATTAAGACATCATTTTATAGATTGATCAATCAATATAATTTACAAATAATGAGGTCGATTCTTTTAAACCCCTTGTAATTACAAAAACAATTTGACAGAATTAAAATCCAGAACTAGTGTACTAAGCCAGAAGAAGGTGATTCAGAACATCATTATGAACAACTTTTACTATGGGCCAGCCCAGAATTCGAGAAAAAATCAGCATCAATTTTGTATGGAACAACTAATTTTTGTTTCTCGAATTTTGGGTTGGCTCCGCTGAAAGTTTTTCATAGTAATAGTCTTAGTCACACTCTTTCGGATTTGTACAGAGCAAGAGATAGCCTTGTATGTTTAAAAAAAAATCGTATCAATAATATTACAGATCCGTCACATTCAGTTTAGAAACAAAGGGTATAGGCCGCACCACAAAGTTGGCGGATATGAAGTTAGCTACAATCTGCGTAATATCCAATCCTGAGTGAAGCTCACATAAAGCCGCACGTTGATTGGCTATTGCGCAGCTTGTAGCTAGCTCCACATACGCCAACTCGTATGGCGCGGCATATACAACAGAATCGACTCCATTATTGTAGTAATATACGATTACTGTTCAGTTTGTTCCAGGATGGATTAGCAATATTATAAGGGGCCTGAAGTTACAGGCGAAAATAGATATAGATGGTCCACAGCCATGTTGTGCACGTCGAAGCTACACTATACATTGGCAAAGTATATTTGTCCTTTTACAAGACTAGCGACTTCTTGTTCTAATATTGTGTTGTAACTAGCTAGAATAGCACAATATATCTCTCAAATTCCGACCTAATAAAACAGGTAATGATCAGGAAAAGACGAGACAGTGGACCATTTAAAATATTCTCATAACACCTCAAAATATTGCTTGCCCCATCATAGGACACACTGTATGTTTGTGTTTTTTTTCCATTGTATTAAATAATTGAGATATGTGCTATTATATAAATACTTACTACTAATTCATACATAATGTATTTTTGACTTAATGGAAGAAATAAAAACTTATTATTGCTGTTCATTTTCAAAACATGGAAACTTCAGGTATTTACATTGTGAAATATATGGGTAGAGACATACACAAATTAAATGCAGTTTAAAGGGTTAGACCATATCGAGTGCGTCAATTTATAAAATATCCGATAACAAATAACAAAAACAATAGTACAAAACATAGGCCCTTATTCACAATGCGCTCGGTTTGATCCTACCCTACTTTCAAGCATCTGGCAACTATTTTATAAATTAGATTAACTAGGATAGTATAACTATGCTCCTAACAGTAATAATATTGATACAATTCATCAAAACACATGGTATCATTTTTTGCTATTTATATAATCTACAATATTGAAGCTAATTACTTTCACATGTAGATTTTTCTAAGGTGATAAATGTAGGTTTACTTAATAATATTGAAATATATGAATGGAAATAATGCCATACGAGTCGGGAAAATGACGGCAAGACAGAAAACAAGGCAGTAATGCAATAATTAGGAGTTGCACTTGTCTATAAATCGAATGTAAGTAAGTTCTATTTTGTTTTTCAAAATAGAGCAATAAGAAATAGCTCTTAAGAAGATTAGTGGAGTTAGGGAGATTCACACGACATGCGTTTTAAGGAAAATTACAAGTATATTGAATATTTTGCCAAGGTATATTTCCCGTCGTATTTTTCCTACCTAAATATGTGCTTCAGTAGACATTTTTAATGCACATTTTACTCCATACTTGAGTTCGCATCTAGAATGTTGTTTAAAAACCGTCAGACTAATTAGATCACTGTGTACATTGAAGTAAAAAGGAAATACTGTTTGGCAATTATAACTTGGAGATAGTAAGAACATATTTTTAAATGATTTACTGTAAGTATTTACTTTTATATTTCAAAGACACCAACAATCTTTCATCTTTATGAAACGGTTCTTCCACATACGGACGAATTAATGATATAATATGCGGGTGTCACCAAAGCCTCGCAACACTGGTTTTACTAGAGAAGTGTAATGTTGATCAACAACGAATATTCAGCACTTTTATTGGGAAACACCACCGCCACTTTGCTTGGATGCGGTTTGAAGGAAATTACTAAGAATATGGTGTGGGATATTTTTATATAAGTATTGATGTCCCAAAAAACCAATTATCGTAACATTTTATTGAATCAAAGTGATCTTAATATTTTGTGAAGACCGCATCGCATGTTACATTGCAAAGAGCTAAGCTAGTTTTTTTAGGTAGACTGCACACAGTGCGAGTGCACTAAGATGATTACGCATTCTAAGTACTTAAATTATCAGGGCTAGTTAAGGGAACTGTGACATGTAAATTTCGTATTGTGAAATAACTTGCCAGACATCATTACGCAATAAGGCGCAGTATCCGAATAAAATGGGCGAGTGATATATTCGTTTGTTAATTAGGATGAATATTCCAGATTCAAAAGGCTTAAAAGCAGCGCCATTAATATGTATATGCGCCCGTATCACACACCCGGCGCTGGAAAGATAACTTCACGTACGAAACAGCGTGACGTGGTGTCCGCAGTAAGTGGTTGCGATTGCGAGGCTCGGTGCCGGCGCCGTCTAGTAGTAGTATATTACCTGGTGCGCGGGCACGGGCACGGGCAGCGCGTGCAGCGGCGGCGGCGGCGTGGCCGCGGGAGCCGCCGGTTGCACCGCCAAGTACATTTTACGCGGACCCAGCATGCTCTGCTTGCCAGTCGACTCTTGCGCTACAACACGACACAAATTTTATTATTCCTTACATTCGACAGTAATCTAAGAGTAGCAAACTACAAAAACGGTAGTAACTGACCTTTCAATAGTTGTTGTTTAACTTGATGCTGTACAAGTGCGAGTTGCTGCGGCGTCAAAGAATACCCATGCAAACCTTGCAGAACGATACTGGGTCCACTATTGGTTTGCATCACCTGTAAAACAAAAGACAAACTTTGACTAACCATCCTTTACTTATACTTGTAATACTTGAGCATGAGTAGCAATTTTACTGAGTTGTTGTTTGGCTCATATCATCCCAGTCAGATTGTGACTGGGTTTAGGGCTCATATCAGGTAAACGACAGATCGATTGCAAATTGCAATCGCCGCGGCGCCGGCGACACCCTGCCCACGGTGCCGGGCCCCGGGCTCTGCCCGATGTGCGCGACTATTTGCGCCTGGTTGCAAATTGCAATCGATCACTAAGTGGCACACGAGAGAATAACAAAAGAATCACCTGCGCCGTGACGGTCTTTATGACGGTGCCGGGAGGTTGGCCGACGAGCAAGCGTTTTTCAACGAGTTCGTCTTCCGTCAGCTGCTGCGGGGCCGGCTGCACGAGCGGCGCGGGCGGCGGCGGCGCGGGCGCGGGCGGCGGCGCGGGCCGCGGCGCCGGCGACACCACGCCCACGGTGCCGGGCCCCGGGCTCTGCCCGATGTGCGCGACTATTTGCGCCTGGTTGTTGCCCGTCGGTCGGATCAGCACTTGTTGCCCGTTCACGGTGGCGAGCTGAATCTTGCCAGCGGCGATTTGCTGCACGAGCGCGGGGTTGTTGACTACGATCTGGTGAGTGGACGGCGGTCGGGGCCGCGGCGGCGCCGGCGGCCGCTGCACCAGCTGCCCTTGCACCAGCACCGTGTGGAGGCGAGGCGGCGCGGCGCGCGCCCCCGCCTGCACCACTACCTGCTGCGGCGACTGCTGCACCACGACTTGCGGCTGCGACATGGGCCGCGTGGCCTGCACCACTATCTGCGGACTCGCCGGCGCGAGAGCGCGCGGAATAGGTTTCGGCTCCTCTATCGGTTTAGTCTCGACCTGGGCGACGGTTTCTTGAACTTTCTGCGCCGGCGCCGCGGCCACCAGCTGCCCCCCGACTCCTTGCTGCCCGGCCATCACTATGTGTAATTTCCCATCGGCCATTTGAAGCAACTGTTGACCGGGTAAGAGACCTCGGACAGAAATCTTCCCGTCTGGCGCTCGTATTATTTGGACTTTTTGCGGGCCTTCTTTCGGCGCCGGTGTCACTTTCGGTGTCGTCGGTTCGGGCTGGCTGGCCTTCGGCGTCCCGGCTATCGGTTGACTGATTACTCTGGTCGTCCCGTCGGCGCCTTTCGTCATTATGATTCTTCGGCTACCGATGATAGTTTTTTGATTGGGCGTGCTCGCGTTCGAAGTCAGCAACGATGTTAATGTACTCTTTCCAGAACTCACGTTTGGTGTAGCTTTATTTTTGTCTGTAACAAGAAATTTGGTTATAAAATTTCCTCATTTATTATTTCTAAAAAACAATATCAAGTCGTTCAATTTAAGGCAAAATAAGCGACATCATATACCTAATCAGTTCAAGGAGGTGAAACTGTAAAAGACCAGCAAAATCTGTAAAGGCCGAATCATAAAAGTCGACGGATGTGAAGTTGCGCAATAATATCCAATCAACAAACAGCTTTTTGTAAGCTTCGGTCACGATTGGATATTGCGCAGCTTGTAGCTAACTTCACATCCGCCGATTTGTCGAACTATACCCTTAAAAGAAGAATGAAGGAGTTAGATGGAGATCTTAAATATAAAATAATACCCGAAGCAAAACTAGTAAGCATCAGTAATTATATTGAATGCACAGCAGTAGAGCTTACAGAACATAAAGTAATTATTGTGTGTGTATATAGACCCCCAAAATATAAGAAAAATGTTGTAGAGCTGTGTCTTGGAAGATTAAGAGACTTATTAATGAAATTAGGCTTATCAGGGAAGAAGTTAGTTGTATGTGGTGATTTTAATATAGATACGTTGAAAAATAATATAATATCAAAACAATTTGAGCATACTCTAGCTGATTTTAACTTAAAATTAGCACTCAAGGAGCCTACGCGTCTAAAAAGCAAAACCTGTCTGGACAACTATGCTCATAATATTAAAGGAGCAAAAGCTGACATATTAGAGCTAGCTTTATCTGATCATACTGCACAAGTGTTACGCTGTCCGGTTAAAAAAACCTATACCATCAAACATTGGTTCAAATTAGTAAGAGATTATAGCGAAGAAAATATACAAAAATTTCTTGAATGTTTGCAAAGCCTCTCTTTTAATGAAATATATAATAATAATGAGAATCCCGACAGTGCATTTGATGAATTTCATTCAATATTTAAACTTTTCTACGATTTATGTTTCCCAAATATAAAAATCAAAATTCCTATCACTAAAACTACAAAATGGATTAGTAAGGGTATAAAGATTTGCTCAGCTCGTAAAAGAAGACTTCTTTGGAAATATAGACTATCAGGTATAGATACAGATAAAAACAACTTTAAACAATACACAAAAAGATTTAGAAAAATTATTAAACTTACTCAGAGAGCACAAAATAACTATCGTATACAAAATTCAAATAATAAATCTAAAGCTGTCTGGCAAGTAATAAATAAATACAAAAATAATACCCCCCCCAGAGGAAATTAATTCAATAAAACACGATAATCAAATTTTAACTGACCCAGCATCTATAGCACAGACATTTAATAATTTTTTCATTGACGACATTTCTGATAATAATAAAAATAAAATACTTAATGACACCAATACTTTGACATATAATAATTCTAAGTCTTGTTTTATTGCTCCGACAAATCCCTCTGACATTGTGAAAATAATAAATGAACTGAAGAATACTAATAGTACGGGCTATGATGACATTTGCACTAAAGTTATCAAACGAGTAAGTAATGTTATAGCTCCAGTGATCAGCTTTTTAGTAAATCGATGCTTAGAACGTGGATGTTTTCCAAATAAATTAAAGATATCAGTTGTCTCCCCGATCTTTAAAAAACTAGATAAACAGAATGTGCAATGCTACAGACCTATAACTCTAATACCGGTCATAGCTAAAATATTTGAAAGGGTAGTCTACAACAACTTAAGTAGTTATTTTGAAAAAAACAGCATATTTGTTGAAAACCAGCTTGGGTTTCGAAAAGGGAAATCAATAAATATGGCAATACACCAATTTTTAGAAAAAGTAATGACGGGGCTAGATAATAAAAAACAAGTAACAGCATTATACATGGATATGACAAAGGCGTTTGATCATGTAAAACATAGCACACTCCTCAACAAACTTAGTAAATATGGGGTCCGAGGTGTTGCACTAGATCTAATAGAATCTTATCTCAGTGAAAGGCAGCAGTATACTGAAATAACAAAATTGTGTCCTAAAACTAATATGCAATGTAAGTTTAAGTCTGGCCTCAGAGTAGTGAAATATGGAGTACCTCAAGGGAGCATATTGGGTCCACTTTTGTTTCTGGTCTATATTAATGATCTTCCTAATGCTATATCTCAACCTATGGTACTATTTGCAGATGACAGCACAGCACTTTTTACAAGTGGTGATATAGATCATGAACAAAAAATTAATGAGTCGCTTGCTAATATAATTAATTGGCTTGACAGCAATAATCTTAAGATAAACCTGGGGAAAACCATGTATACTACATTTAGGAATAAAAACTCAAAAATGAACCCGCTTAAAATAGAATATAATGGTAGACTTATTGAAGAAACTAATTGCACAAAATTTTTGGGTATCTTTATTGACGCTACTTTGAATTGGAAGACTCACATTGACCATGTTTGCACGAAACTGAGTCAATATTCATACGCACTGTACATGCTAAGAAAAGTTACTAGTCAAGAAACACTGTTGACTGCTTATCATGCAAATGTAGGTTCTATACTAAGGTATGGTGTTCTCTTCTGGGCAAATTCTACGGAAAAAGAAAATGCTTTCAAAGCCCAAAAAAAGTGCCTTAGATCAATATGTGGTTTACGACAAACTGATTCATGCAAGCCATATTTTAAAAAGCTCAAAATTTTAACTCTTCCTTCAATATATATCTATGAAGCATCACTTTTAGTACGATCTGAAGTCAACAAATATAAAACTCTTAAAGCAGCTAGGCATAAGAACATACTTTGTAATATTACAGCCAGAACCCAACTTTACAGTAAGAGTATTTTTTGCATGGGTGTACAAATATATAACAAGCTTCCACAAGTAATTAAAGATGCTAGCTCTTACCACGTATTCAAAAGTAAACTAAAGGGGTTTCTAATAGAAAAGGCTTACTACAATATTCAGGAATATTTAGATGACAAAATGTTAAAACGCTAAAACAGAAGGCAAACTTTGACTTTTATAAATGTAAAACTTGCGGCTGCAACCCTATCCATGGCTGCCTGTATTAATGTGTGTGTTATTTGTTTGAATTTTGACATTTGTAATTATATTTTGTGACATTTTATTAAATTCTTCAATTATTATTATGACATTACATATTTGCATGTCCAAGACGGATAGAATATAGTGAAACATTTAAGATTTTAAGACCTGTACCTTGTGCATACCTATATTCTGGCAAATAAATAACTTTGACTTTGACTTTGAGATGGGATTGAAATATTTACATCATATGATAAACAGAAACAGTATCGTTCGCAAGTTTAGGTTTGGAGGACGTCGTTTAGTCGGGCTGAGGCAAGCGGTCACCTTGCGTGGTCTCGAGCGCCCGCTTCTGCTGGTGCGCGGCGCGCTGCTCGCGCAGCTGCTGCTCCATCTTGTCCTTGAGGTCGGCGGCGTTGGGCGGCGGCGCGGCGCGCGGCGGCAGCTTGCCCGTGGCCGCGCGCGTCACCGGCGTGCCGCGCTCCGAGCGCTCGCCGTACTGCCGCACCTCCCACAGCTCTAGCTTGTCTTCGTCTACCCACTCTTCCGACACCTACCGAAACATACACGATATGAGGATTTTGATGAAACTTGTTATTTTGATAGTGTCCTATCTAAATAACAACTTTTTAGCAGTATTCGAGATCCGAATTTTTATGAACAAATATACAAAAATTGCTTCTTTAAAAGTACAAGGTAATAGAACTTAATTTGACAAAGGGCACGGATTATATGCTCTTGGTGCAGAAATGTGAAATAATAAATACCACAAAGCAATTCATGTTCAAAGATGTTGAGAACGATATAATTTTACCTGTGGTTCTGTGTTTTGTGGAGATTCTGCACGTTTTCTCTTCCTTAGTCCGCTCCGAATAGACGTAACTTCGCGTACAGTTTTTGGTAACTCTAGCGGAATGACGACCCGGCGGCGAAGATACTGCGTCTGTTCAGAAAATTGACCGACATGCCGATGTTTCAACAGCTCCAACGAAACTATTTCAGTGTCGGTCGTGAGCTGGTGTTTACCGTCCGCGGTGGCCGGTTTAGCCGCCATATCGTCCCATCGTAAACAAGCCCACATGATGCGCAGCTGTAAAGCGGCAGTCGCTAACCACTGCAAGTTGACAGTGCGATATAGCCAGCACGTTTTGAATAATGGCCTCGCGCAGGGGTAGGGCCACACGGCTTGATTAGGCTTGGCGTTGTGGCCAAATCCGACGACGTGGCTGTTACCACCTTTCCTAGAAACTTTCTTCAATTCATGACGAGGCAACACCATTATAGTCTTCGCCTTACTTCTAGTGTGGAATGTGGAGCACAGAGGATATTTTACAGGTGTTCTTTTCTTTTTCTTTTCTACTGCTGAAGTTTGTACTCTTTTTAGGTAAATTTTACCACAAGGACTTTCCGCTGAATAAATTCGTACAACGCCGTCAATTTTCTCTTCTTTGATCTGTTTATCTTCGCGTTTGATGGGTCGAGCCGGACCGAACCTTCTGTTGACGGTCGCGCGATATTTTGATTTTTCTTCGGTTTTTGTAACAGAGCATTTGTATGCAGAATCCTTTACATCCATTTTAATATTCGTGTTTAGCGATGTCTTAGCTGATCGTCCTCTGCTAATTTTCAATTTTGGTATTGGTGGCCTCGTCTTATCGGATGCATTTTCGTCAGTTGGCAGTTCAGTGTCATCTGTTAATTCTTTTAGAGGGCCAATTTCGACATCATCATTATCTTCATTGCTACCACACGCTATATCAATGTCCATCTCGTTTCCGACAGCCGGCACTGCAGATTCTTCTAATGTACTCTCAGACTTTAAGAGTTCATCATCTATATCAATTTTTTCAGATTTAGGAGTTATGTCGCCATCACTGGATTTTCTTTTGACGAAATTGTCGGAATTTTTATTGTCACATTCTTGTGCACACGCTACAGCAGAAAGTAAATCTGATAAAATATTCTCATGCAGGTTTGAATTAACAGAATTTTTTCCCAGCAAATATTGTTCTAATATAGACATTTTGGAATTTTCTTTGGAATTGCCGATAACAGTAGAATTTATCGCGCCACTTTTTACGAGTGAAACTAGTTCATTTAGTAATTTCCCTTTTGATAAACAAAGAGGAGAATAGCAATTTACTTTTATGCCAGAGCTTTGAAGTATGTCTGAAGGTTCAATCTTTTCACATCCTGGTGAATAACATTTATAATGTTTCATTAGCTGTGTTAGTTTTTGATACTTATCTCTGAGGGCATCGATATTTTTCGATATAGTGATAGGTTTCTCCTGTTCGACATTTGGCGGTGCGCAAATCGAAGATAAATCTGTATCAGGTTCCTCATTCTCCACGTCGACATTCTTGTCATCTTCAGACTTTACCTCGATTTCTTCCTTCTTAACATTGGCCAGTAAATTTGCTAATTTCTTTTCTTCCATAAACTTCAAATAAGTTCGCCGTGCTAATAATTCGTCCAGTTTAGTTTTTCTGGCAATCTTAGGGTAGTATCTCCTGGCCGAGGAGCTGAGAGCTTTCTCGACATCTATTTCTTCAAATTCTTCATCTTCTTTCTCTATTTTCAAATTACGCATTGAAGGGGGTACTGAAAATATGAGATTGAATTTTTTTGATAAATAAAAGTGTGATTACGTATACATTTTTAACAATTAGAATTCAAATACTTACATTTTTCCATGACTTCTTTATTTTCAGAATCACATGTCAGATATTCGTAAGTCTTGGGTTCAACAGCCAGGACCTTGATTATGCTTCCTTCCCGAACCCTCACAGCAATTTTAGCTGGACCATTGCCAAGGTTGGGTTTTAGAATCGGGTGATGTTTCTTATGCTTTCGAGTCGACGAGTTCCAGAGCCAGCCCCACTGACCATGGATTCTATACTCTTCTCCTTTCTGTTTCCAAATCTAGAATGGAGAATAAAGTTATACATGTGTTGTTTTTAAACTATCACGATTTGAACACATTATTATAATATACTACGGGACTAATCGCGCACTAAAATTACGAGATAAATAAATACCTCATCATCCCGAGACCACGGTCGATACAACTCGGCCGAAACGTCGGGATGATGAGGTATTTATTTATCTCGTAATTTTAGTGCGCGATTAGTCCCGTAGTATCCTACTAATATTATAAACGCGAAAGTTTGTGAGGATGGATGGATGGATGGATGGATGGATGGATGGATGGATGGATGGATGGATGGATGGATGGATGGATGTATGGATGTTTGTTACTCTTTCACGCAAAAACTACTGAAAGGATTGAGATGAAACTTTGCAATAATATAGCTTATATATCAGAATAACACATAGGCTATAAATTATCATGATATATTGCGTATTCGGGCGAAGCCGCGGGTAAAAACTAGTATTATAATAAAAAGTTATACATATACTGGAGAAAACACAAATATTTTGTTCATATGTATATTGAAAGCTCAAGCTAGAATTCAATGAAATTATTTAGCTCATTACCTGATGTCTCAGTCCAAGAGAGTACTTCACGAAATTGTATGCTGTCCTATATCGTTCTTCTTCTTCATCTCTTTCTTTTTTCTCTCTCTTGTCAAGTTTTTTGCGTTCCTCACGCTCTAACGCGGTGGTTCTTATGAGTCTAACATGACCTAGTTGTTCATGCCATGCTGGTACCCAAACTACGCTTTTGATGCATGCCTGAAAATTAGGAAATTATTATTGTGACTGACAGGCCCTGCTACATGTTTCAGGTCAAATGGACTGTCCTCAAACATTTTTTAAAAAAAAATCTACCTATACATCAATTTTCAGCATTTAGAAGTAGCTGCAGGCTGCATTGCAAGATATTTCCTACTCATTTATTTAAAAAAAAAACAAACTGTTATCCCTACCCAGCTTACTGACTCCAGTGTATTGTTGTACACCACATGATAATGCAATACCAAAAAATCAGCTTTTAGAAAGTACTTGTAATTTTTGCACTTACCTTACCTATCTATAATTGGAGTCATTATAAAAAGAAACATGTTAAGGTTACCTGAAGGACACACAGAGCCCTCGAGAAGTCGCGAGGAGCTTGGCAGAGCTGTACGGCCTGGACCCACGGCTTCCTCAACAATGACCAGTTTGGGTGCATGAACTGCAGCACTATATTTGATTCAAGTTGCATTAGTGTCTGCCTCAGTGTTCCCACTACATGTGTTTTTGTAGCTGTAAATGTAAAGTGAAAATAAGATATAATTATGCTCATCTTCAGATTATGTCATAATTATATCATATCATTTAGTCATGGTCAAATTGTCATTCATCAAAACTATGAACATTATCAATAGGCTGTAATTTTAGGTGTAACTTTTACTTTATACCTAAGAAAATCTGACCTCTGTAAAAACACTGAAGGATATTGATTAAGGATATTAATGATATTGGGTACATCAGAAAAAAGTTAGATCAGAATTTGCAGTTTTTTTTTTATGGTTTTACTATTTACATTGAGTTTTAATTAAATAATCGAGTCTGTTTGCACACAGAAATTTATGCAGATGTTATTACAGTCAAGCAGTTTAGTAATTAGTAGCAATTTATCATGCATGCTATATATTACTAAAAACATTACTTTAGTTAGCTTACAAAAGATATGTATTTATGGATAAAAATAGAGGTAAAGTTGTATTGCATAAAAAATAAATAAAAGACAATATCAGATTTAAAAAAAATTAAATCAAAGAAAAGAAAACTCAACAGAATCTTACCAAGCTTACCGTTTAGGAGTCCCACCCACTTAAAATCCTGGCTTGAAGATAAAGAGAACTTATGTGACATATAGCGCTTCTTATCTCTTTCTTCATTTCTTTGGGGTTTGTTCAGTGCCAAGGTGTTGGTTGTGTACTGATTCACATAGTTTTTAAAATTGTTTTCATTGCCCAACTTGAATAAATATGTACCATTTGAAATCTGATTGGACTTCAACCTGGTCAGTCTTTCTGAAACTATAAACAAATATTTTTATAACAATCTCAAAGCATTATGATTATTTAAAATTCTTAACTAAGTAGATATGAAATTGATCAAAAAATGTTGTAGCTGAATGAAAGGATTACATTATGACAAAGATTAATTATTGAAATTGGCAGAGAATAAATTAAAGTTTTATAAAAATAACATGCAAACTCTACCATTATCCTTACCTTCCTCATTCTTTTTATGTAAAGGAGTTTTTGCTTTACTCATCTTTGATTTCTTGTCATCGTCATCAGCTGAGTGGTTATTGTCATCATCATCTCCAACATCTTCACTAACAACGGTCACTTCATTCACAACATCACCCTCTCCATCAATTGAAGACACAGTATCCATCTTGTCATCTAGCCTCAATTCAACATTATTTCGTTGTTCTTGTTTATATTTTCTCTGTTTTACTATTTTTCCATTTTCAACCTCTAAATATGATTTTCTGTTTCCTTTAGCTTGGTTGGTTAGATGTTCTGTTATGTCCATTTGTCTTGTTATTTCTTGTTTTAACTCCAACAGTTCTCGTACTAGAGGAGTTTCTAATTCATCAGAATCTAGTATACTGAATAGTTCTTGGAACTGCTCCGATGTAGTGTAATACCAAACAGTGTTATCTTCCGCCTCACTAGAATTGTAAATTACCAATGATTAATCTATGAATTTATAAGAGAATTGCATTTTATCTACTTAGTTACAGAACATACATAAAACAAAATTATACTTTACTAGTAGGTACATACTACATTATTTTCAGATTTTTATTTTTTAATAAGGATCTCATTTTTTTCACCAATACTATGATAGAGGAAATGTACAATGCAATTTAAACCTTTTGTAGGTTTAATTTAAACGGTGTCTAATTTTTTAATTAGTTTAGATAGGATAATTTAGTTCAGATAGGTTTATTTAAGTTTAGATTAGTTATTTTAGTTTAGATAGGTCATTTTAGTATTATTATGTTATGTTATTTAAGTTTTGTAAATATATGGAATGCGATCGATTCAAACTTACACAAAAATTCGCCTTGCTATAAACCAGTATTTTCTTCCATGCCTATCAAATCCCAAATGTTCATGTCGGCATAAAAGGCCCTGTTTTTCTGCATCTGGTAGACAATCTGTAACTCCAACTACTTTGTGCTGTTTGCAGAGAGCACACTGCCAGTCTTCAGAAGGCACATCCACCAGCGGGGGATCCACACATTCCAAGTGATATACGGCCGGGCATGTCTCACAGCACAGCAGGTCTCCAAGGCGGTGGCACACTCGACAATGATCGTCATAGTGTATAGGAACTGAAATGTAAGAATAGAACAGCTGGTTAACTTTATTGCATCCTAAAGCTTACAAACATTTTATTTTCAAATATTCATAGCTCCATAATTATTCCAAAGTTATTGTTCATTATTATTTGATTTATTTGCAAGAGTTGCTTTTAGCACATGGGTGTATTTTTTCAGTGCACATACTTTGCATACGGAAAGTACAATAGACAAACAATTAAACCCTTACATTGGCTTTACTCACTTTAGTACAAAAATATTGAAATAACTTCAAGAGAAAGTATACAGATAAATAGAGTAATCAATGTCACCCTACGTCTGAGTACCTACGTGGCCGCGTCGTTCCTACGCCCGAGACGTTTTGGTAGGTAGTTATTGTCTGGAGTGTAAGGTGCATAATAGTTTGACAAAAAATTGATGAAAAAAAAGTCTATCTTTTTATGAGCGAAATATGTTCTATTAATGATATTTATTGCACGATAAAAAATTGTGCACTGAATAAAAAAATTCACTGTACATTATTGCTTAGAAAATTAATCATAATACAACACAACGCCTATCTAATGACGTAAAATAATTAATGTACCTACGACGAATATGATAATATAATATAATGATTATGACATTGATTAAATAAAAATAGGAGAATTTAATATTATATAAATTAACGTTGCCACACCCTTATAGGGTCATATGTGTAAGCTTTTAAAACATGTTATTTAAGATCTACATGTAATACCACATATGTTGCAATAAAGATTGATTGATTGATTGATCACACTTGAAATAGGCCGAATCATTGGAAGCTGTGAAGTTAGCTACAAGCTGCGCAAAACCAATCCTCATACAGCTTTTAAGTGAACTTCGGTCATCCACAATGTGAAGCTGACATCACAGTTGTCAAGAAATTTGATTTGGCCTATATCTTCAGCAATATTATGATTTGAGCCATAGCACATGCTGAACTAAGCAGTACTGTATACATGCCTCCTCTGTAGATCTCTAATAAGACAGAGAAAGCTTGCATCCAGTATAGTTTTGCATTTTTAATAAAGATATAATATTATTATGTCTATTTTATGGACATCCATGATTGTTGATATGTAATCTGCATTCAAGAACTTAGCAGAGCATCTGATGTTGGCCCAGCCTAGTGGTACCTACTGATTGTTTCTAAGTAATGTAAAAGACAAGTTTTGAATCAAACTACCCTGTGACTTAGGCAATCATCTTATTTAATTACCAGGCGTTGTTGACTTTATTATTATTGTTATAACAGCATGCATAATCTTTCGTGTTTCACGCTAAAATTTTAAAGAGTGTTATGCAGTTGCTTGGCCAGTGAATGTTCAATTAAGGTCTTAATTTTCACTATCTATATGAATACTAGCTTTTTCCCGTGGCTTTGCCTGCGTTTTTTTTTCAGGGATAAAAACTAGCCTAAGCCTATCCATTGCTCTGTTGCTGCATGAAAGAGTAACAAACCAACAAATGTACTTTCAGATTTATAATAATATCTGGCAGCATATTTTATGTTTTGGAATATTTCAAAAAGAAATTAATAATTTACTTATTTGTAGGTGACTTAGGTGAGTAGCTTGCTGCAGTGCCTATATTAATAATGTTGATGAAATGTGTGATGAAAATTTACAGTGCATTTAAAAGTGTATGTTGACCAAAACATACATGCAGAGAGAATTATGCAAGACCTCATTTATTATTTTGTCACATGGTTTTAGTGGAATCGAACAATTCCACACACACAGCTAGGGCTTTGATGAGTTTGCTACTGTTATTTCTCTCAAAAACAAATCAGTTACTTGAACTCAATGGACTTTTCTTATTAGGAAAGGTATGTCATAGGTAGAGCCAAACAAAAGAATCCACAATTGTTTTCAACATTTGTCAGATTCATGCACATGCACAAGTAAGAAGCTAAACATTGAACAGTGCATACAATTCGACTGAAATGATTTAGATAATATCATTCATAAAAATTAAATCCTAATCATCCTATCTGTATAAACATCAAAGTAATAAACAGGACATTGTCTTATTTCATTTCAAATAAATCACCTGCCAGACACTCACAGACAGTATTTACAGGCTTAGACTTAGTAATAATGTAGATTTATACATACAAATAAAAACTAAACTTACCTTCACTAAGAAGATCATCTCGCACTGGATTTGTTATCAAGAATTGATTGCACAGAAACTGTAGTACAGTTAGACGATCCTCAACACTCGTGAAGGGATATTCACAAGCATTTAAAATTTTAACCACATTCTGATCAAATGACTTATCACTCTCTACATAAATCCGTAATATTTCTGGCCATGTCATAACATCTAACAAAAATAAAGTAATGTTTACACTGTCTTTATGGTCCAGGGGACCGAAGTGGGTCTGTTGAGCATCCTCTTCTCTCAGTAAGGCTTTCAACAGCATCATGTGTATTTCAACAAGCAAAGTACTTTGATCTTCACAGCTTAAAGCTGCACAAAGATCTTCTAAGCGAAACGGTGATAGCCTCACTAAATGCCTAAAGTGGCGTAGTACTTCATATACTCCTACAACTTGTAGCACTAATCCTTGCGGGATGATTAAATCATCTGAAGAAGGAGGCAAGCGGAGAGGTGGAATTTGTCGCTCCTGTTGTAACCAGAGAGGATCTGGACTAGGTGGGCGAATAGTACTATTAATTTTACGAGGTGTACCACCTGTAGTACTGTAGCTGCTCACTGAAAAGTCGCTATCACTAGCGGCGGCATCACCCACAGTTCCATCCGAGGTTTCACTGGCCCTGTCTTCTTCAGGCTCGGATTTGTCGCTGTATTCGTCTCCAAAGTCTGAACCATAGTGATACTCAGATTCGTGATAATCAGCTGCTTGTGGATTATAGCCTCTTCTGGAGTACGATCCTGCGATTCCTCCCCTTTTATTTTTGTGTGATTTTCCTCTCAATTTCCTAGTACTTCGCTTACTGATATCGCTTCCTTGAGGTGATGACGGTCTTGACGCTGTAGGTGTACTAGCTACAGATGCAGAACCTTGGTTTTGTAAATATTTTGGTTTTTTCAATAGATGGTATTGGAATTTTCTATTTTTCTCAAAACTACCTGATTTTGGGGGTCTCCCGCGTTTTTTAGCCCCCCTTCCTGACATTATTGAAGCAACTGTCAATTCGCTCACAGTGATTCGCACGTGTACGGTAAAAACATAGTCTTGTTTACAAAAACAAAAAGATGGTATTTCATTTCAGTTCATCCTAAATCCAACGCAGTCATGATCCCAGCCGTTCCGATACTTCTTGACCAAACTGAACGTCGCACAAGGAATAAAATCGCACCAAACACACTGTTTTTACACTGTGAAGCAAAAAGTCATAGAATTCACTGTTTAGATTTTCCGCATATTGAAATTATTGGAAAGAAAGAAGGCTCCAAAATCGTAATGACGCGAAATGCGAGTACATGCAATTCTGAAACGCTTGATGCTTGCTTCCTATTGGTCGATCAGTCGGCCATGTCGATTTTCATTGATTTAGGAAAAGTCAAGCATTCTCTGCTAAGAACCAAATTGTAGCACTGTTTATATAAACGACAATTACAATTTGCTACTTAGTAATATTTTAATTCCGCAATGCATCACTATGTCGTAGTGACGAAACAGCGTGGAAGTCGTTTAGGTAAATTCGACAGAACACTCCGGCGGCCATTTTCTCATTTCAAAATGAATTAAATGTATATCAACTATGCTGATGCTCCTTTTTTAGTAATAAATGCTACATGTAGAATTTTGTAATAATTAAATTTACAGGTACATTGTAAAAATAACATATATTTTAATGAAAATCTAAAAAAATGTGACGCACATCAAATTAAAGAATAATAATTAAAAGAAACGTATGTGGACATAGGAAAGCGGATCTTTATTGTCTATGGACTCTATGGTTACATACATTTATCAAAAGTGCCAACATAAAAAAAACCTTTCAGAGCTACCAGTAAATAAAAAAGTAAAGCTTTCTCTGCATTCATTGTGTGGCATTGTGGCATAGTCACAGAGTAGCTCTGTGGCCATCACAGAGACACCAGAGGGATAACGTGGTCGATCCTGAAAAGAAAGAAAGAGATGCAACGATTCAATATGGAATGACTTAGAAAGAGACATAATAAGTATCTCGATTCAGTGGCTAGTTGCCGTGTTTTTCTCTCAGTAGTGTCAAATTCCAATACATATTTGACAGTTTTGGCGAGCGAGGTTAGTAACACGCGGCTGTCGCCGCGAGAACACATCGCACCTACGCTCCTTACTGACACATGTAGGTACAATTAATGTGTTATTTAGCTTTCCACTCAAAGAGGTTTTGTGCTTAACCGTGAGTGAGTCACGTGAAATTAACCTGTTCATCACCCTTTTAAATACGCGAAAAGTTACATAACGGATTTGATTTTTTTTCGTCGATCGATCGTTTTCAACCTAGACCGTTTTATGATCCGTTTTGCCACATGTTAGGTAACTAATTTTTTCCCGTCCTAAGCATAAGGATCAAAGTATGTAGGGTAATCATAGTAGAACTGTAGCTTGCGTGCTAAAAGGTAGAGTCTGGCTAACGAAAGTTGATACTGACAAAGCGCGAAAAATTTAAAAAATATCAGTATGGCAGCCCTGAACTGAGAGGGAAACACTTTCTCTCACTCACACGATGTAGCATTGTTACCATACTGCGATTTTGATTCTTCCAAATCTTTGGAGTAATCGCAAAAAAATATTTTTTTCAGGCTTTAACTTATCGTGTAGGAGTTTTATTTTCATTAAGTTAATTATTTTTTGTTTTTTGACATTATTATACTAAATTGAGGCTTTGCATTGCTCTCCAAATGATTTCAACGCGTACCTATCTACTTCATTACTATGAAGATTATAATAATTTAATTAATAATTTTGTTCAGTTCAGTACATGAAGTTTGAAAAAGTTTTTAATACAAGGTAAAATACCCCAATTTAAAGGTAAATCCGCGATGGTAGTAGCACCGTGTGTTGTCATTTAAAAAGTTTGCGAAAAATTCAGTATCAACTTTCGTTAGCCAGACCTACTAGTTATTAAGCAAACAGGTGCGGATGCTTCAGAAAGGCGCATAAAACGGGGGGCGAAGCCGCTGCACACAGCGCCGTATTGTGTATGCATGGGTGTGTTGGACGCGACACACGGGTTACTGCAATTCAATGCTGTATTTGGATAAAATGAATCTTAGGAAAACTAAGCAAGCTGTTATCTGAATTGTACAAAAAATCTTTATTTTTTCCGAAATTGATATGATTTTCCACAGTTTTTATGATGACGCTGTTCAGGCTGACATCCTGTATACCTACCCATATTTTAACCGTTCAGTGAAATTATACCTAATAATTAATAATCAAAATCAAGGCTCCATCACACACAGGCGGTACGAGCGGTATAGCGGACGGGCGGGCATCTGTATTGTACTGGTTGTCTAAGAAGGGTTCACACAGCCGCGACCGGACGGTCGCGGCTCGCGTTTGTAAACAATTGCCCGCGCCTCGACCGCGGACAGATCGCGCGGGGCCATAGCAGGCCTGACGGGTACGCCGTTATACCGCGCTCCTACCGCCTGTGTGTGATGGGGCTTTCATAGAGCTTTTCAGTATGCAAGCAAATTAAATATTTCTAATAGAGTCTGGCCAACGAAAGCTGTCCAAGAAAAAAGGCGGCTTTAAAAAATCAAGAGCTATTAACCCTGGATATACACTGCATAAACGGAGTTGATACTATTTATTTTTCAGCAAGTACATTTTTTTCGAGTTGTAAAAATTTTGTTTTTTTAACAACTATTGTTGAAATTTTCGAATGTATTATGAAGAATATCAAATAAAAGATTACTTTTAATTCTGTCTTTTTATTATTTTCAAATAATCCATTATTTATGTACAGTCGAGGACCCCGAGGAGCCGTGCAAATATAGGAGCTATGAGTCATAGTTAAAATCGGATTCCAAAAACTCTACACCTGATATTGAATCAGCTTCATTGCTTTCTTCGCTGCTACTGCTACTGTCCCCAACATGTATTATGAATGGTTTGTAATGTTGCAAACGGGGGAGCCGTTTGCAGCACCACAAGTTAAGAGAGAATTAGAGAGAACCTGTTATGTTGCAAGCGGGGAAGCCGGTTGCAGCACTACAGGTAAAGAGTATCAGGATAAACTGTAATGTTACAAACGGGGGAGCCGTTTGCAGCACCACAAGTTAAGAGAGAATTAGAGAGGAACCTGTAGTATGGCAAGCGGGGGAGCCGGTTGCAGCACTACAGGTAAAGAGTATCAAACTGTAGAGTTGCAAGCGGGGGAGCCGGTTGCAACACCACAAGTTACGAGACTTCAGAGAACCTACCCCAAGAGTCCTGCCTAGTGGTTAGAATTCCTAACGGTTCGAAGAAAGGAGATTAATATAGAAAACTAACCATACTGTTTACACATTTAATCATTTCACCATATAAATAACACTGCACTTATAGTCTATATGTTTTTCTTGAAGCGAATAGAGAGAGAATTTTGAAAAGAGTCTGTGGAATGTTAGCCTAACAGGGGAGGGGTAGCACACAAAGAAAACACACTGGAGGCCAGCCGAGGTTGGAGCGTAGACAAGCTGAACCCGCCGATAGACGTAGCGCCAGCAGGGCGCTGGAGATAGAATTGTATACGCCCGTGATGTTGTGGCGCTTGAGGTGGAGACGCTTGTGCGCTAGCTGGGCACTAGCGTGAAGACGCCCGTGGTGTTGTTCTGGCGCTTGAGGTGGAGGCGCCTGTAGCGCTAGCTCGGTACTCCAATGTAAGTGGCAAGGTCAGTGGCCCCAAAAGATGAGGTCCTCCTGTAACAAGGTCAAAGAGACCGAAGCCTCGCGAAGAAAAATTACCAGACGCTCATGCTGTCTTCACTGCAGGAACCGTCACCACGTTCAAAGATCACACGTTAACATGAACTAACACCACATATACTTTCATAAAAAATACCACAAGACATGCACCATCTTTCGTGTCTCCTTGATGACTTCTCTCCCAAGACTGCCTGAATTTTCAAACAAGGATCGCTGATCCTGTCAAAAGCAATTTATAAAAATTTCATACTTAGAATTGTTAGTTGGCAGTGTTATCGTTGAAAGAGTTTGAATGTAGAGAAGCTAACAAAAAGGTTAGTTTCTCTACAGGTTCAAGTTCGTTTTCAGTAGTACGAAACGTCAAAGTGTCAATTTTGACAGTCTTAAATTATTGCCATTTCAAAACTTCTGAAAATAATACGTGGACAGCTTTCGTTGGCCAGACTCTAAGTTAGTATTTCGTCAGTGCTTTTTACATAGGTAAGTACCAGATACCTAGTAGGCAACATACTTATTTAAACAATCAAAAGTACTGAAACAAAAAAAGGGCAAGGATAAGTGGAAAAGAAAAATAAAATTATTATTAACAAACACTTACATCGAAATGGTCTCCATAGCAGTGCGTTTTAGTTTTAGGGCCTATTGTATCAACTTTTTTTATGGCTGTTATCCACTTTTTCCTCATTTTTGGGTCCTCAATCACGTAAAAAAGAGGTTATCGGGTATTTTTACTGTAGAATTGAAGGACTGAGGCCACAGAACTATTGCAACTAGAAAGCTCTGTTGTCGCTTGAGGCAATACTCAACCGCAAAAATGTACGGATAATCACTATCACTAGTTGTCAACTGTCAAATATATGTATTGGAATTTGACAAGAATTTGACACTATCAGGACAAAAACACAGCAAATAGCCACTGAATTGAGATCTTTTTCAACAGGCCAATCGCGTTAATTTTAAACAGCTGCGTTCCATCAGTAATTCAGTTAAAGTTCGGTTGCTATTGTAGTTAAATTTCGATTCAGCTTCAAGAAATTAGGTATTGCGCTAGACATCATATACCAACCGTTCATTTGACACCGGTTACGTTCCAACTCTGATTGAGTTGCGTTTCAACTTTGGTCAGAATCATTAGTGCGATACGAAAATAAACAAAAAGTCGAAGTTCGGTTAAAGTTCAATTGAAGTTCAGCTGTAATTTTTTAGTGCGATTGGCCTACAGGTCTCTTTCTAACTAATGCCATATTAAATCAATGCATCTCTTTCTTTCATTTCTGGATCGACCACATTATCCCTCTGTAACTCTGTGACTGAGGCACTATATAGTATTTCTTTTTCATGTTTACCACAGAGAACTCTAGAATTTTGTTTTTACTGCACAGCGCCATGCGAACGAGAGCGCGACTGTTTAATGACTGTAGCTGTGACGTCAGAGGCTAGTGAGCGCCGGCCTGCGTTTTTAAAAACCTCCAGCCGGAAATACGCTCTTTGATCGCTAATGAGCTATTATTTTAAGATGTGAAAATAGTAATAGTAAAAACACAGTTTTTCTCGTAGTTTTTTGTAGATTTATTTAGCATGGGAAGTAAAAAACGTTTGTCAGACCCCATTGCCTTAAGCGACAACAGCGCTATCTCTCTCTAGTTGTAATAGCTCTATGGTGGGCATAGTGCCACCATCGCATTCTTCTTCTAAGTTTTGGCGTCGCATTATTGTGCATGTGCCAGTGTCAAGTAATAAGTTTTGATAATATTTTATCAAAATAGTCACTGTCGTAGTCATAGTCCAATAAAGTCGCGGTCAAGTTCAATCATAGTCCAAGTCATACCTCAGTAAAGCAGTGGAGACTTTACTAGAGGCGTCTATGGAGTTTTGGTAACAACACGGAACAACATGATCTGTAACATTGTATCACTTGCCTACACTCATGCACGTAAATCAGCTCATAATCAACGAAATACCACCATTCTTCACTAATTATCACTGATAAAAACACAAGTTTAACAAAATAATACAATGGGGCGACATGATTTTTCCGCGTTCCCGCCAAAAACCCACTATCGCATTGTACATCTTTTTCAATCTTTACTAAGACGTTGTCTGATGTCAATGTCAAAGTCATCGACAATTCGACACCAATTTTCAAAGAAATGTCAAAATTCATTTTCTTTCTTTTGTGAACGTGTACTTGCCGAGATTTTCTCAAAATCTCAAATTAAAATAATGAATTGTTTTTGAATATAAGTGTCACCGGAACATCCGTAGTGCTGTAAAGTTTATTCTCAGTTCTCACTACCTTTGGGTTATATTCCTGGGTAAACAATATGTATCATATGAGGAACATTGTCAGCCACAGCGAAGAGATCACCTTGCCCAAGTGCATGTATCAAATCAAAAACCCGAACGAATCATTAAAAGACGAATTCGATCAAATCAATATTAATATAAGTAACCAGGTTAAGAAGTTTCTTAAGGTTTCTGTCCAATTGTATGAATAAAATAACCTATCAGTTCATGCTTCATTACTCCTAACGGATACTTCATACCTACTAAATACTTATTCACATATCGGAGCTAAATCACTATGGCAATATTTTGAACCATTCATGCATTCTAGTTTTGTCGAAATTGAGAAGAGACATAATGTGAACAGAAAGAGCTTCAAGTATTGGTGAATCCACTGGGAATCCATATCCTTGCCAATCAAGGAATCAAATTTTTTTCTGTACTTGTACAATCCTTCATGGACTGTGGTGTATTATTTGAAATTAGCTATGTTTATTGTGCAACTTATGATTGAAGTGGTCATAACAGCTACCTGTTTGTTTTATGCATTATTGGCAGATTATACTAATTCTGATCATATCTTACAATAATGATTAGCTATCAGTAGGTAATTGTTTTATTGAACTTTTATTTCAGGTGCCAAGTACTAAAATGGCTGAATTGGAACAACGGCAAGAACAACTTATTCAAAAACTGGATATCCTTTACGACAGGATTAAAACCATAAGTTCATACTGCAATACTAATTCCAGTAGTGATGGCAAATCTGTTACCATCACTAAAGCTCCTGCTTCAGTAAGTACTATACTTTTAAGCTTCACCAAGATACTTCAGTCATCATCATCCTACCCTTATCCTATTTATGTTGGTTGAGTACATTATGTACACTTCTATTTACCTCTATCATTCTTCATATTTCAGTTCTTTCCTGGTTTACTCATAATAATTTTTTATACAGTTCATCCATCATCTGAATATTTCAGTTTTAAAAAATTAATAATCTATATTTTAGTAACTTTGCCTGCGGTTTCATCCACGTGATATATAATTATAAAGATATATTATACACTAGATAAAACCATTGCTCCATTGATGCATGAAAGAGGAACAAACCAATAAATACTCTTTCGGTCTTATAATAATGTGTTTGTTAATTTAATCCTTCTGTAAATATACATAACTAGCTAGAAAGACCAATAACATACAAACTTCATTCAAAACATTAGTTAGTATTATTTTTACTGATTCAGACAATTCTTTTGCAGGTTCTGAATCCTGAAGAAGTGGTCTTAGTTTCCAACCCTGATAATTTGCCATATTACTTGAATAAAATCATTAAAGATTTGTCATTGTCAGTTAATATTTGCTGGCATATTCATTCTTCAGTGCCCAATGAAAAAGTTGCTAAAATAAATTGTTTTGTAAAAAGTCTAAAAAATGCAGACAACACTTCAAAAATCAACCTTAGGCTGATTTTCAAGAGTGGTAAGAATATATATTTTTTTTTAGTATTTAACTTATTTTTTAAGTATTATTTCAAACTTGTAAAAGTTCAAGTAAGGTCTATGGAAATAAAGCTAGGCTAGCCACATGGCTTACATAAACTTACTTATGGAAAGAAAGAAACAATTAAAAAAAATATTTTTAAGTAATAAACATCTGGGGGATCAGTTACTCATATATTTTTTCATTGCAGCTTCTGCCGAACCTGAACTGAAATTGTCTTCTGTGGCCACTCCGATTGTGGGGACTGTGAACATACTGCGATACCTCTCTCTAGCCTACCCCAAGAGTGTTCCTTACGATGGGGCGGACTTCAAACAAGACTCTCTCCTTGATATTTGCCATCTTATAGAAAGGGCATCAGAAAAATCGAAAGAAGCATTATTCAAAAAACTTTTCTCAGAGTCTCAGGGCTGGATTTATAAAAATAATTTCACTATTGTTGATTTGGCTGCATACAATCTAGTCAAACAATCTAAAGGCAGCATCAAATATGTACCTAAAGCTTGGTATGACAAATGTGAAAAAGAATATTAAAATAAACATATAAATATTGCTTCATCAGCCATGTTTTTCTCCAGTAAACTTGATCCTCAGTGCATTTTACAATACCCTATGTATTGCGGCTTTTCGCTCCGCAAGCGGTTCGCACCGCGGGCCGAATCGACCAAGACTCTTTCTGAAGGTCGCCATTCGCCCCGCATTGTTTGGAGCGGGGCCAAAAGTGGCATTCAAAAAGAGCAAGACTCTTCGCAAGGCGATCGCCCCGTAGCACATATTAAGTTCTAACAGATACTTAAAATTTAGTTCGGGCAAAAAAAGCCGATCGGCTTTTGCTAGGCTGTGCGGCTGCGAGCCGCCAAAACCTTGATTAGATGAATGCCGCCGCCGCTATCTTGAAAGAAATCCCAGACACGTGACGGCCGAATGAAAACAGAATTGTGCCGATTGGACCCAAAGGAGCTACCCGATCGGGGCAAGCCAAGTGATGTTGAACCTATGTAGTAGTTGCTTCGGCCCGCTTATGTGTGCAGCAACCCTAAGCTTCGAAGTTCCCAATAAATAAATATTAAAAAAAAAACCCTAAGCTTCCAGACTGACAAAGTAGGTTAGAATACTTCATAAAGGTATGCAGTTAAATACTTCCTAATGTAGGTTTAATTACTTGATAGAATTTCCAGATAGCTTCATGTAAAAGCCTAAATAAAGGTATTTTTAGCTATTACACATGGGTGTTACCTACTGCAGAAATCATCATCATCTAAATTAAAACGATAGTTTTCATATAAATATCTATTTAATTTTTCAAGTGAATAAAACGTCATCAATAGTAAGACGATTGTACAATAAGGTTTTAAGAGAATTTGCTGATAATTCAAGGTGGATGATATCAAAAAAATCCTTGATCCTGATGCCGCAACTTTCGCGTTACAGTGTCTAATAGAGAAATATATATGCAATACTAATATAGTAAATAAAATCTATTGGCTCAAAAGCAAACCGAGAGAAAAGTCGTGAATTTTACTTGTCAGAAGCGTTTCAATTGTTGACAATACATTATTTCCACAGATTATTTCTAATTTCATTTTAAATAACATCGGTTTTAACGTTTTATTTTATCCATCAAGAATATCAGCACATTTCACATTCATAACAGACTCAGCATAGTCTTGAAAACATAATGGCACCTGCTATAACTATTTTATTGCTCAGACAAGACCTTATCACTTAAAGACAAAATTCT
Organism: Hypomecis punctinalis; assembly: GCA_949316475.1. NCBI lineage: Eukaryota > Metazoa > Arthropoda > Insecta > Lepidoptera > Geometridae > Hypomecis > Hypomecis punctinalis. The sequence continues at coordinate 13,578,553 of OX438803.1, read as the reverse complement.
AGTAGTTGGTCCAAAAATGGTCCTAAGATCCATTGACACTTCTCGACTCAACTTATAACATCTTACACTAAATTAAAAATTATAATGATGTACCTACATTACGATTATGCCACAAGGGATCGTACGCAAATCACGAAACGCGGCTGAAATAAGAAAGAGGCAGGATTCAAAAGGGTTTACATATCGTCGCTTTGGTGGCGAAGAGAGCTAACCCACAAAATCAAGTTTTCAGATAATGAGCAATTAAGGGACTAGGGTCAGTTACAAAATATATTTTTTATGATATCTTCTAAACCATTGGTCCGATTTTGATGAAAATTGAGTTGTATAAGGAAATAGCCTTATTGAATCCCTGTTTAAATATAATAATTGGTAATTATCTATGTAACTAATTTGACTAAAAATGTGGGTTGACCTCTGTTCACCACCAAAGTGACGATATAAGCGAGTATTGCGTGTATCACCACGCTTGTGTTACATGTGACAGAAGCAGTGAAGAGATAATTTTGCCTCACGTAATTTACGTACAACGCCTACACATATTTAAGTAGCACAATTAGTAATGTATGTATGTGACACTAACATTTTTGTGTGGGGATGTGTAAAGATTAAATCTAAATACTTTTACAATAGTAGTCTGGTGGAATAAATTTGAACTACAAATATATTTTTACTTAATAATAACATTATAATTTCATTACATTAAGTACTTATTGAAGTTGTTACCTAGTACTACTTAATAAGTAATTCAAGTAGATCACAGATGTATTAAAATGTTTGTGCCGAAACTTTTCCAAATTGTATAATGCAACAAGAATTTATCATTATTTTTTAATTTTATTTACATTAATATTTTACACTACAACTATCAGTCGATTTCCATGATTTATTAGTTAGATTATTTTTGATTTATACCTAATTTTTGTATTACCGCAATTTCATAGAATAGTTAAGTTCACAATTCATTGCATTATTTAAAGTATTATTTTGTAACAGCGTTATTTTTTAATTGAAGAGACCCGATATTACTAATAAGAGTCTCTAAAATACAATTAAAATAAAGCCTTATTCAAACATACATTGCTTGTTCTGTCCGATCAAAGATCATTTATAGATATAGGTTCTGACGGTGGCACTGGCGATTCCTTCGAAAACTTCCGCGTATATTTCAGCCTCGCGTCATTATTCTGAGGCCTCATTACAAAACTTTCAAAACATAAGTTAATTTCAAAAATAGTAAAATGTACGGAATATCTGCAATACAAATTGAACAAATGGTTGAATAAGCAATTCAACCATTTGTATATGCAGATATTCCATATGCATGAACAAACTGAATTACCATTCACTTATGATAAGACATTACTGGTGAAACCTCAAATTATTAACGCTTAGTAAATTACTATAAAATGATTATAAATACAATAAAAGCTTACCATATTTGTAAAATTATGGCGTCGTGTAGTTTCAAAAACAGTACCTACTTCGAAAACGAGATCTCAATTAATTACGTATTTCAGCTCAGCCGGTGTTTCATTTCTATAGAAACTCGTCTCTTATAGCGAATGCGTAGATATTATTTGATTTTTTTAATGATGTACATAATATCAGCTCTGTCCTACCAAGGGATATCTGGAGAGTGATTTTTTTTCTTGTAATATTGTAAATTATAATTTCATAAAAGTACTTCCACAAAACTGGAAAACAACGAGATCTCTAATTACCATTTAAAAATACAATAAAAGTTTTAAAGATAATATCTGCCGTAAAAACAATACTAAATTACAGTACACTTATATCTACAGTAAGAATAGAAGTCAAAAAACGTATCAAAATTTAAAGCCTATTAGTTATTCAGCTGCATGATATGTACAGAAAATGTAATGTAAAAATTACGTATAAAACTATTTATAAATAAGGAATGGGCAGTGAAAGCTCAGCGCGAGACACGGGGGACGATCTTCCAAAAAGTTTCACCACTAACGTACAAAGCTTCGAGAAAAGCGTCATCGGTCCGGTCTCGTTTAGATGCATTAAGCTATTACGTTTTACGTATTTCGTAACGTAAAACAATGTTCTGTAAAACGAGGGCAAAAGGTAACAGCTCGGCATAACGCAGAACTAGAATAGCTTCAATTTGTTCATCTGTCTTTATTATTCTTATTATTATATTATTCTCGTGCGCCACGCATATACAATTTAAATATGACATGTGATCGAGCAGTGTACGTATCATAAAAAAAATCGTTCGGTTTCATTTGCGGCCGAAGGGCTGGTAACAGCTAAAATCGACCCAAACCAAAATAAGTTGACATGTGGCGAGTTGTGTGACCATAATTTTAATTTTATAGCCCACAAGATTTCGCAGAACATCGTCTCAGCGCACTCTGATACGCAGAACACAGTAGCTCAACGGTTTAGATATGAATAGTCTGCTCGGCGTCCAAATCGACGGCGCCGTTCGACCCGTGTCATACGAACGAGGAGAAGCCGGGGAGCGGTGCCCGCGAGCGCGCCATGTTGTTCATGACAATCTGTCCACCGTTGAGGCTGACCACGGCGCTGCCCTCGGGCTCCGAGTCAGTATAGCTGGAGTAGTTGTTCCGGACCGGCCGCTGCCGCTTCCACGACTGCCGCAGCGTGTCGTTCACATTGGCGTAGTGATTCACGAACGAGTGCGGCTCAGATCGCACGCTCTCGTTTTCGCTCTCCGAATTCTGAAAACCAGAAGATGTCTGATTAGGGCGGTATTTTTCTATAGCAGTTTATAGACGTAAATGAAAGCACATTTTCCGCAATTTACGCATCTTTAACACTAAATTCAGTGAATTGAATATGATAAACCGCTAAGTCAGAAAAAAAAGGTAAAGAATAACTGAAAAAAGAAAACTGTCTTGGCATAGATTTTATTCAATGCTCATTATTTTACTATCCGAAACTATTTCAGGCCAACTGATTTTCAGTGGTGTGGTCTGCTTCAGCGATATTGATTATGGAGAATACTTTAATACCTAGTGTTGAATATGATTATGAGATACTCCATGGCGCCACATCATGAGCACTAATGAGAGACAACATGGCATGCCTTTTTTGTGTCTTATCGATACTTATTAGTGCTATTGCTATTATTTTGGACCGCGCGAAACATAAAACAGAAATAACTATAAAAACTATACAATACACAGCGTGGAATAGGCGTATAGTGCGGAGATGTGTACTTTCACTTTTTAAGAGTTTTCTTAATCAGGCTATTGGAGCTATGTGGATAAATCGGATAGGTCCAAGAGGCTTATTAAAAAGTTTCTAAAGAAATTAATTTATCACTTCATTAAAACTACCGTGAGTATTCAACATAACTATAACAGAATACGGCTAAAACTCACGTTATAATTATACGGTATATAACTATACCAGTTTCAGAGTATTTATTTGCCATTTTGCGGATCGACCGTATAATTATAACGTGAGTTTTAGCCGTATTCTGTTATAGTTATAAATTAATTTATGTTTTTAAAGACATCGACGGCGGATTGGATCCCGAGTATTATAGCGGTTCGTGCGCCCAACCCGCGGCCGACGTCAACTTTATAACGCTACGAGACTACAGTACTTCAATGTTTAAAAGATAATTTTAAAGCGTCGCGTATTTACAAATTACAATACCTATGTGCAAATACAAAATCTGCTCACTACATCGGTGCCGAACCGCGTCGGAAAGCGTGAATGAGTAGCGTCGACTGAACGATATTTACCATCTCGGGGTCCGGGAGGTTGAGAGGAAAAACAAGGTGGCCGTTTAGTGACTATAACGTGGCAAAGCAGCGCCTCTATACAATTTTCAATCGCCAGAATTTGAAAGTCTACTTTTTAGTACGTTGCCGTATGACACTAACTATAGTACCTACTGGTGTCACATAGTTTTATTTTCTTACTAGATTAATTTAAATTACTTACAGTAATGTGAAGTACCTATATGAATTGAAGCTAAAGTTGCAACTAAGTCTTGTCGTATTCGAGAGTGAACTACCTATATCAAAGTTGAATTTTGGGTTATATTAGAATTAAATATTCGAATTTAGCAGGTATCGATTTTATTATTTTTAGTATTACTTCTAATACTTGCAACGACTACTTTAACATTAAGTGCTTCAAATTGTTCCCGGAAAGAAAAATTAAAGATTAAGACGCGTGGCTAAGGTTAGGCTTAGACCATATTAAATTCCGCTAATGTAGATAAGATTGCATAATAATACAAAAAAGGTATACTTTTCAAGTAGTGGCGGTCGAAATATGTCCAATGCAGGCGCTGAGTAAAGGAACCCAAAGCGTTCACACGACGCTGATCTTGATGGTGATTACCTGCGAGTCGGAAGAGCTTATTTCGGAAGGTTTCTCCGTAAGGGAGGAGTCGTCGGGGTGGTCGTCGTAGGCCCGCAGGCTCTCCTCGTCCGAGTGGTAGGCGACGGAGGCGGGCGCGGGCCGCGGCGGGGACTTCCCCAGGGGCGGCTGCTTGCGGCGGAGCGTGCCGCCGGCCGGCGCGCCCGTGGAGCCCGACCGCCCGCGGTACAGCTCCATCGCCAGTGAACCGCGCTCCTCAGTCTCGCCTCCTAGAGATTCTTCTAGGGTCCGCTGTGCTTCTTCTGCAACGTGATTAATTGAATTATAGAGTTATTCTATTGAATCTACACTTCAAATTATTTCAAATAGATTAGAACACAATTAAATCTATAAATCGAGAAGCAAAAATTAAAATGAACAGGAGATCCTATGTAACATACATGAAACGGTGATCGATAAGCCGACAGGCGGAAGCGTGTTATTGTAGTATAAGCAGACTCTATTCGATACACCGGGCTGTGAGATGTTTTTCTTTGAATGTAATATAAGAATTCATAGAAGGCCAATTAAAATAATCATAGAGAACAATCTTACTTAATCACCCTAAAATAGAAATTCCATAATACATCAGAAATGCAGCCTATCAAAACAAAACGTAAAATAAAATCAGATCAATTAAACTAATCATTAAAATAAGTTCAATTAAACTAATCATTGAGAATAAATTTTACTTATGCGCTATAAAATCATAAACAATAGAAATTCCATGCATCAGAAATGCAACTAATAAAAACAATCTTAGAACAAACTTTATTATTATATACTACGGGACTAATCGCGCACTAAAATTACGAGATAAATAAATACCTCTTCATCCCGACGTTTCGGCCGAGTTGCATCGACCGTCTACCCGTGACCACGGTAATTTTAGTGCGCGATCATTCCCGTAGTATATAAAAATAACAAACTTTATAACTCAGAAACTTACTTTTATACTTGTAACTCTTGCTCTTCACGCAGAGTATGGCGACCACCATGATGATGATTATGATCGAAGCTGCCGCCAGCGCGACCATGAACCAGGTGTTTCTGTAGAATGGCTGCGAGTACAGGTATCCATATTCCAAGTACAGCTTGGAGGGTGTCACGACGACTTTGTCACTGTACGCCGGGTTGCTGATACCGTACGAGTTATATGCGATCACTCTGAACAAATACGCGGTGGAAGGTAGAAGGCTTTGGTAAGAGATCGTGAACTCGTCGAGCATGCCGTTGTTGGTCCGCGTCACTGTTTCCCACCTCGTGCCATCTGTGAGATTAATTTATATTTATCACTCGGTAAGGTACTGTTATCTTAGCTCTAAAGGAAAGCACAGATTCACAATCTCATGGATTCGAGTCAGTACATAAATTACAGTGGAAATGTAGATTTCAACAATTTAGAAATTATTAAAATTTATTGTTGTTGACTGAATCGAAAGTAGCGTGAAAAATCACCAAAACTTATTATAATTATAAATTATTTTAATCCGTGAATTTATAAATCCATGTTTTTATCAATCTATGGTTTGAAGGATAAGTGTAAGTGTAGATAATAATATATTATCTAATTCTAGGATCTATGTTAAATAGAAAGGATTTTTCTCACTATCTCTACGGTAGTGTATGTTTTAGATATACTAAAGTACAAATAAAAAGCCTGGGTATAACAAGATGTGAAATCGTGAAAATATCAACAATTTGTACAGAAAAAGAGGTGTTCAAACGTGCATAGGTATAATAAAGTCTATATTGGTCAAAACCACCTCTGACTTACAGGCTTGCCACGGTTCCTTGGCTGCGTTAAATATTAAAATTAAAAACATTAAAATAAACCAAAACAAACTAAAAATGCAATATATTTTAATACACTTTTATTCTATTTCGGTATCAAAATAGGCTAAAGTACCTAACATTGGGCGCGTTATAAATGACACCAATAACACAATACGGCACAATGACAAGCTTAAAGTGTCTATTTCAGGGCTACCATGTACAAACGAACAAACAATAACATTTTATTAGACAACCACATTACATAAAAAACAAATTACAGGGAAAAAGCAATAAAATTGACAACATTTCAAATTTTTAACATAGTTATATTTATTTATTATCTGAAAGAATATTGCAAAATAACATATACGTATTTTTTATTTTTCCAATACGACTTATATTTTCCGTAAAATTAAGTTTTGAAAAGTAGCTTATTCTAAAAGGACGTAACTGCAAAACTTAGGACTCATAAACAATTTTACTGAAGCCACATTAGAAAAAAATAGGTGCTAGCGTTGCTGTCACTATCAATGCCAATCAATCCGTCACAATTCACAACAAATAGGCCGGGAGGTCAGCGCAAAAAGTCCACTATGTACCGCGGTATACTATAGGAAGAAAAATATAAAAAAAGTTTAACAACTGCCAATCACCTGAAATATGTAACAGGTTTTGCCATACAGGCTTTACTTAACAGAAGAATAATAAGTAGTACTAGTTCCAAGATACTTTTAAAATTCAAACGGATTCTTCCACCAAATGCTAGGGAACCCAGCTGACTGACTCCAGGGTATTGATGCACACCATTTTGATAACTTAATACCAATAATTCAGCTTTTGGAAAGTATTTGCATTTTTTGGGTTTACCTCTCGGGCTAGAGCAAAATAAGTAATTTGAAAATGACACTGACATTTTATTTTTAAACTACATTTTATGTGTCAACACTGTCAGTGTTAACTGTCATTTTATATTGCTAGTATTTTTTTTATCATTGGCAATTGAACTTTTAGTATAAATCCCGAAACGGCTTAGGTGAGAGTTTTCATCTAATATCTTAGCAGTTACTGCACTAAAAATTTTGCAAAAAAAGCATAATGATCAGCATCCTGATATCTCGAATAGGTTTTGGAATTTCGTAGCCTTGTGAAATATGAAAACTTGTCAATTTATAGGTTTCTAACTGGCGGCCTTATCGCTTTAAGCGATTTCTTCCAGTACATAAGTACATATAACGAAATAAAAAACCAAAATCGTAGTCACAGTCAGACACTTCTAAAATTTTTTTTCTTCGTGTTGTGTTGGTCGTAATCTGTTGGAGATTTAGTGATAAAGGGTTGAATTCCTTCTGAGCTGACATCAGTCGTATACGTCGGTGGTACATTTCAAGTCAGTAGAGGTCAGTACATTTATTTGGGTGACGCGCCACTAAAATCAGCGTAGGAACAATTCAAGCCTTATATTCTACATCAATATCATTTGAGTTCGATTTACAACAAAAGACCCATCCAGCGCCATGTAAACAACTTGAACTAGACAGAGAGTTCAGATATAGTATTACCTGTTCATTACCTCAATACGTAGTACCACATCCCATCTCGTATCTGCCACGCCACCACAGTGACATCGCCTTCCTAAATATCTTCCATACCACAGAGCTAATACAACAAGAGAGATGGCGTTGTTGTCGCTTGAAGCATTTTTCAACCACAAAAATGTATGTGAAATCTTATCTTAGAAAACTGTCAAATATGAATTGGAATTTGACACTGTTGGGAAAAAAACACGACAACAGCCACTGAATCGAGATATTTTTTATGTCTTATGCCATGCAATTAAATCAATGCATCTCCTTCAGATTTTTTCGCTCGACCACATTATCCCTCTGGTTGTAACAACTCTGTGTTTCATACGAACCCCACTTTCAAGAAAGAGTTTGAATGGTGGATATTGAACTCACCTTTTCTGCGTGCCTCGATGTAGTAGCCAAGCAGGGGTCCTTCGCCGGACGGCTGGTTACGCCAGCGTAGCCTCACAGCGGCTAAGTCGGGCGCCAGCGCGAGCGCGGCGGGTGCTCTCGGCGAGCCAGTCTGCGGGCCCGTGCGGACGCGCGCCTCCACCGCGCCTCCCGCGCCGATGGTGACGGCGCGCACGCTGAAACGGTACTCGGCTTCTTCCTCCAAACCGCCCACCGGTAGACGAGTCGATTCTACTTTCTGCTTCACTTGCTTGCTAAAACCTGAACAGAGAAAGCAATTTTTACTAGCCTTATTTTAACTTTCCACTATTATTTCTATTTATTTATTTATTTGTCCTGAATATAACAGACATAGGTAAAATTAAAAGTACTGCCAAACAGCGAAGCGGTTTGTAGGCAGGATAGCTCTCACATTAGGTACATAACATAGTATCTATGTACAAGCGGATAGAAATACATTCCCGTGTTATTATAGGTACATGTGAGCAATGTAATGTCATTGTCAGTTATCCATTAACATATTTTGTTTTTATAATCTAAAGTTTGATACAAATGTTTGCTTTCTAAAGTGGTAATCTTCATCGCTTAATTTTTCCAACATCAGTTTTTTTATAAGAACAGCAATTGTTTTAAACTAGATAGAAGTTTAAAACAATTACTGTTCTTATAGAAATATTAGTGAAAATTTAAAAATAATCAGAAAACCATTTTTATCAGTAATGTCTTGAATTACAGGTCATATGATATATTAAATTGCAAAAGTTTGTAAAATTACTGACATCACATTACTATAAATATGTAGGTATGTTACTACCGTGATCATAAGCTACATACAGGATGTTTCTGTAGACGACGGACATAAAGCCTCAACACGAAGCGAGTCGTTCCGCAGCAGAAACTTCATAATAGGGTATTACAGTCATTTTTGAAAAGCGTTTCTGTTAGATCCTGTTAGTCTAATAAACCACTAAAAAAATACAAAAAATAATTATTCAATCGTTAAGTGTTTTAAAAATGCATTTGAATTTTACAATTTCAAAATTTCACGCGTAATTTATGTAAACGATGGATGTCATTAATTTACTCTGTGGTTATGATTGACGTCACTATGCTATGTAAACAATGCACGTAATTATTTTTCAAGATGCTATCTAGAAAAATATTCTTTGTTTGTAAGTTTAAGATTTATGTTGAAAATGAGTTATTATAAATGTTTAATAATGAGTTAACGTTGGTGTGATGTTCCTGGAAAACTAGTGTTCGAACACCGGACAAACTATTCAATGCTTACATAGCCGGATGACGTCATAACATAGCGGCGACTATTTTATGCGCAGATTAAAAAGACGGAATATTTTGTATTGATTTTTAAAATTTATTTTGTTGTTTATTATCTAAAAGGTACATTTTCCGATTGCTTTTTGCCTAAGCTATCTCAAAAATACATGTACAGATTTTTTCTCGTTCATAGTAAAATACCCTATTATGTCAGCGGGGAAAAGAGTACAGTTTCACGCAGTTTGTATAGGCCGAAATCGTATCAAACAACTGCCGGCGGTTGTGTGTTAGCTAGGAGCTGCGGATAACCCAATCCTGACTAAAGCTCACTTTACAGATGCGTAAGGATTGGGTTGTTCGCAGTTTGTAGCTAACATCACAGCCGCCAAGCTGTACGATTCGGCCTATAGATGCCATTAGGTTTGATTCGACCTTATACTTAGTGATTACTTACGTTCGTCCTGCTGTATAGTCTCGTAGGTGACGAGGTAGGAGTGCACGAGTCCGTTCCGTCGCCGCGGCGGCTCCCACGCCACCACCAGGCTGTTCATGGTGATGTCTGTGAAGGTGAGGTTGCGCGGCGCGGAGGGCAGGCCTTGCTGGGTCCGCACTAGTACTGCGCTCGATCGGGGCCCGTCGCCCGCCGGATTGAATGCCAGCACCTGTATTAGAGAAGATAATAGGCGTGATAAAGGTAAAAAAAAAACATTATAAATAGTCCGACAGTTACATGAACAAAAAATATCATAAACGTATTTATTATTTTGTCAATCAAACAAATATTACAGAGATAAAAGCTTGACAAAGTTTAGAAGTAGGAGCTCGTGATGTCACGTCTATTAAAAGTGTAGCTAGACGTGGCGGGCTATATTTTCATATTTTTTATTTCATTGTTAAAACAATAAATAAATACATATCTAATATTTTTTGATAGTTAATCTAAAGTTATATTTTTTCATCAAAGTAGACTATATTATAGAAACATAGTGATTGGGAATCTTCGAACAAATATCTACAGGGCCACAGTCCCTAAGTGAATGTAGTAAATAAATGTCCGAGCGCCGTCATACAATAAATATCGACGAGATTAGAGAAAACTCCAATGTATCTAAAATTGGAGTTTTCTCGAATCTCGACGTTATGTCACCTAATTAGTGCTTGTAACCGAGCACTTTGGCCTCGTCCGGTGTTGTAGTCAGATTGCTATCGCCTTACGACTAACTAAAAAGCCTGCCCATTACGTAGCTTAGGCAGAGTGGCTCGGACACTTTTTTTGCACGATTGTTATTCTATAGATATTTGCTCGAAGTTGGGAACAGACCATAGACGCACGAGTTTTTATGAGCCTTTACCTGAGCCATTAAAATGTATCTACTCTATAAAATAGAATTTTTATCCTCCTGAGACCCCGCGATTTTTATTTCAACCTAGGGTCTCATGAGGTTATTAGCCTAGCAAACTTCGAACAGGCTTTACCATAAGATTGAATATTACCTGTATACGGTACTGCGTAAACTTGTCGAGGAAGACGAGAGAGTGCGAAGTGGCGGTGGCCGGCACCACCTCGATCTCCTCCTCGGCGCGCCGGCCCGGCTCCGGATCCTCCGGCGACTCCGTCATCAAGTAGAATATCTGACAAGAGACATCGACAATTAATTAATATTTTATACACTTGCCAATAAATTAAAGTTGATTGATCACATATCCAATCCAGTCTCCGTTTTGACAGTTCCAGGCAGAATGGTGAGCTCATTTTATATTCATATTCATTTATTGCATCCACAATGTGTGTAGGTTATGACCCCGATAGGGCACAGTAATATCGGAAGCTAATAGTCGGAGGTTAAAATTCGGTCGCGACTTTGCGACTCACAGATCTACAGAGTGTATTCCTAGACGAAACTGATATATTCTAGGATAGCATTGTAGCGGGATAGAATACATATCAGAACGGTCTGATGCGATCTGGCAGGCGCGTGACTCGGTAGGAGAGAGCGGCTCGGCCGTAACGTCGGCAGGTAGCAACGTAGGCACGGCTTCCACCACCCACGGCTTAGCTAGCACACAGCCAGGTGAGATACACTTACCTTGTACCCGAGCAAGTCTCCATTCTGGTGCGGCCTGGCAGGCGCGCGCCAGGTGAGCGCGACCTCGGTAGGCGACAGCGGCTCGGCCGCGACTTCGGCGGGCGGCGCGGTGGGCACGGCCTCGCCCACCCACACCACGGCCGGCGTGCCCGCGGGCCCGGCGCCTTGCGAGTTCACCGCGCAGACGCTGATCTCGTAGTTGCGGTCCACTGATAGATCCGTCAGCACTGCTTCTTCGCTCTGTTGATGGCAGTTGGTACAATTTTAGATATGTTTACGAAAATAATAGTACATTACTGCAGCGGCTAGCAACAGAGGTATTGACGGACATGCGTGAGTCCATCAATGCCTCAAATAATGCGAGGAAATTAACTTCATTGAGGAAACTCAGGACCTATCGCTTTGTTTAGTTCTGGGCGCCTTGCATTTCTTCTTTTATTTTGTAAATACGAGTATGTATAAGCATGTTTTGAAAGATTTGATTTTTAACTTTTTTGTTTGATTGGTCATACCTACTTCAAAGGTGGTCCCTTTAAATCAACAATACAAAACAAAACACGCCAGCAATGGATATTCATACATTTTTTGCCGGCCGCTGCTCGCATGTATTTGGCCACGACTGCAATGTTGATTATCTCGAAGTAGGTTGTCAAAGGAATGCTCACATTTCCAAGCATGTTCGAGAAAATACTATTATTAGTAGTTCTCCGAGCAGTGAACATAGCGTGTGGTGCCTAGCCTAGCATGCAAATATATTATCCGTATAAAATCCTCATATGGGTTTACCTTGATGCCGGGCACGTCCAGTTTGACGTGGTGCTGCAGCGCGGTGGGGAAGTCGGTGAGCGGCTGGTAGAGCACGCGGTAGCCGCCGGTGCGCGCGTCGCCGCTCCACTGCGGCTCGCCCAGCGGCTCCCACTGCACGCGCACGCTGCTCGGCGTTATCGGCACCACGTGCAGCTTCTCCACCGCCTTGCTCGGGGCTGACGGATACATAAACGACAGTTGAGACTCCAGCTCACCTAAATAATGCTGTCAAAATCTACCACAACGTAAACTAGACTATTGTGTGGCAAGAGTAGGTTTCACCGCCGTATCTTTACTAATATACAGGGTTATTTCTAATCAATTAGCATCCTTCTAGGGGCTTATTCTGTACATCAAAACTAACAACTTTTGTTGTACAACTTTCGTCAAAACTAAAAAAAAAATCAGCTGTTCCATACAAATGTATGGAACAGCTGATTTTTTTTTTGCCGCGGGTCAACAAAATTTTTTTTGAGTTTTGACGAAAGTCGTAGAACAAAAGTTGTTAGTTTTGATGTACAGAATAAGCCCCTAGAAGAAAAGGAAATTGATTAGAAATAACCCTGTATATCAATTAATTTTTATTTAACATCAATAGCCATGAACTCCAGCAATCAACCACCATTCATCTTGCTATCAGTACGCTTACGGAGTGCGATAAGATTCTCACAAGTATTTTAAAGCTCATGTTCGGTTCGACTTTAGATCACACTACATTTCATAGTTTCTTTTTTTTAAACCAAATTTTGAGTAATATCACTACAATCACTGTTGTGAAATGTGCCCAACATTCATATCAGGAGTGCGTTTTAGTCCTCACCTGCCGGCAGAGTTCTGACAGTCTCCGTAGCGTTGCTGTACCGACTGGGTCCGATATCATTAGTCGCCCGAATCCTGAACTGATACGCAGTAAACGGCTTCAGTCCCTCGGCTGTGTACGAAGTGGCGAAGGGATCTACTCGTTCGGGTATAGTCTGCCAAGTACCGCCATCTTCTTTTTGCTGTACTGTGTAGTATCTACCGAAAATAGACGGGTTTCAAGCTGCGTTTTACTCGAAATAAAATAGATTCAAGTAGTGAAAAATCTTTCGTAAAGGACATGTCCACAAAATGTATGGAGGCTGGTATAATAATAATAATAAAAAATTCTAACCAAAAGTTCTCGTTACATTTAGAGAAAGTTCATATTTTTCTGAGCCTCATATTCATTTCATATTTTACATCAGTTAAAACCAAAAAAGAACACTCCGATTTTTTTAAAATTAATTTTGAATCTATTAGGATACTTAAATATATTTGGCTCAAAAGGTAGTTTATATCTAGCAACCCTGGTTAAGTAACCTCCATTATTGTTAAATAGAAGCATTTTTACCAATTAGACACAGTTTTTAAGTATTTTTTGTCACATTGTACCTGCTAACTGGTCACACTGGTAGGTTATAATTTTTAATTTTAGCAAATTAAGAGAATAATCTGGAAGAATCTGCTACGAATGCAAGTAAAATAACGATAGAAACACTTTATTATTGCTAAACTAGAAATAATACAGAGCTGTATTATTAATTTTCATACAATTTATTATTCACATTTAAAAAAAATGGAGGAATAAAAAAATCAAAATTAAATATTTTTGAGAAGCCCATGAATCAAGCTTTCAAATGATGTATATATATTTATACATCATTTGAAAGCTAATCTTGGTTAGAATTTTCTCTGAATAATATACCACATGTGGACGACACCTTTCGTAACAATGGTAAACACGTAAGTTCGGTTTATAAAGGGTACATTTCGACAGATATAAAAATCAGCTCACAAATAAAAATTACCTGTCCCGTAGAAAAACAAAACTCATGGACTACCTGATTGTATTTTTGCTATTGCAGAGTTGGTTCCGTGGTAAACATTGGACACAGTGATTGAATATGTCTGTGGTATAGAAATATACCATGTATAATAATTATACTATACTCTTTAGGTCACGGCACTTTAGTGGCCAGATTTGGAGTAGTGCCTCAGCCAAGTGAGTGCCATGACTTTATCAATGCCAATAGTAGTTATACCTCAAAGGAGCGTAGCCGTCGTCACCAGGCGTCCACGAGAACGTGATATGATGTGGTTGTAGCAAAGAACGCGCTATATTCGGCCTTGCGGGCGGAGACGGAGCCGCACGGTTCACAGTCGTCAGAACCAAAACTCGCGCGGTAGTACCCCAGCCAAGTCGAGTCTGAGCCGTCACGGAGAATAAGTAGTACTTTTCTGACGATAATTCGGTCGCTCTGTAAAGTAACAGGAAGAGTTAGTAAAATGGTATGGCGGAATCTAATTTTCTAGCATTTTTATACAATTTGTGAATATTTTCTAACAAATGCTGACGCAACCTTATTTTCTAATGTTTAAATCTCTTCTGCTTTCTAATGACATTCATAAAATGTAGTACCTGAAAGTTCTATCTGAAGGTAGAAATTCTCTTGAAAACATGTGCTGTGACGTGCTGTTGAGATGGTAAGTGACTTTGTAGGCAAGTATTTCTCCGTTCGGATCCTCCGGGACGTCCCAAATGATTCGTGCCGTAGTGAAGGTTACGTCCGGAAATGATACGTTCGACGGCGGTCCAGGCGCTAAAAAGTAAATACAATATACCAACTTAGTTTATTATTTCTCAATGGTAAATATCAAAAACAATCATGTTAGTATTTCATAGTATTATTAAGGTAATTCTCGAGCTAGACGATGGGCATATTCTATGATATTATGTCCATAAAAATTTACCATAAAATCCCTGATACAATAAAAAAAGAAAAAATCTATCAAATCCTTTCAAACCCATTTAAGACACCTTTTAAAAAAAAATGCTACTACACGTTAGATATTTTTTTTGATGATAAACTGTATAACTGAAATAAATTAAAAAACTGAATTATTAAGCTAGATATGTAGTAGTTTTTAAGACTACATAAGATAAAAACTATCTATAGCCATCTCTAGCCAGATAAGTTACTAATAAACATAAGAAACTTTTGTTATTAGAAATTGTGAACTGTTACCAAAATTACTGTTAGTGTTATTTTTGCTAGACTCTATTAAATGTTTTCTTTCCAAGTTTCTATTATACTGTTTAGCATAAATATTTAGCTAAAACTTTGCTATGCCCTATGAAACAGGGTGACATGTACCTAAGTTAATTAGTATGTGATCTTGCAAATAAATAAATAAAAATTATTATGTTAATTATCGTTCTTACAACGTGACCAATTTCGAAACCGTGAAGATATTATGTTTCATTTTGTCAAGAGACGATGAACATTTTGTAAAAACAGCAGATTTTTCTTCGCGGTTACAGAGTTGATGTTATAATAGAAGTTGGACATAATAATGAGTTAAATGATAGTCGTTTCGGTAAACGGCTTAATAGCGAAGAGTCTCGACCACCATCTTAAGAGGCTCTCGCTAGACGGTTGGGTCAAGGGTCAGATACAGAAGGCGGTCGTCCTGGACACGGCGCTCATTGTCAGGAGGCCCTCTATCTGTAGACCCAACCACCGGTAGCTTGGGCCCCGCCTCGCTGCCGGAGGCACTCTAGGTTTAGGTTTTTTTATAGTATAAACAAATATTCGACAAAGAAATTAAGATTACAAGAAAAATTTGGTTGTCTGTAAAGTAGGTTTACGGGCGATAATTTTACGTAAACTTCCTAAAAAACATTATTGAATCACCAACTAAAACAAGCCGAATGCTTAGGCCGATCGTGCCTCGCTATCGTTTGTTCTACGCTATCATTCACACGCTCGGCTCAGGCGGAACGTGACAATTTTTCGTGCGTGCAGCCGGCGTTCATCGATTTATAAGATACTAGTTTTTACCCGCGGCTTTGCCCGCATACGCAATATATCATTATAATTTATAGCCTATGTGTTATTCTGATATATAAGCTATATTATTGCAAACTTTCATCTCAATCCGTTCAGTAGTTTTTGCGTGAAAGAGTAACAAAACATCCATCCATCCTCACAAACTTTCACGTTTATAAAATTAGTAGGATTATCACGTCAATAAAAAAACAATAATACGTACTGTCTTCAAAAGTCCTCACGGTAACAGGGGGATCGCTGAGCGCTCCGTCGCCCAACCTCGTATAGCCCAGCACTTGTATCTGGTACACCACATACTTCCTCAGCTCCGTAAGTGTGACCGTGTGGGTTTGGTTGGACGGTATGGATTGACATTCGATCTTCTTATGCTCCGGGCGAGGGGGAGGCGTGACGGCGGCGTAGCACACTTTGTAGCCTTCTATGAGGCCGTTTTGGTCTTGTACTGGAATGTCACCCCATAAGACCACGACAGTTGTAGATGATGTAGCGTTAGCCGACACGCTGCTTGGTCCTTGTGATGGCACTGTGGAAGAATAAACAAGAATGAACATAGAGTAATAAAAGACAAAAAAAAACAGGACAAGAGCGAATCAGGCTCGCACATCGAGGATTCCGTACAGATCCAGAAATTTCACAAAATTGGGAAGTAAGTTGTTAAAATCTCTATAACCATCAACAAAAAAGGTTTTTTTTTCACTTTTCTCGTCATACATCAAAAGTTACACATTATAAAAATAATTAAAAACCTGTTTTAGCATGTGCTAATAAAGTTCTTTTATATGATACCTTACATGATACGATTCACTCACTTTGAATTTTGAAACCATATTTTGTGAATTTTGAGGCTCTATGTTTTTGTGATTTAAATAAAAATGTACTGTTTTCAGATTTATTCCTATATGTGTACTCTAAGACAATGCTTCTCGCCAAATCGCATAGTTCTATGTCAACGGGAAGTACCCTGTAGGTTTTGATTTTTGCAAGTGTCGAAATATGCGGTTTTTTACGACATAAACGGCTCTAACTTTTTTAAACGATAACTGAGAAGTTTTTCTTTTACACAACTGCAAGAGACCATAGATATACGTATACAGTTTAAATTTCAACTCGATATCTTTACGCGTTCCCGAGAAAAAGAGTCTTGACATACGCACAGACGGACAACAAAGTGATCCTATAAGAGTTCCGTTTTTTCCGTTTGAGGTACGGAACCCTAAAAATACAAGGTCTTACTCTAGATCATTGTTTCCTAACCTGTGGTCCGCGGAACCCTGGGGGACCGCGAACATATGTTTGGGGGTCCGCGGTCCCAAACGCATCTATCTTACTTAGAGTATTAACACAAATAAATAAATTACTTACGCCTAACATCTCGTAGTTATTACGCTTACTGAGCTTTTCTCCACCACGTGCCTATGTGAAAAGGCATTCTCTACTCTTGTATACATCAAAAACAAATACAGGAACAGGTTACATGTGGAATCTGATTTGAGATTGCAATTGAGTAATAATATCAACCGGAACATTTCTAACTTAGTTGCAAAAAAGCAGCACCAACCTTCTCATTAATGTTTTTCTACGAAAAAACTGTTTATATTAAATTAAAAAAACAGCTTTTTAAGGAATACTAAAATAAAATATTGTCCGAAAATTGCACCTTTTTCACTCAGGGGCCTTGGCATTATACTTGAATTCCTTGAGGGTCCACGGTTGAAAAAGGTTAGGAACCGCTGCTCTAGATCACGGATATGTTCTATGATATTATTGTACTCATCAAGTCATCACTATGTCCATTGTCCAACTTTTACTATCACGAAAATCAAAATCACGAAAACGTATTTAACTATTCCACACATTTTATCGAAAGTCGGTGAACTTTTTATATAGGACCGATGGCTGTATTTCGTTTTCGATTTGGGGGTTAGAATCCATAGTTATAGGCCAAATCAAACTTCTTGGCGGTTAAGAAGTTAGCTAAAAGCTGCGCGGAACCCAATCCTCGCGCAACTGTAAAGCGAGCTTCAAGATTGGGATTTGCGCAGCTTGCAGATAACATCACAGTCGCCAAAAAGTTTGATTCAGCCTAAAAGTTAGTCATAACGATGAGTACAAAAATATCATCGAGTACATATATACCTCGTCTAGCTCTAGAGAAGCACTCTGTATAGTACGATTCAAACTTAATGATATCTGTGAACACGAGATGAATTGTTGTTGCAAATTCATATGTCAAAGGGTTGTGCAATGGGGGCTTTACGTGGCTTGTAGCTAAGTTTGATTCAACCTATTGACAAAACACAAAAATAAAGTCGTAGCAAAACCTACCAGCTTCTCTAGTCCTTTCAAAAGCTGTAGGGCTTTCCGCAGAGACGCCCACTTCGTTGATAGCGGTCATGCGTATCTCGTACACGGACCACTCCTCTAGGTTCGACAGGACGTGAGAATTGGCCGTGTGGTCTTCTATGATGCTGTGGAGCGAGTCGTTGGTGCCGGTCCGCTTGTACGTGATGTTGTAGCCTTTGGGGTTGCCATACCACTCGCTTTGCTGTAACGGCTGCAAGGTAAATTAGGATAGTTATTTTTTGCCATAAACGGCATAACCGACTTCAACCGTGTACAGACTACGAATAGTTCGCTGAAGCGATGTGTCATCCATGTAGCAATTATGACAGAATTGTTAATTTTTTATAAAAGGCTCAGGCGATTTTGATAAAATTTAAATAGGAACACCGAGTACACCCTTTTGAACTAAAAAAATGTTAAATTACGATTGACGTTGAACAAATACAAAAAAATATATAAAGGCGAACATATGACCTCCTTCTTTTTGAAAGTCAGTAAAACAATCAAAGCTGCCGTAACACAGCGGGGAATGACGTCACTAGAACGTTGTCTAATAGTCTATGCTAACACAACGACACGGTTTCCTAGTGAGCGGACATTGACACCGATAACTTATAACATCAGAAATATTACGGTCGCTATATGTCGGCTCAGCTATCCTAGGAAACCAGATGTTTACTTACAATCCACCGGACGCGCAGGTTGTTCGCGCTGACCGCTCGGACGGTGACATTCTTGGGCGGGTGGCGCGGCGGAGCCTGTATGGTCTGGAACTCCTTGCACGGCTCCGACGGAGGCGACGACCCCACCACGTTGGTTGCGATCAGCCGCAACCGGTACGTCGTGAAGGGAACCAGACCGGTCACTACGATGGATATCGCGTCCGGAGCGCTCTCTTCGAAGATCGTCGCCCACGATGTGTTGCGAGCGGTTTGCGCCTACCATGCAAAAGATACATTACAAAAATGTACGGAGCTATAAGCCATGCCCGAAATGCCACGATGAAAATCAATAAAAGTAATATTCAGGTGAATATTATTTACATTACAGTTTACATAGAAACTATTTTCCAATCATTATTGATTGATTGATTACTCGAAACAAAAATATTTAACGGCAAAAAAAATATCTATTCTAAAATATGTTTCTACAAAGTTTTTTTTTTTGCAGCTAAGTTTTTCGCCATACCTCTTATTTTTAAAAGTAATACATAGTCTGGGCCTACGGTGAAATATCTTTTTTATCAGAAACCTGAATAGCTAATAGTGCTTGAAAGGATTATGTAACTTTAGCCGCTACGGTCTGATGCGCGCGGCTCGATTGTTCGAAATACGTAAACAGCGCTAATAAGAGCTAACATACAATCAAAATTCTTTAGGAATCTAGTTTCATTTTAATTAACCACTATGCACTGTTTGAGAGCTATAGCCCTCTGATTCATAGCCACAGGTCTCTTATGGAATCTCGACCCGAATTACTTTTCGGGTTTCGAAGCGAAGCGAGACGATGCCGTTATAGAGCTATTACATGCTCTATAATTATATCCCTATATGTTCTATAAAAGTGTATCATAGCATATAATTATATTATCGATTTAAAAGTGATGACAACGCAACGCCTGGCTGACATCATTATAGACTACTTTCAATAATTTTTCCTGCTGATTAGACTATAAAAATATATGAAAGTGACCTGCACTGTCCACAGCGATATGGAAGAGTTGCCGTCGAAGCCCGGCGTGAACTGCAGCAGCACCGAGAAGGCAGCGATGTTGGAGAGCGCCAGGTTGCGCGGCGCAGAGGGCAGCACCGGCTCCACGCCGGATTGGATGGTGGCGCCGCGCGCGGGACCCGACCCCACGCCCGTGACGGCACATAACCAAAATTGGTAGTGCGTGCTTGCCTGGTAACATTCAAATTTACATTTTAGGGACAAATTTTCAAATATAGGCCGAATCATACAAGTCGGTGGAACTGAAGTTAGCTACAAGGTGCGCAATATCCAAACAACGCGCAGCTTTATGTGAGCTTCATTCAGGATTGGATATTGCGCAGCTTGTAGCTTACTTCATATATCCGCCGATTTCTATGATTTGACCTATACAAGTGGCAATACCGCACGCAGGGTCCGCAGGCGCAAAGGTACATCGGAGTAGGCCTATAGGCCGAATCAAACTTATTGGCGTCTGTGAAGTTAGCTACAATACAGGCTGCGCAGATCCTCTTTGGTCGCGCAGCGGACACGAGGAACTTGCGACTGCGTAATCATACGCCTCGTTTTCACAGACGCCAAGAACTAACTATGGCCCACTTTGTTGCAATGTTGGACTCAAATGTTTCTCTGGACAGAGGGACCATTGGCATAGCTTGAAATTTTCTCTATGGAGGGCAACTGCTTACTTTTGCCCAACCTAAAAAAAACAATGTTTTGAGAAAGTGAGCCGTACCTGTTTTTGTCTATTTGATGGGCTTAGCTAAGGGGAGAGCCCTTAGCTAAGCCCATCAAATAGACAAAAACAATGACTACTTAAATTCGAACACTGTTGCGAGTTTCTGCAAGCATGTTGTCAACAAATGTGGCGAAATTGTCCTTTGGTAGAAGAGCGCTTTAAACAAATAAACCATCGTTCAAACCGCTGTTGATAATATGTGCGTAGCATGCATTTATTCGTGCGTAGCACGCATTTATGCGTGCCAATATTTTGTTCAAAAAAAACTTGTGAGCGAATTAATTTTACAGACTTTATTATTTTTATTGTTGATAGGTTGTATCGTCGTGTCGTAGTTTTAGCTATACGCTAGCAAAATCCTCTAATATGTAGCAAAGTGCTTCCTCAGCTTACCAGGAAAATTAACATACCCATTTCATTTGATAATATCGTTAACTAAACTTTAAAACACACTTTGCCGAAAACTTATACGACATTGCTAACATCAAACTGCTTCCGAATTCTACTCGCTGCAGCTACTATGTAATATTACGATTGTTTGAGACTTTATAGCTAGATAGCGCTTCACAAGCTTTGTTACGAACCTGCAAATGTTCCACTTTTATGCTCGTGACGTTAGGTGGCAGCACTTCCTCTTTGAAGCTCTCCTCGCTCTCTTTTATTTGGTAGCTAAGTTTGTAGCCGATGAGAATTCCGTTGGATTTCTTAGGAGGTGACCACGACACCCTTACGGCACGATCCGATATGTCGTCGAATTGTAAACTTCCAACTTCGTCCGGAACTAAAAAATGTGCAAATAAAGTCAAATCCAGAAGAAACAAACAACAGTGTATGTACTTATTTCTGGTAATCATTTCATATCAGCCATAAGACGTCCACTCCTGGACATGTCAATTTCCAATAAGACCGATATCTGGCAATTGTGGGCAGAAATGGAACATAATGAATATTATGAAACATAAGACGTCCTATTACAAGATGATAGAAATATGATGGCTATCTTATAGTGATCCAAACACCAACTTCACCCTATGTTGTTGTAAATATTAAAAATATGTAATGATTTTATGGGAGTATTTTAGTGGCGTATGGCTTTACCACAATGAGATGTCGCAACGCATTGTGAATTCACTTCTAACCCGTATTACAAACAAAACAATAGCCAAATTGTGTGTATTTGATTGTTTTAGCTCAATAACCCATACTTACGATCTTCCATTGTTCTGACCAGAATATATTCGCTCTGCGGGCCATCTCCGGGCTCGGTGAAGCACAACACAGTGATATTGTACTCTGTAAACTTCTCGAGGCCGCTTATTACAGCAGATTGTTCCGTCAAAGGATCCAGCAAGTTCGGCGGCACACTGACCAATCTTTGTTCAACATTTGCATTCTCCGCATCGTCCCATCTCCACGCTTGCATTTTGTATCCCTGGAAAGTTAACTTTGTAGTTCTCCTAGTTAAAATGTTACGACTAGGTGTTTGAGTTATTTGATTTGAATAAATGTGTGAACGGGCGAGCTTTATTTTATAACTCTCGTTTTGTGAAATTTAATCATGGTGCCGCTTTACCTCGACAACTATGTCGAATTCTAATTCAAATTCATTTCTAATTGAAGGGGAGAAATATTGGCGAATCTTGTACAATCGTGTATTGATGGCTTCTAGTTTATATGTATTGACCAATATAGACAACACATATTAAATTCCTTGTTCGATCCAAAGGGAAACCTCACGCATGACCTATATCGTAACTATATTTTATACTCAATTTCGACTTGTACTTTGATAAAACATACTGTAAAACATTTGATATTTCTACAATTTAATTGAGTTTGAATTTACAGTACATAAATCGTCTAAAACCTACAAACGAACTACAGACGTCAGAAACAAACGTTGCTCGCAGACCACTACTAAAATTGTGACAATTATTACGTGTTTTACGAACGAATGCACACACACACAACCATTTTGCTATGATGTTACAGAATCACATTTCAAATGTGCAATATTTGCCGCATTTTGTGATAATAAGACTTTTAATCATGGTTAATTTTTAGTTCATGAAAAAGTTGCAATGTGAGTAATTAATTCTGCTTGAATAATCCTGACGAATTAGCCGGACATACCTGATTGATTCCATTTATCGCCTGCGGATTAGGCGGGGTCCACCACACAGACACCGCAGTAGAGTTCAAAGGTTCACACCTAACACTCGCCGGGGCGGCCTCGGGTATACCCTCCTTTGTTTTAATTGTGTAACTATCCGAAAACACCCCGACACCTTTATCGTTGTAAGCGGCGATTTGGACGTTGTAATCTTTCCATGTGATCAGATCTTGGATGAGATAGTTTCTCTGCGCTTCGTTGGTGATGTTTTGAAAGGTCCAAGGGCTGTTGTCGTAGCCTCGTAGCCTGTATCTAATGACGTATCCGAGGATATGTCCATTTCTGTGCTCCTCGAGGGGTGGTTGCCACTGGGTGATTATTTCGGAGGACGATCGAGCTGATCCCATAAAGCCGACTGGCGGGCCGGACGGTGCTGTCGATATCGTAAAAAGAACGCTAGAGTTACAATATTTTTGCCTATATCCCCTAAACATGCCATTAGAAAATTCGAATAAAATTTCTTGAACATTTGAAACATCAGACAATGACATGCAATATGCAATAATTTCGATGCAATGACATTCGTTATTGGACAGACACTACTGGGCTATGAGCAAGTATCGTGTTAAATATTAAAATGTGTATGTGAAGTGTAAGACTTTAGTAAATCATCATGCTAAGTTTTTTAATGCATCTTTGAGCGAACAATTGCAAGAATACCTAATGCATTTTAATGCAATAGATTGTGAATAGTCTATTAATAAAATCATTTACTTACCGACTTAGAACGATTCTAATGGGAATTAAAAAGTTTATAGCAAACTTAAGGGACAAGTAATTATTCTTCTGATTAAAGCCATGACGAGTTGGTTATTAAGTCCAATTAATTGTTTGACAAAAGATATCTCGTGATCTCGACATAATTTCGCAACTTTTAGCTCCCATTACGAACCCACAAAAAACAAGGTCAAGCAAAATGAGCAATACGAACTATGACGTTTCAAACAGATAAAGATGCGTAGTGTTATATTCAGCCGCATTTAGGCTTCTACACATTTGTATTCAGCGAATGACGAAAAACAAATACAAAATGAATAGTACCCATTTTGTAAAAGCGAGATAACTATGTTGGAATATAATTATGTTAATTATAAGACCCTTAAGAAGACAGGTAACTCCCTTTACATTTTAAGAATTTTCGATCAGGTTACGTGTCCTGACGCGAGTTTAACATTTTTTACCCATCTTAAAAAGTGCATAACGCCGCTAAAGTAGTATTCACTTCAAAAATTAGAAGAGTCGATTAAGATCCGTGTCTGTCACACATAAGACACAAGCATAAGATTGTGCCTGAGGTTCAATTTATGAATCACTCGTCTAGCCTTGTGCATACGAAACAAAATCACTTTCGAAAGATAAATTAATGTAAAGGATTCGAAGGAGTTTGTATTTGAATGTGAAACTAATTCTTCGAAAAATAAGCTCGGTGCAGAGTTTTGGCGAATAAACACTGACAATAACCGTTCTTCGTCTGTTTTGAAACGTCATAGAAGACGACACAGATGCTTTAACTAGGAAGAGCATTATTATCCCCATACCTTGGCAGCATATAAGGTCGCCGGCTGCTTCACAAACAGAACAACAATTTATTTCACGTACATACAGGTGCTGTAATAACATATCCTCGTATCGCTCAAAACGATTGCGCGCTCGCTTCGCAGAAATATTAAATGATTCTAGGTTCTACGATAACTACATATCGTCATCGTACAGAATTTAAATCAGAATAAAGTAGTTTTTAATAATTTACGCATGTTGACACAATCTACATTTATGAAGAGCGTTGTTCACAGGTATGAAATATTTAATACGATATAATAATTTTACTTATATTACTTACAACAATTTAATGACTGTAGTTAAATTTTAATTTATACCTGATAATTAGCAAAAAAAACGTGAAACAGTGCAAACAATATTTATTTATATCACTTTCGGTAATCATAAAATCAGCTAGCGAGATAGAACGAAAACTGATTAACTCTTCAGATACGAGGACATGTTCAAAAAGCATTTCGGCAAATTACATTTTGTTAGTTGTTGAATAGCGCTCTACAAATATTAACACCGTGAAACTATAAATCGCTATATATTTAGTGCTAGATATTTCCATTGTTAGTGAAATTAGGCAACGTTAGTTAGTCAAAATACGTTGATAGTTACTTTTGATGCTACGGTTTCTGTACATTTACAAACTTAGGTGCCGTTAAATAGCAAACACATGGTTAAGTTGCCGATACTTTAAATAGCAACTTCTAGATCACAATTTGTTTTTATTTATTGTTTATTCATACCTTCTTGGGGCAGTGTCAAGACATCAGTCGGGTCGGAGGCGGGGCCTTCACCTACAGTGTTGACTGCCGACACTCTGAATTGGTAAGAGGTGGCCGCCTTCAAACTCGTCAACAACACCCATCTATGATTCGCCGACACATTCATAGGTAATGTAACCCAGTTCAGCAGCGGGTCAGGAGTGGGACCTGCAAAGAGTTTAGTTTCGTGTTTGGTATGCCCAAAGCTTGCATGTCGTAAAAGGATTGCCGATTCATTCGTATGCTGGTCACCGAAAATGTGACGTGATTTGGTTGGCTACCTATTTCTGAGGTGTTTGATTTTCGTGTGCCAAATTAAATCTTTATACCACACGAACTACGTTAATACAAAACCTGATATACACATTTATGTATTTTAGAAAGGATAGCAGAATAAAGTCTAAATCATTTTTGCAAATTCAGGTAAGTATTTATAATCTCGTATTCTTGAATATTTATTACGCTTCAAAGCCCATTTTAAGCGTAATTCTCCCGAATAAAGATGTAGACTGCCTGAAAATAGACAGCTTAACCCATTGACGTACTATACAGTGCACCGGGTGGTAGAAATGAGATGGTATTACATTATAAGGTTTAAAATAAATTCCGCCTTGGACTGATCTGAAGAATGTCCGCCATATTGCTGAAACTTTAATGTGACATTTGATCAGTGGTTCAAGTGTCACTTGTATCCAAGACATGTCATTGATTATATTTTTAAGTATAGCGGTTTCTATGCGCTTTCGACGTCTTGCTGTAATCATGTCTAACAACTTTTGCAATTACGAGTAAAGGAA
The DNA here is from genome assembly GCA_949316475.1 of Hypomecis punctinalis. Lineage (NCBI taxonomy): Eukaryota > Metazoa > Arthropoda > Insecta > Lepidoptera > Geometridae > Hypomecis > Hypomecis punctinalis. The sequence continues at coordinate 13,552,306 of OX438803.1, read as the reverse complement.
CTTCTACTGTCTTGCATTATTCTAAGCTCTTACCGAATTCAGGCACGATTCGCCTCTGTATAATAAACTTCTGTATTGGCGAGTTTCCGTCGAAGCCCGGCGTCCAGGAGACGTTGACGGCGCGCTGCTGCGACGCCTCCAGCCTCACGGCCCGCACATTCGTCGGGGCAAAGGGTAGTTCTATTACGGAGAGCAACGCGTGCCTCGTATGGTTCCCACCCGGTGACGTCACTACGCACGTGTACTCGCCCGCGTCACTTGCTCGCACAGCTTGCACTTGTAACGCTCCCTCGGCTGATATCCATATGCGAGATCCTACCGTCATAGGCCTGTAAAAAATACAACATTAATAGACTTTGAAGACATTAGACATTATTACTTCACATTTAATCACATCGATTTTATTGTAATGTTCTATTCTAGTTCATCGTTACATTGAAATTCAGTATTTTGTATATTATAATCATTTTAGAACTTACTGCTTGTTATGGAACCAATCAATGTTGTATTTAACATTCGGGTCGTTCGAAACCTTGCACTGGAGCGTAGCCGTGTGACCCAATAACACTTTTGTGTCAACAGGTGGTGCGATGATTTGAGTTCTCACTGAAACACAAACGTCAATTTATTGTTTTAGAGGGGCTACCGACGCATAAAATGAATTAAACTGCCACATAAGACCCTTGCGTAAATGGATGTGACGGATCACATCAGATATTGGGCTGGCTCGCTATAAAACGGTTATGGTGCATTATAGATGAGCGGACCACAATAAATTGGGCCCTATAGCGCACTAGGGCTAAGTCGTATTACGGGCTCGAGCGATAAAACGTGTTAAACATACATAGAAGCTATTTTGTATTTGACTATCAGAGACATCGATTTGGTTCAGCTAAGTCGGGGTGATGAAGCAGTGTATGTATATTTTTTGATACTTTGAACCTTTTCATATGAACTGTGCGTTCATTATAACAACATAACTAAATATGCTTTGATAGAAAAGTCATAAAATATAAGTAGTAAAAATGTCAATGTTTTACAATACACATAATATCATCAGACATACGAATATCTTGGTTTATCGAAAATAGAAAAGGGTTCATAGTGCGATAAATCTTAGCTACTGAATACTGAAGAATTTCGTAGCGTACCGAAAATAAAAAAGGGTTCTAAGTTTGGCAAAATAAATATAAGACTGCTTTTTTGAGTTTAACCGCAGTTTACGACGATGCTGTCGTCAAAGATCAGTAACCATAATTTAGTCCGGAGTGGAAATTGGGAACTTTTTGTGAAAGCAGAATGATGATAGTTAATGTTCCTCATCCTACTTACTCTTTGGTACTACAAAGTTGGTGTGAGTGGGACTAAAATATGGTGTCATTGGTGTTCAATGCCAACAGTAGGCTTCTGGTTAAAATGTAATTACCAAGTACAGTCAGGTACGCTTCACCGGAGACGTTGCCGGCACCGTTCGATCGCAGGCACGTGTATTTCCCAGTGTCGGCCGTTGTGGTTCCAGTGATTAGCAAGTCTCCTTCATCTAGGGCTTGAAGTCTTCCAGATAGATTTATTATCAAGGAATCTACAAAACCATAAAACAAAATAAAATGTCAAGCCAAAAAAGGTGCTAAATTGCACTTACTTTACGTTCTTTTACAGTAACAAGGAATTTATAAACTGTATGGAGTAACTAATTTTTAACATGATATTTTCCAAATTACCACGAGTAAAAATATCTTAATGAAAAAAGCTGAAGCTCATGCTATATTGGGTATTTTAGGTGTATAAAAGGTCATTTTATTTTCGGTTCCCTCATTCACCGCTATAGAGTAAACAGTGGAGTCACGATAAGCACACAGCAGCTTTGAAAGTAGATAGTACATAATGTACCGTTGCTGTAGTAAAACTGAAAATTTGATAACAAGTGCTAAAAACAGCAGCATCCCATGATTTAAGCTACTATTCTACACAAATTTTAATGTATTAAACATAACATTTAATGTATTAGCTCCAGATACTTTCATATAACATCGTTAGAGACTTATTGTGATTAAATCTACTTTGAAATTTTAATACAAACAAAGTAGTGTGACCGTAAATGTCTATCTATATATTCTATAAAAAGATAAAAAATAAATAAGACTTTTTTAAATAAAGACTTATTTATTTTTAGTAAAATAAAGTTTTTTTTTATTTCATAGCGGGCATAAGCTATTTCTACAGAAATACGTTTATCCCCCACGTTATTGAGTGGCGAGATACATTAACAAAGCAATGCAAAACACTAGCATTTATTGTGAGACTAGCTTTTGCTTCCGGCTTCGCCCGCGTCTTATTTTATTTTTTGTGCTGTCCTACGTTTTTTTCCGGGATATAAAAGAAGCAGTTACTCTCCGACCTTTGAACTATATCCATGCCAAAAATAAAATCGATCCATTGCTCTGTTGCTGCGTGAAAGAATAACAAACCAATAAACCAAAAAACATACTTTCGGATTTATAATATTAGTAAGGATAAGGATGATTTAATGATGCATCGGAAATAAATTTTACTATTATTATATACTACGGGACTAATCACGCACTAAACCACCTGTCAGTCTACCCGTGACCACGATCGATGCAACTCGGCTGAAACGTCGGGATGAGGAGGTATTTATTTATCTCGTAATTTTAGTGCGCGATTAGTCCCGTAGTATATAATAATAATGTGTTCAAATCGCGAAAGTTTAAAAACAATATTATTATTTTTACTATTATTTATTAAATAAAAATTGCCAAAAATATGTCATGAATTCATATTATGATGCATTATGATTCATAACACAGGGTTCCTACATATTTGATTCAGGATTTTTTATGCCCAGTTAATTTTACCACAACAATGACTTATACCCAAAAAATTGAAAATGGATAGTCAGATACAGGGTTAGTGGTAATCAATTAGCATCCTTTTAGGAGTTTATTCTCTACATCAAAACTAACCACTTTTGTTCAACTACTTTTATAAAATCTCAAAAATAAATACTGTTATATAGAAAAATATCATTCAACCTCGACAAAAAAACGGAACCCTTATAGGATCACTTTGTTGTCCGTCTGTCCGTCTGTGTGTATGTCAAGACTCTTTATCTCGGGAACGCGTAAATATATCGAGTTGAAATTTAAACTGTATACGTATATCTATGGTCTCTTACAGTTGTGTAAAAGAAAAACTTCTCAGTTATCGTTTAAAAAAGTTAGAGCCGTTTATGTCGTAAAAAATCGCATATTTCGACACTCACAAAAATCAAAACCCACAGGGTACTTCCCGTTGACATAGAACTATGAAATTTAGCGAGAAGCATTATCTCAGAGTACACATATAGGAATAAATCTGAAACTGTGCATGTTTATTTAAATCAAATAAAAATAGGGCCTCAAAATTCACAAAATATGGGTTTAAAATTCAAAGTAAGTAAATCGTATCATATAAAAGAACTTCATTAGCACATGCTAAAACAGGTTTTTAATAATTTTAACAATGTGTAATTTTCGATGTATGACGAGAAAAGTGAAAAAAGAAAAAAAAAACATTTTTGTCGATGGTAGAGTATGATTTTAACAACTTACTTCCCAATTTTGTGAAATTTCTGGATTTGTACGGAACCCTCGGTGTGCGAGCACTGTCCGGGTTTTTTTTTGTTTTGTCGAAAGTCGCCAAACAAAAGTTGTTAGTTTTGACGTACAGAACAAGCCCCTAAAAAGATGCTAATTGACTACCACTAACCCTGTATATCCAAATGAGCTTTACGATTACAATTTGACGTACCGTTGAAGTACCAGGTGACGTTCGGAGTGGGGGCGCCGATGGCGCGGCAGCTGACGGTGGCGTCTTTGCCGTCGAGTACCGTCAAGTTTGTCGGCGCGCTCTGCATTATGGGCGGGGACGCTACAAGCCACACACAGTTAGTTTACAACTAGCGACACTACGTCGTATTAGTATCACGCGCCAACGTGAGAAAAAAAACAACAATCAGTGAGAAACTCGTGTTAATATCGCTGAGAAAAATATTCATGCAAGATGTCTGCTACTGTTTTAATTTAATCACCTGTACATACCGTTTCGCATAAACAACATACACATAAATATGATGAATAATAAACATAAATATTGATTAAGTAAATAGTTGTACCTACTTGTACCTCTACAATTATTCTACAGTCTAGTACTAGGGAACAAGAAATATGTCTGGTTAATAAAAGAGTGTTTTGTGCAAAATACGATACATGCTTTTAAAATGCTAGTCCCTAGATGCAGCTTTTACAAAATGCACTGTTAACACTTCGCGAAGCTGAAGGCATTTCTCTAAGTATACTGCTCAGCGCACAGGTGTGGGATAAAACCACCGCACTATATTGCTGTCGGCTTTAGGGTTTTAGCTCAACGCTTAACTTTCACACAGCTAAAACATAATCTGTGACGCAACTTTACCATCAGATCTTAATAATTTTATTTTGTTCTATCTCGCTATATTCGTTTATTTATACTCAACATATACTCAAGGACATGAGCCGTGGTGGCCTAGAGGTAGTGACACCCGCCTTGCAATCGTGAGGTCGTGGGTTCAAATCCCGGTCCCGTACCAATGAGTTCTTTGGAATTTATGTACGGAATTTCACACCACTGGCTTTTCGGTGAAGGAAAACATCGTGAGGCAACCTGCATACTTCCGTAGAAGAAATTCGATGGCGTATGCGAATCCACCAACCCGCACTGGGCCAGCGTGGTGGATACGGCCCAATCACCCTTCGTGGGTAGGCCTACGTCCTGCAGTGGACTAGGCTGATCTCAAGGACAAAACGTCAGCGAAAGCTGAACAATAATAATATTGCAAATAAGTGTAAAACAAAATTCGTTTTAGGGTTCGTTGCATAAAATAAAACCCCGATTGCTTTCCCTTTGTTTCCCCTGTTTGGCTTCGGTATATCACGGGTCTCTAGCTCGTGAGTCGAATGAGTTGCAGACCTGAAACTTTGATATTTGATGTGGAATGTTGACCCAAAACAGAATGGTATAGTTACTTTTAAACTAGCAAACAGCGAGTCAAACTTGTGTGAAAATTAGACGCTGATTCAAGACTACTAAATCACCGAGTGTCATATTCAAATATGTATATGAGAAACCATGCAATAGCTACTTTTAATAAATTGTTAAACCACATAAATACACAAAATGTATCAACCATGTATAGTTATTACTTAACTAGATATGCTTAGATTCATAAAATAAGTATATAAAACATATGTAATAAGATAAAGCAAACGTTACAAAATATTTTAGTATCCAACTTTACGAACAAAATGTGAGAAAAATATCTCTTAAAAGGTCGAGATATCTGCTAAGAATTATTTCCTCTACATGGAGTAGAAATAAAAACGAAATGGTAAAGCAATCAACACTCTGTGCTAAAAACAACTGCCGCAACAGTAAGTGCATTTCAACAAGTCGTGGTTCTTACTGCCGGTATCGAATTTGAACGTTTTTGCCTTTTTATCCGCCGTCCGCATTCTTATTAACTTCATGTGACTCCGTGGGAATCGTCTACTGTCCTTAGCTGCACGACACCAGTGACAATGGTCAATTATTTGTAAATTAGACAAAAAACTTGTATTGACATTGTTACATCTTAAATACATGCTTTTGGCACCTTCAAAGTATACTTACGTTTCAAGAATATTACGCTACCCCTCACGGACCTTCTTGCAAGTGATGACTCAATATAAAAAAATGTTTTGTTAGCAAATCAGATGAGTCTCAAGTTCCGTTATAAAAGCGCAGTTCTCTGACTGACTTTCTTATGAGACAACGATGTCAATCGGATCCAATTTAGCTCATACACATTAATGATGTCATTTATCAAGTTACGCGGCGCAAGTCGCTTATTTTTTGCCATTTACATTCCCATGCAACAGAACTTTTAAGAATGCATCACGTAACACTCTTTCACGGAAGTTGTTTTTACTAAATTTTTACTTACTTTTGATTTTCAACCAGGTGGTAATTGATGACTCTCCCGCCTCGTTGCTTGCGATGCATTGGTAGACGCCCATATCCTCCATTTTGAGCTCTTTTATAATGAGAGACCGATCCACTTCGACCCTGTATCTGCCGCCGCGGTCGTCGACGTCAACATCATCTGCCTCCCCGGCATCTGCCCCTACACTGGCAATCTTCTTCGCATCTTTGTACCATGTTATACCAGGCAACGGTATGCCTTGGACATTACATTCTAGAACTATAGTGCTTCCGAATTCACCGAACGTTTCTGATTTTAAGTTACTTAAGAAAACTGGCTTTTCATAAACAGTTAGAGTGGCCGATGCGGTGACTGTCGCGAACCCACCAGTCTTCAGCCTGGCTTGGCAAGTGTATTGTCCGGTGTGAGTTAAATTTGCTGAAATAAGACTAAGAGTTCGGTTCCACTGATCGTTTAGATCAAACGTGATTCCGGCCAAATCGATCATTATCCCGTCTTTGAACCACAGAGTTTCCAGTTCATGGAGCGGTCTCGCGTTAGCTATACAATACAGATTTGTGAATTCTTGGCCCTTGATAATTTTCGTGTCTTGTGGTTTTATAATAATTTCCGGTGGGATTTCTTTTGTGTCGTCACCATAGACGCGGAGCGTGATGTAAGGACTGTTTTCCTCTTTACCTAATTGAGTATTGATGGCCCGAACTCTGAAAGCGATTCATGACGATATAAAACGAACATAGCTTCATTTCTACATTTTGTTTCGCTAACGTGATGTCAACATCGGAAGTACGTACCTGTATGATTTTTCGTCTTCACGCGAAGCACATAATATGACTAGTTGATGTTTATCAGTGATTGCGTATTTTTGATCGTATCGCAAAGCACCCACTTCATCTTGCCAAATGACCGATGGCGGCGGCTCCGACTCTATCCGAGGGAAATCTAGTATCGCCGCTCGCCCTGACTCGACACTGATTTCAGCTTCAGCTACATTTTCAAATACCCCCATATCTAAAACGTAAGTATGTATTACAAACATTACTCATGTAAAGTTTTGTCAGCTCTAAAAAAATCGAGTTAAGAAACAAAATAACTACGACAATTTTGGTAACAGGAGTAATTTCCGTATTGTTATGCAATCTTTGGAACCAGTATCTTCCGGGGTATCGTTCCCTAAAAATAAAACACGTGTATGACAGCCGACAGCCGTGGCCCGGATATGTATCCGGAGTGCGTCTATTTGTACTACAAAAACAATATCAGAAAAACTTAAAAATTACTTACAGGCAACAACAATGTTATTCTTCTCACTGAATATAGCCCCAACGTCATTTTTCGCTATACACTGGTATGCGCCGGCATCTTGCCGCTGAGTATTATGAATTTTGTAAAATAGCTCCGAAGAGTAATCACTGAGAGGCGCGCCGTTCTTCAGCCACCTGTACATTGGCTGTGGAATACCTGCAAGTACGTAATTTATCGTATCAAGGGAGCTAATAATGGATTTCTACTTCCCTCCAAAAGGACCGGTATTAAAGGTAAATTTTGGGTCAAAATTATTATAAACTCACCCATCGCTGAACATTGTAATATTTTAGTAGTCCCTTCTCTAACGATGCTATTTGATGACGATGGTTGCATGCTGAACCTCGGTGGTTGCATTTGCACTGTAACAAATAAAAATAGTATTTTATAAAAGCTCAAATCGCTACGCCTTCGAACGCCGACGAACTCCACTCCAAACACTCATGAAACTTGCACGAGCATTCTAATTTGTTTATAATTCGGAAAACTAATCTACGAAGTACGAATGGACTGTATCGAATCTCTTGAATGTCGAAATGCCCACGGGTAAACAAAAGCAAACAGCAACTCTAACATTTAGGGCATGTTAGTCATCGGAACGAAGTAAAATAGTGATCAATTAAATAGCTCCGCTTCGGCTCCGGTCAGTTTAATAATGCTGCGGAGGGAGCGTGATGCTCGCTGACCGGAATCTATCTTATATGTGCCTTCTGCATTCGAACCGAACAACCATTATTCAACTGCCTAGATATTTTTACTTGACGGGATATGGTGCCATTTGTTTTATACATTTTTTGTTACTATAATCGTTAACAAAACAGGAATCTCCGAATGGTTGATTCGACAACCATGAGAAATTGCTTACCCACTAAGAAAAGAACAAAAACTTAGCCAAGATAAAAAAAACATTGCAGATTCTATCTGAGATACTTTTCTCTTTAAGGTAAGCCTTACCGATGGCACTTTTTACTTGCAGTGATTGTGACATATATGGGCAGAGTTCAGGATTATTCCGTTAGCCTCGAACCCTTTCCATTAGAATTGCCACATAGGGACCATTAACTTGGGGCAAGTATAAATTTAGTAAAATCCTTTGACATTTATAAAATCTTTTGTGGTATTAAAGTGGCGAGTAACGCGTATCGCGCACGCAATTTTGTGTGTTTACTGGGTAAGTGGGTTAAGTTGTTATGTCTAATACCTATAAGTTTACTTAATTTAGCTTTACGTAACAGGAAATTCATTCACTGTGCATTTTGATGGAACAGGATTGTATATTTTTTGGTCGGCTCGCGATTGACTGCATTAGCTGGCCCAGTTAGACGCATCGACACGTGTTGAGTATCATATTGATAGTTAAAGATAAAGATAGATATATCGATCGGCAGTGAGTTTTACATTACCGGTACATTGGATTGAAAGTTTTGCGCCTCCTGGTTTCTCCAATTTCACAACAAACATATTTACAAAAACCAATATTCTGGTAAAATGTATTGCATGGTTTTAATGCTCGTTACCTACGATGGTATCAATAAAACATGTGTTAAATTAAGAAATTGTGCGAAATAAGTCGTGGTGGCCTAGAAGTAGTGACACTTGCCTTACAATCGTGAGGTCGTGGGTTCAAATCCCGGTCCGGTACCAATGAGTTCTTTGGAATTTATGTACGGAATTTCACACCACTGGCTTTTCAGTGAAGGAAAACATCGTGAGGCAACCTGCTTGCGTCCGTAGAAGAAATTCGATAGCGTTTGTAAATCCACCAACCCGCACTGGGCCAGCGTGGTGGATATGGTCCAATCACCCTTCGTGGGTAGGCTACGTCCTGCAGTGGACTATTAAAAGGCTGATACAATACAGTACAGTGTTAAATTAAAGCATAAGGCCATTATCACCCGATTGAGGATTTCATTGAAAACTCTGTGCATGTACATTAATATAAACCTTTGCATTTACACTGAAAATTTTGCATAGCAAATATCGATAATAGCTAGATAAATACCCCACCGCCCACCTGCATAATTTAAAACATTTATAGTAGCAATCAACACAAAACCTATTCATAGCTGCAGTCAAGAAGGACTGTCTCATCGATATAAATAGCGTCATAAGCATATCTATTCGTTTCAAATTAATTTTATTTCCTTTTGATACCGTTTAAAAGGAACAGGTGCGACTCACGCCACGACGCATTGTTTGTCTACGTGTAAAGCCGTCAACTAGCTTAGCCTTATCTTAAAGATGGACGTGATAAGGGAGATAAAAAATCTTCTATGTAACTATACCTACTTTATGTTTATGGTACCCTTAAAGGCTTTTATTTAGTTCAAGGATAAGCATATAGTCTTGCGTGAAAAAAGCACTTCATACTTTATGTTGTAAACAATATAAGCCGAGCTGTTGGAGTGGTAGAGTCGGGTAGAGTAACGAAAAATAAAATAGTAGGTAAGTACCTACGTACGTACATTAGACCTTTTTTGAAGATGTAAATCGCATAGATAACACTTATATACTTTTAGATTAAATAAGATGTATTTTATATAGCGTGAATATGCTACAGATGCACAAAATATAACTATAGTAAAATAAATTGGACCATGTTTGTTTTTGTTTGATGAAAACTTAAGAGTTTCAAGTAAGTAATCACAAAAACAAACCCTTCGTGGGTAGGCCTACGCCCTGCAGTGGACTAATAAAATGGCTGGTACGGTACTTTTATTAACCTGATTTTATCTAACATAAATATTATGATTAGCAAATAAACAATGATAGATAAAATCAAGAATCAAAAGTTTTACGTAAACTACTACTTTAAGTAAACTACTATTTAAATGGCCAAGTTTATACGTTCAAAAGATTCAAATGGCAAAACCTGGCCTGTTTTGTGTTTTTCTCAATAATAACTACAAATGCAAGGCAACATTTCATTTTAACACTTTTGAGTAACCTACTTGCACGTTAAATGAACTGATAATATTTCTCGAGATAAGATACAGCGTTATTACAAGGCACTTGATAGATTGCAATTTTTTCGATTAAAAGACGAATTATAAATAAAGTCACAGTTAAATTAATAAGCCTAACAGAGAATGAATTAATATTGAAAGGGATATTTTAAATTGAGCGAGCTTTTGTTCAGAGAAACAGTCGTTTAAGTAAAGCAAGTTTAATTTACGTACATCGACCGTACAGCCCGGGTCGGAGCGCAGATGTTTGTGTGGATATTTACCTTTTTAATAAGGATTTCATGTTCTGAATTAAAACTTTTAGAAACAAACAAAATAAACTTCTGAACATTTTAATTATTTCTCTCGTAAATGTATTTATGAATGTGTAACATTTGTATTTATAATCTTCTGTGAGTGGTACAAGGTTTATGTGGATGCTACTAAGTAAAATACTGAATGAAAACCTAGATCTAGATCGTCCGAGATTGAGATTGTACTTTAGCGGTGCTCGGGTATAATCTTAAAATCTCGAGCTTTGCGAGCTACATACGGGTATTTTAAAAGTAATACATGGGAAGGGAACGCATCAAGCTAAGTCTGCCATCAATATCGAGAACCGTTTCCGTTACGTGACTCACACCCATGGCACGTTTACTGGATGCCAGCGGCTGCTAACATACAAATGATGCCAGTTCATAAGGCTTTAATTTCTTGGAATTCGTCGACCGGTCATACATGATCAAATTGATGAAATACCTGTCGTAGACTCGTCTAACAACCATTTAATGCATTCAACTATCTGTCCTGTTTCCAGAGTCAGCATACTATTTATAAAAGAGAGCTCATGAATTCAGTGCTTATGACGATCGAGACAAGGTATATTCGTAAGTATACTTAGTTAAAAGTAAAGCTATGAAAGCCGTAATTATTACAGTAAGTCTTGGCTAAAGCTATTGCCTGAAAGGAGGATTGTGCCCAAACTGTTCAGCTAGCAGGCACCAAGGCATCGATTACACCTGTAATTTAATTGTACAATAACTACAATGTAGGATATACAAAAAGTATCAGAAGTGGTAAAAAGTCAAAGTAATCTAATTTAACAGTTTTCTCTATTATTTATGTTTTGATTGATACGCACGTTACAACAGCATAGCACCCATGACCTGGGGCGTGAGTTTATTTCAACCCATTATAATTATAGTTTGTATCCTGTGTATTGTAGTGTAGTTTGAGAACTGAGCGGGCAGCTGGTAACCTGAGCGCGACATTCACCGCAAGCCGCGCCCACCGCGCCTGCCGGCCGAAAGGGCCCTCATGCCGAGTGCACGAGCACGGTGAAACCTTTCGATCGCCTTTACAATACATTTGTCTCGGAGAAGCCACCCAAGTGCCTTATGCTTCTTTGAAGGGCATTTATATTCAATAGCCACATGTTTCATGAACGAAAATCGATAAATACCCTAATTAATTTTCATACTAAATCGACAAAAGTGTAATATACTTTGACTTTGAATAGGAAAACTACAAAATGGCTATTTTAAAATGCAGTACGACTAGCTGAGAGATTAATTAAGAGTAAATAGAACAATGGCCGGAGGCTGCAGTTCGGAGTTTTTGATTTTCATTTTATTGCTTATTCGGAGATAGGTCAGTGGTGAAAATCGATACTAATATTATAAAGAGAGAACGCCGATTTATAAATAATTGTTTGTTTTATATATATTTCAGATAATTTCTGTAGCCCGTGATGCTCGTGTACTTGTTTGAAAAATATTTTATTTGGGCATTCCTTGAGCCTGGGCGAAGTGGGGCGGGCGGCTACTCACTGGTAAAAATATAGTTTGATTAACATTGTTCATTCTTGTAATTATTTAGAATATTTAGATGATTTTTTTTCACTAGAATTTTTGAAAATAAAGAATACAATGAATATTTTTAATTTTGGTTTGATGGAAGAAATAGACCACATTAATGAACTCTAACAAAATTATTCATCCAGACGAGTGTAAAATACAGTTCGTATTTCACAGATGCAATAAAGTATTGCATGACCACAATCCATAACCGGTCTGCATCTAACCATATGCAACACAAGAATACAGCGAATTAAATGGGTAAGTAACTACCTATTACCTTTCCCACTCTACGAATACCAGCATGAATGGAATACAATGAAATGAACCGGTACAGTTAATCGCCCTCACTTACGCCGAACTACAGTCGAAGCATATACACCAGTTTTCGTAAAAACGAAGTTTAAATTAAACCGGACAAGTGCGAGTCAAGCTCGCACACCGAGAGTTCCGTACAAATCCTGAAAATTGCACAAAATTGGAAATTAAGTTGTCAAAACGTCAGAGCGTAACTATATCTGGGGCGTAGACGGTTTTTTTTCGTCATACATCCAAAATCATACATGTTAACTGTTGTGCTAATGAAGTTCTTTCATATGATACCCCACATGATACGATTGAAATTCATGCAAGATCATACACTTTGAAATTTGGGCTCATATTTTTTGCATTTAGGCCCTATTTTTTGTGATTAAATTAAGAGTGTGTACCTACAGTTTTCAGATTTATATGTGTACTGTAATACAATGCGTCTTGCCAAATTTTATAGTTCTAGGTCAACGGGACCCTGTAGGTTTTAGTGTCGAAATATGCGGTATTTACGACATAAACGGCTCTAGCTTTTTTAAACGATAACTGAGAAGTTTCTCTTTTACACAACTGCAAGAGACCATAGATATACGTATACAGTTTAAATTTCCACTCGATATCTTTACGCGTTCCCGAGATAAAAAGTCTTGACATACACACAGACGGACAGATGGACAAAAAAGATCCTATAAGGGTTCCGTTTTTCCTTTTGAGGTACGGAACCCTAAAACAAACACGTCTAAATCGGATCATTCTCTGAGAAGATATTATTAGAGTCCACATAATGACATACATACACACAGATACCGCGTCAAGCTTATAACAGTCCATTTTGAGTCGGGGTTTAAAAACAAACATGCTAAATGCCATTTGATAAGTTTAAATGATAAAACACTCCTTTTGAACATTTAAATTACGCGAGGTATAGGTAATATTCAATGTGAAGTTTGCATTGATATCATATTCAAATACTTGCACTAAGTACTAAATTCAATGTATGCTATTTTTATATTATAATTATGTTAATTTATTTGCACACCATGATTTAAATTCAAAAGGTTTGAGGCAAAAGCTTGAGGTAATGGATCCGAAGCTACGTAAAAGGACACCATAATTCACTTTGTTCTGTTAGTCACTTGGCGCAAAACGAGAATTTAATCTGACAGCACTTGTGAAAGCCTACTCTACTGCGTCGAGAAATGGAGCATCTAGCCGTGAATATGTAGCACTATCGGTTATGTTGTATGAAGTGCATCTGAACTACCTACTATGACGAAGAATTCAACTAAATCATATATGAGTATACTACAAAGTTATTTTTAGTCAAACTTCAGGAAAAAAAACTGCATTTCTGTGTGATTTATTAAGCGTTTTCCAGGCCAAGGAAGCCGCTGCATACATGTTGCAAGTGATTATTGAGATTGGTATATTTTTTTAGTATAGTTCTAAGACTGTAGTTCTGGTTCTAACAATGGAATACCTTCGCAGTTGCCCATAAAGACCTGGGGGACAATCGAGTGAGTCGATGACAACCGGTGTTCTTTTTAAATGCTTGGCCAGTTTTCATTGAAACTTTTTAATCTTTCAAAATAAAACTCTTACATATTTTTAATAGATTGACATCTACTTTCGGGCTTATTCCATAAGTTCCCTTAGATGTTCCCCTGCGCAGGGAATTTGTGGAATTTTTGTCCATAAATCCCCTGCGGTTTTGCGGGAAGGGATTTTTGGACAAGGTCTACAATCCCCTTAGTCAATATTTACACACTTTTAAAATAAAATACCAAAACTTAGTTAGGTAAACAATCGAGTTTTTATTATTTTTTTTGGTAAAAAAATCCCTTCCGCAAATCGCAGGGGATTTATGGCCAAAAATTCCACAAATCCCCTGCGCAGGTGATCATCTGAGAGGCATTGTGGAATAAGCCGACTTTCGTATAGCCAAGGGCAGTCCTTGTACTCAGCCTATGTATTTTTTTTTATTAAAATTAGATCTCCGGTAAATGATTGAACTAACGGTCATAAATGAACCAAGAATGAAGGTGGCTCAACGCCGATTGTTATAATTATATCTGTAAATAATACTAAAGTTTTTTTGCACATTGTGCATGTCATTTACACGACCCATCAAAAACTTCACATTTTCAGTCGTTTTCATAATTTAGGAGGAAATATCTCACAATTAGACCCAAGGGTTTCTGCCTCTCTTTTCATGTTATACCTAGGTGATTTGTTAAGTTATTAAATTGTATGCTTAAAATAAATTGTTTAGCGTTGTAATATATTACTTAGAGATTCAAAATTCAGTAAACTAATAGACTAGGCTACAAATCAAACAACAAGCACCAGACTTACAACTTTAGCAACACTTAAATATTAGGTACCTCTCCAAATGAAATTATTTTGCCAACTAGAGTAAACTACGTTCATTTCATAATAATTTAGTATTCATTAAAGTTATGGAATTAATTATGTAAATGTAATATCTCAAGTATCTCTACTTTCAGAATGGGTATTTGCATTTCCACAAGAACTAAGTATACCATTATAAAGGTGTGATATATTTTTTGTAAAGTTAAAAAAATTGGGCATTGTCTTTGAAAAGCAAGGCCCTCCTTAACTTTCGGGAGCTCAAAAACCCCATTCAACCGTTAACTTTACGAACATTTTATTCATGTTCGTCGAGTCGACAGTCAAATGAGTCGTATGTGTCGAAGTAACTTAGTAACTGCCTACTAGAACGTATCGATTCCACTGTAAATTAGGTCACAAGGATTTTGTGATTTATTATTTAAAGAAAAAGGATCCTGCAACTCGATGTGAGATGTTTACTATCTCACTGCTGCTGCTAAATCCTGATCAAGTTGGATTACACAACGAGATTTAAACAATTTAAATTCAACCTTCTTATTCACGAATCCAGGCTTGGAGAAGGCGATGTGTTTATAGGGAGGCCTTTGTTATGTATAGAGGGTCTCTAGAGTACAATATTTCAATTAAAGTTCTAGAGTACAATATTTCGATAGTAAAAATAAAGGTATTCGTGAAATTGTTAGTTAGCAATCAAGTAAATAAATTACAGTGAATTCTACATTTATTAATCCAATTCCAGAAATAAATTTGGAATAATTTAAATAGTTGCCAGGATTGATTTGGTAAAAACTATCCGCCTCACCACAAAAGATTTAAACACAGTTTAACCGTGCAATTTGTACTGTTAAGCATTGTTTAAAGCGTGAGTAAAACTTTTGTGGTAAGACGGTATCAATGATTGTCATATGAAGGATGTTGAGTCAAAAAATGTAATTTAAATGTATGATTACAAATTATACGAGTAGGTACTAATTAGTAAACAATTAAGACATCTATGTAGAACGAAGAACGAACGAATATTTCAGTGGTATTTTTATTGAAAAACAGGGCAAATAAAATTTTCTTGGGAACAATATTCAAACCGTAATTAATTTAAATTATCAAGTGCAAAATAAAGTTAGAGCTAATGGATCGTAACACAACAACGGCTACGTCGGTCGCTCGAAATGTTTTTGTGTATCGAAATACCCAATCGATAACCAATTTCGCGGATAACATAAAAAGGCTTTCAAAGCTAGTCGTAAATAATGTTCCTTGTAAAATCAGGGTCCCATTTGAACTAGGCGTCCGTCACGTGCTGGTGCCCTGAATGACCACGCTGCGAGTAAAAATAGAAACTAATCGATCCTCTTTATTCGTGTCACCTGGTCGCAACTCATCAGGACCCGCCGAGGGAACTTAACTTTAACGTGCCTACTGACTTTTTCAGTTATTCATACGCTTCCCTTGCTTAGCCTAATTTTAGGGAAAAGCTTTACGAGCGTCAAGTTAATATTAATGAATATAAATATCGGATGAAAGACATAGGTAACGACAGGACTATAACCATAAACAAAAGCCCTTTCTTAAAGTAAAGTAATAAAAGACGTTTTGAAGTTTGAAATTCGGAAGTTTAACGACTGCGTTTGAGTGAATGGTAAATTAAAATGCCAACAACAACGAGTGAACTAAGTCAGAATTTATAAATTTATTATGCTCGATTATGTATTACGCACTGGTGGCGCTCAGTGCTCAGCCGCTCACTGGTAACGGCCGTCGTAAAAAGTTGAAAGCGCCTTACAGGCTTCGCTCAGGTTTGCTCCATTCAAAGGAATCCTGTTAGCTACTCCCGTACCTACCGCGTGCTTCCTAACAGGAATATTATTGGGAAAGGCACAACTCGGTACGGTACACATATATACAATACATAGGTACATATAAATATTAATCTTTCTATTGTGCCCGAATGCCCAAAAAATTGTGATTTCAGATCTTATGTGTACCTAATACAAAAGTCTCTAGATGTACATTTTTATGTACCTATATTTATACTATTTACTGAATTATTTCAGGTTTCTGATGTATCATTAGATTCTTTTTTTGTAATCGAATGCTAAATATCAAATAAAATACTTGTGTACCTACTTTATTTCTATAATTTATATGCATAGAGCTTTGTAACATAGTAACTGCCTACAACTTCATTTATCTTCATTTTATTTTCAAAACGATAAACAACATTGAAATTTTCTATCGTCATATTCTGAGTAATAGTTTTAAATATGATGTACCTAATGTGTAGAACTGTACAAACGGAAATACTACTTTCTTTACAAAGTAACCTGTTATCTAATCAGAGGTCAGAAGTCTTTGTTACATAACATAACGAACTAACAATGCTTTCATTTAAAATAGAGTCAACTTCATGTAATCTCTAATGAGGTTCGAAGAAACGGACTTGGTTAGCATTCAATAGGAATCATTTGCCTATAGGAACTCATTGCCATGCAGTTTACATTACATATAGGGCTTTAGTTGAACGGCATGGCAGTGCAGGACAAAAAGGCAATGAACCTTGTCACGTCAGTACCGCCAGTGTTGCTAGGTATTTCAAGCTTCAAGTCGCCTAAAACTAGTCGCGTATTAGTAGCCTAAAGTCGCCTAGAAGTGGTCCATATAGATAGACCCTCCAAGGGTCCACGGGAGACTCGACGGGACAAAAAAATGGGAGTTCACAAATCGTAAGCCACGATCCACGATAAATTATCTGGTTTCCATAGTAAAGATCTAAAATGTTGGCTTGACTTCACCTTTCGATGTAGTAGCCGAGACTCAGTTACTTTTATAGGCCGAATCATACAAGTCGGCGGATGTGAAGTTAGCTACAAGCTGCGCAATATCCAATTCTGACTGAAGCTCACATAAAGGTGCGCGTTGATTGGGTTTCGCGCAGGTTGTAGCTAACTTAATATCCGATTTGTATAATTCAGCCTATAATAAACTTTTAATACCTATTTGGAACTCAGCAGCAACGCAAATTCCGTAGTTAGGTCTGATCTTAAATTTTTTTGTTGTTTGGGATTATGGGAGAAATGTACCTACTTAGTTGCATGGGGTCAAATGGAACCATCAAAAATTTTAAAGGGGTCTAGGAGAAAAACAAGTTTGGGGATCTCTGCTCTAACAAAACTTTCGGTATGGTGCCTGATCACCAAAATAGCCTAAATTGGTGATTTTATGCTGCAAAAGTAGCCTAAATGCCGACCTGTTTCATGTTAATGTAGAGCCTGATCAAAGTCGCCGACTTTCGTCGCCCCAACACCCCTTTAAGTTGGCAACACTGAGTACTACTAGTACGATGCCTCATTGCCCGTGCCCGTACCTGTATTTACTCACTCGCAACATGTTTTAATATTAATAACGCCATACACGTGACTCCTGTTGATGCTTTCGCGAGTCGAGCCTTTATGGGCGATGTTTACTGACTTCGTCCCGAGTCCCGACCCGACGAGACGGGGGCACACTGACTTCAGTCGACC
The DNA here is from genome assembly GCA_949316475.1 of Hypomecis punctinalis. NCBI lineage: Eukaryota > Metazoa > Arthropoda > Insecta > Lepidoptera > Geometridae > Hypomecis > Hypomecis punctinalis. The sequence goes on along the minus strand of OX438803.1, from coordinate 13,533,981 downwards.
AATTCCACTAAATCACACGAATCTGAAGTGAACCTTATCCGTTTGGAATAGGAAAATTTCAAATTCACTCGCTTTTATATCATTGACTGGAACGTTTCTTAATAGCTTTCGTGATGAAAAGTACGTTAAAGGTTCACAAACGTTTCAGTACAGTTTCGACTTTGATAGCTGAATTAGGTCCAGTTTCACTTCCGTGAGAGTAAACTTTCCTGCCTGCTTATTGCCTCGTTCACCACTAAGGGAGCTAGTTCTTAATGCATCCTGAACAATTCTGTAGAGTTTCTTGGATGGTACTGTACTGTACTGTTCCAGCCTTTTTAATAGTCCACTGCAGGAAATAGGCCTACCCACGAAGAGTGATTGGGCCATATCAACCACGCTGGCTCAGTGCGGGTTGGTGGATTCACATACGCCATCGAATTTCTTCTAAGGACGTACGCAGGTTGCCTCACGATGTTTTCCTTCATCGAAAAGCCAGTGATGTGAAATTCCGTACATAAATTCCAAAGAACTCATTGGTACGGGACCGGGGATTCGAACCCACGACCTCACGATTGTAAGGCGGGTGTCACTACCTCTTGACCACCACGGCTATGGATGGTGGATGGTACACGTTGTGGGACTAAAATATTTCAAGGACGAAGTTATACGTCAATGCATTTTTATGTCAGGATTTTAATACCAAAGAAGCAGAAAGATGATAAAATAAAAGTATTGAAACCTAGTTGGTGGTCTAGTGGTAGTGATACCCGTCTAACAATCGTGATGTCGTGGGTTTAAATACCGGCTCCGTATACCAACGAGTGCTTTGGAATTTATATACCACTTCTCACACCACTGGCTTTTCGGTAAAAGAAAACATCGTGAGGAGACATGCATAACAAATGTCAGTAGAAGTATGTGAATCCACCAACCCGCAATGGGCCAGCGTGGTGGATATGGCCCAAACATCCTTCGTGGGTTCAGAGAGGGTTTAGAGAACGTCCTACGCCCTGCAGTGGTGGACTAAAAGGCTGGTACAGTACAGAAGTAATTTCTGATTTCGAATCGATACGAATCTACAACAGGTTCGTATCGCCTGATTACGTTAAACGTAATAATATAACACCCCTTCTTTGCCCTGGGGGTTTAAAATGCATACTGTATTACTTCCAACTACGGACATCATTTTTTTTTTGTATTGGAAATCCATAAGGGAAGCTTATGTACAGCAGTGGTCCTATACGACTGATAATGATAATGACCCTATTAGTACATGCTAGCACTATGTTGATACGTTCTGTGGAAGTATCGATGGGTACGGAAAAATGATTTTTCAACAAATCCAAAGACTATTAAAAATAACTACACCTAAAAAATAATTACTTGGGCCGATATGTTTCAGCCGCATGGCGTACGTGCTCGTGAATGCATTTTGATTTAATTTTGCACTAGTTTGATCCAATCTGCATGTAGAGTGAAGAGTCCTTCGAAGTCCTTAGACATAATACTTAGAGAGAGAAGCCGTGGTTGTCTAGTGGTGAAGACGTGGTTGTCTAGCGGTAGTGACACCCGCCTTACAATCGTGAGGTCGTGGGTTCAAATCCCGGTCTCGTACCAATGAGTTCTTTGGAATTTATGTACGGAATTTAACACCGCTGGCTTTTCGGTGAAAGAAAACATCGTGAGGCAACCTGCATATGTCAGTAGAAGAAATTCGATGGTGTATGTGAATCCACCAACCCGCACTGGGCCAGCGTGGTGGATATGGCCCAAACACCCTTCGTGGGTAGGCCTACGTCCTGCAGTGGACTATTAAAAAGGCTGATACAGAGAGAGAGAGAGAGAGAGAGAACACGCATCACATTATTTTTTTTTGTTTTGCTTTTAATAAGCATAAAAGTCAAGTAAGTAACTAACTTACAATCGAATTAGCTAGCATGTCACATCATTTTCTTTTTATTTTTCTCTTCTTCATGTCAATTTGTATTTGACCTCGATCTGATATTTATAATTATTTTTGTCGAATGTTGGGAGTTGCTGTCTGCAGATAGGTGCAAACTTAGTTCGGCAGTAGACGCTCAATGCTCATATTTAAATGTTATGCATGTTATTACAGTCTGTTAAATTAGTTTATGATGATTTATAAAAAACGTTTTTCTTTTGTTAGATTCAAGAAGTTTCTAGTTTGATGTACCTACTTAGTGGCAAATTACTCTAAATTAAAAGTTGGCGCAATTTTAATTGGTCTGAGATACATTCACACTTGGTACCTTTATTTTAAAGTAGTTATTTGACGCCTTCCTGAAAAAACGATCGATGTAGTATCTCTCTAGAAGACGAAGTATCTTGTCTCACTAAAATTTCTATGAAATTGGCTATGAATAGTTAGCATAAAGCATAGATGCGTAATAAGGAAACTTATTTTAAACGATTTCCATTATATTGACGCACAATAAAGCCGCAAGTCACCTAAAAATTCATCAAACAAAAATGTAATATCGTGTTCTTGTTCGTAACTTAGTAGGTAAATACGCTCTGCGTATCGGCGCGGCAGTGATGGACCTGTGTCCAAGACTGCCGCGGTGTACCTAAGTCCTTTGCACGTTCAATAGGCGAGCCGTTTGAATATTGCCTAGACTCTAGGTACCTGAAGTTTGGTAGTTAATATATTCAACGATTGCAATATTTTCAATCGATGTTTTTTAGAAATTTTAAATTTTCGTTTTACTTAGGTGTGTGAGTAGAAATGACCTTAGCTGGTGTGATGATCCTCTACTTTTTGATAACATAAATATCTGAAGGAATAAGAGTTATAATGATAATGATAACGATGAGAATAGATAAATTGTAAGGAAATATTCCACGTGAACTCTACATGAGCTCAGAGTAAAATGATTACGAGAAAATTGAGGCGTTCAGCGTTAATTATTCGGCTACTGCATATTTAAAGTCCACTCAAAGTTGGCGAAGTTCGTCAAAGTTCGAAATTATGTAGGTACCATGCATCCACGTAACCTGAAGACTGTGGCTGTCTTTGTTGTTTCGTGAAGAGGTGATTTCTATTTAGAGGTTTATTTTTTATTACATCTACCTTTTATACGAAGCATTCCTGGCTGGGTAAAACTCTAGTGGTTCTGTGTATATAAAAGTGAATGTTTGTCTGTAGGTACCTATGTACTTTATAGTCATGATGCATTTGATCATGACATCATCTTTATAGTCTGACCGTTTAGTCTTCGCCTGCGCGGGTACAGAGGCGCAGGGGTTGACAAAGGGAACCCCTTTGTCGTCTACCCCCGCGTCCCTGTACCGCCCAGGCGAGGACTCAGATAAGCGGTCAGACTATAGCAAGTTGTGCATGAGCCAAATAAGGTTTCTGCGTGACAATTGACAGATGGTGAGACGAAGTTAACCGGGTCGGCTGGTATTTATTAAAATTTAACAGTACATTTTTTATAATAGTTCATAAAGGCTGGGTACCTAGCCTTAGTATCAGTTTCTAGGCCCCGCTCGAAGGGTGGTAAGTTGGCAACCCTTATAAATAGCGAATTTATCCAAGCTTACATTGTACCGACATGCTTTTTGAGCGACGGAATAATGATGATTAAAATGTCTATATGATTGCAAAAAAAGCCACAAAAAATCCTCTCTTTTCCCCCATCGTTAAATGTGCCTACTGGCTATTCAAAATCATAAAGTACCTACATATATACATATATATATATATATTTACAAAGACATTTAATATACTCTATTGAAAGATCTGATCAAAATTTCTGGGTCTAATCAGCTGAAACTAAACAACAGATACCTTAGTAGGTACAATGTACATACTCGTACGAGTATAAGTACATAATTATATTCGCACTAGTAGGCATTAACGGCGGCCCTAGGGTTGTTCCCTACCATAGTCGATACCGTTAATTCAGTATGTTTATGAGTGCAACCATAGAAATTATCGACGAGTGGAGCGGCAACCATCCGCTACTGGTTTTATTGCTTCGCTGGCCGCCAGATTTCAGATTTCAGCCCGAATATGAATCACGGGCGTAGCCAGGGGAAGAGGTTTATGGGGTTAAATCTCCTCAATGTTAAGCATCTTGTCTCACGTTATAAGTAACAAATTGTCTCAAAACTCGAAATTCGTGCTATTTAGAGTTCCGTAAAAACGGGACCCTATTACTAAGCCTAGATTTAGCTCCGCTGTCTGTCTGTCTGTCAACAGACTGTATCTCATGAACCATAATATCTTCTTCTTGATCGTTGCGCTCTTGACGGGCCCGCAGCAGACTTGATCTGATCGGTCCATCTCATGGGCGACCTTCCGCGTGGTCTTGTGCCCTCAACTTTGCCCTGGACGACAAGACGCTCTATGGACTGACTACCTCGCCGTGATATCTAGAACGTTGAAAATTTTCACAGATGATGAAATTTTCTGTTGCCGCCATAACAACAAATCTAAAAAAATAAAAAAGATAGATATTTGAGGGGGGCACCCATACACAAAAACCTGAATTTTTAGCCGTTATTTGCTCGATATTAATAACGGCAAAAAGAAATATTCACAGCATATTAAGTGGTATAATCCCTTAAAAAATAAATAATTATACTAAAATAAAATATATTAAGGGGGGCTTATTATGGAACCCTTCGTGCGCGAGTCCAAGTCGCACTTAGCCGATTATTCTTGATTTACTTTTTATCTATTCGTCATCGAAAAGACACACTGAACATTTTTCAATTTAAGTTTTTTAAAACAGTTGCGGCTTGTGGCTGTCGCTTAGCGTTACACTAAATACAGTGGCAGAAATTTTTAAATCGAGATCTGTAATTGGTTGAAGACTCGGTCTCATCGGCAGGCTGCAGAACACTTTAAATGATAGAAAATGTGGGTTGTGCGGCGCGGATAGAAGCGCGACGTTGCTAACTATTTCATAGGGTAAGAGAATGATGATGATTAACACTGTGGTGGTCTACTGTTAGTCAGCCTTACAATCATGAGGCCATTGGCTCAAAACCCAGTTCCTTACCAATTAGTTTTCTGGAGCTTCGAATTCGAATTTGAAGTAGGGGCGATAAGTTTAGTCCTGCACTGACGTCCCGCATGGGGTGTTTTCTTTGGAGCTTATGTACTATATTTTACACAACTAGCTTTTCGGTGAAGGAAAATATGAACTTACAGAATTTTAGCATAAAGGCATAGTAAGTTAGTACAAAAACATAGAAGCTTGTGGAGGATGATAAGGAATAATAATGTTATGAAATAAAAATGTATCGCCTACGTGAAGTAACTGAAATTAGTAGAGAACTCAAGATGCATTAAGCGATGAAGAAATCATTGTTATTTCTTTTAAAGTATGCAGAAGTGTCATCAAAAGGTTTAAAGCTGTTAAGTGTTAAGTAGTTTAGCTATCAATATCAGCTGAGCTTTGATTGTTATCATTATTTTCCACACATCTTTATTTGATTTTCATTGTTTTCTATTTGGTTATTTAAGGCAATAGTGAGACACCAACTTGACCATACAAAAACAATAAGCTGTTATCTACCTCTAAATATTATCCAATTAAAATGTTTTTTTTCATTGAATCAGCACTTCAATAGCTAGGATTATACGTATTTTTTACAGTTTTTAGAGTTCCGTACTACAAACGGAAAAAACGGAACCCTTATAGGATCACTTTGTTCTCCTTCTGTGTGTATATCAAGACTCTTTTATCTCGGGAACGCGTAAAGATATCGAGTTGAAATTTAAACTGTATATGTATATCTATGGTCTCTTGCAGTTGTGTTAAAGAAAAACTTGTCAGTTATCATTCAAAAAAGTTAGAGCCGTTTATGTCGCATACCGCATATTTCGACACTCACAAAAATCTAAACCAACAGGGTACTTCTCGTTGACATAGAACTATGAAATTTGGCGAGAAGCATTGTCTCAGAGTACACATATAGGAATAAATCTGAAAACTGTACATTTTTATTTAAATCACAAAAAAATAGGGCCTCAAATTCACAAAATATGGGTTCAAAATTCAAAGTGAGTAAATCGCATCATGTAAGGTATCTTATAAAAGAACTTCATAAGCACTTGCTAAAACAGGTATTTAATTATTTTAATTTTAACAATGTGTAATTTTCGATGTATGACGAGAAAAGTGAAAAAAAAAACTTTGTTGTTGATGGTTATAGTAGGTATAGAGATTTTAACACCTTACAATTTTGTGAAATTTTTTGGATTTGTACGAACCAACCTTTTACCTGCAACTTTATTCTCAAATACCCAGCCTCACCCTACATAAACTAAATAAAATTCTGAAAAAATAAGACGTACAAGTGTGCAATATTTTTTACTCAAACAACTGACACAAACACAACATTTTGCTACAATTTCAGGGGTGGAAAAGTTTTCTCCCAGAACGTTATCAAAAATTTACCAAAAATTATCTCAATGTTCTACAGAAATCGTGAAAACAGTGGTCGATTTATGATCCTCTTAATTGTCAACATTGCATTGTGGTATCCATGTTGACTATTGTATTTGTTGATATTGTAAACATACTGTTATAATAAATGTGTGTGTTTGGTAACTAAGGCATACATACTTACTTTCAAATACATTTCTTTACTAATATTATAAAACCGAAAGTGTATCTGTTGATTTGTTTCTTTCACACAATAATTTCAGATGAAATATTTTTACCAACCCAACTCCCACACAATAAACATGCAGTTTGCTAAGCTCCAGTTAGGATTGGATATTGTGCAGTTTGTAGCTAACTTGTATGATTCGGCCTATAGTATTCTGATAATCATCATTTGCCTGAATCGACCCATTGCTGGGTATAGGCCTATATTCTCCCTTAAGCAATTGTTCTCTGGCTCGAGCTAATCGCATCCACACATGATCCATAACGGGTCTAATTTAGTTGATCCATTATTGTTATTTTTATTAGAACATAATAATATAAAGGATTTGAAGTGTCTTATTTAATTTGCAAGGGATGCATGTAAGTTCGATTCAACCAACTTCCCGGTTTCCGATTAAGCTGAAATTTTGCATGCATATGTATATAGCGTGACAATGCAATAAAATGATACCATGGAGCTGATCTGATTATGGAGTCGCCTGTACTAAACATGATAGACCTGTCGTGTTCGGGGTCGTTTGTCTGCTGCTACATGATAATTATCCAGGATCTCAAAATCTTGTATTTTTAAAAAGTTATATTTTTGAACTAATTTTTGTTTTCTAAGTGAACTTACACTATCATATTAGGATGACTGTAATGATAGCTGTAATTGATGACAAATAAATAAAATGAGATTGATCTCATTGTCCAAAAAAATTAAATTAAAATTTTGCTAATTTTAGACCACTTTTTTCATAATTATGTTTGCTAACAACTGTAGTGATTTGAAATTATTATAATATTGTATTTGTAATAGCTTTAATCACTGTAGAACTTATATTAGAAGAAAACATGTTTTTATAGTGTTAACATCAAGATTTTCAATTCATAAATACTAGTTTTGATTTTCACTATTTATGAAGATATGTTTAATCTCCATGAGCTTAACTGGAGCCTCTTATCATTTTCTTTATTGGAAGATACCAAATTGTTTTCATGTCTATTTATCTTCATGACTTACCTGCTGTTTCAATAGATGTAGAGCAGTGGAACACACAAGTAAGGAGCACAATAAAGACATGAATGTTTTTCCATAGGCTCATTTTGAACCACCGCTCTAATTCTTCCATTGTAAGTTCAATTGTGTTTCACTGAGCACTTATCGACTGTCCATGAAGCCCTTTCATTGTTACTGGCCATCAAGATTTCTTCGAAAAAATCGTCTGGGAAACAGTCATAGTAAATCCGTTGCTAAGGTGTTCGCTACCACAACATTTTCGCACTCAATACACCTGTGGAATTTGGTCGTTTTACGACGGCAAGGTAGGGATTACTCACTGCACAAGTTCACTCAACTTTGACTACCATTATTTTATTAGAAATAGGATTTTATTACATATTGAATGGAACAGTAAAAATTCAACACAAACTTTTATGCATTTCAAATATTCAAACATCCTTCAACCAAAATTTAGAACTTTTAAAACACTTTGAAAGTTTTCTGAAACTTTATTGCACAATCCATTCGCTAGAAAGAAAGCGAACACAAACCGAACCGAAGGACGACGCGACAGACGCGCAACTCGATCAAATTCGAAGAACAAAATTATCGAAATACCACAGATTATAAATTATGTTGCTAGCTCTTATTTTGAAAGGTTAGCCACTTTAATTTATTTAAATTCTGATGACTTTTGGATAATCAGAAAAGTTGGGCGTGCCCCGTATCCAGGTTCGAGTTGCGAAAGGAAATATTTTTGTCAAACAAAACTTCAAAAGTTGGTTATGCTTCGGTGAACGGTGCACGTGACTTATGTCAATTCCAAACATTTTGTCCCGTTCGTTGATTAGTCGCCAATGAAATATGAGCATGCTATCAAACTACATCGGCATCAAACTAAAAGGTCGAATGAGAAAATCTTTAATACTAACTACATAAAACTAACCAAAGTAGATTTGGGCGAGACACGTTGCCAGGTGGACAAAAACTTTGTCAGATCGGTGGTCGCGTAACCCTTTCAATGGCACGACGCCTGGTCCAGGCATTCAGAAAAATGTCCGGACTCAGCGCGACACCTAGTCCAGGCGTCGCGCGTCATCATTTGTTTATTTATTTAATTTGAGCATAAATAAACCTGACATCCTCTTTTAACCTATACAAATCGGTCGTAAATAGTACAAAGATGAATATAGCAGGCATAAAAACTTTATTTTAATAAATGGACATAGTAAAATATGACACTTTATAAGCGCGCCATTGTTTGTTTTGAGGCATGGCGCGGGCCGTGTTCTTTTTTGGGATTTATGTAATGTTTTTTGTATGATAACAGAACTGCTATTGTACCTTTATTTGAAGTGTGGTTCATTGCTTATAATATGGTACCTAAACATTTTAAAATAACAAGGTATAGCTTGTTTCAGAAGTCTCGTAAGTAAGACGAAAATTTTAATTATTTTTGTTCGACCGTATTTTATTATAAGCTTTATACACATTTATACAAGTTATTTTATGAGCTAATCTTTTAATTAAGTTTCTAAACGTGAAACATACTGTCGATAAATCATCAAACATGCTCCACTTCATTATTTGCTTCCACTTCATTAGTTTCTCGTAATCTCGCTCGTAATCCGACGCCTTTTTTTTCCCCGCCATTTTTTCCTCATATGCCTGACATTTGCGGACTTGAGGAACAATAAATAAAAAAATAAAATTTTCGATTGATGCTAAGTTTTTGTGTAAATAACGTATATTATGGTCCAATAATGTAAATAAAATACTCATGTGTTCTTATAATTGATTTTTCAATTGAAATATAAGGATCTAAAGCTCAAGGACTGCTAACAATAATGATGTACTTCAACTTTAAGCTCAACTTGAAGAAAAACCGTAAAAAAAACGCGTGTTATGTTTAGAAATGCATATAAGCTGATTCAATACGATTAAAACGTTATAACATTGTTTTAAGGTTAGTGGCAAGGAGCCTGCTTGGGGTCGCGAGCGAAAATTCGAAAAAAAAGTAGCAAACCCGGTGCCACAATACGCCAATCCGATAGATGGCGAGTGCCGGGGAAGAGGGTATCTTCTTTAGCATAGTTAAGAAAAATCAATCAGCTCTTCATTCTGAAAATTAGCTAAAAATAGCTACTTACTGGTCTATGCTGTTAACTCTAGAAATTGCACAGATATCTTATTGTTTTTAGTCTATGATATTTTTGTTTCACCACAGATTAATAATAAAAAAGTACAAAATATATTTTGATTTTAGAATCGATTCAGAGTTCATCGATTGTGTTTAAGAAAAAATAATTTTCTCTAGGTTGCAATCAAAACAGAATTTAATTTAAATCTCATAATCATTAAAAACTTTTATTTAGTTAATCATAATCAATAATTACTTAAATAATTAAAAAAAAAGATATTTAAATTGGCACGTCCTAGTCATATCTTTTTGTATCATTATTTACAAAGTAAACACTTTACTAATAAATCTAAACGAATTGAACTTTTTTCAGATACTTAGATATTTTACTAGAAATTGCTATTAAACGCCGCGTAGCGTATTGTGCCCCGGCGTGGCGTCTCGTCTCTCTAGCTCCGCGCATACATATATTTTGCCTTCTGCGCAGCGTGCTGCACCTTACTTTCCATCCGCCGAGTTGCGTGGCACGACCTATACCTATTTATTCGCAGCACTCGTAGCACAAGGATTCGATGAATTCAATCATCGAATCGTAATTCGAATTTGACTTTTCAGTTCATCCACATCTCTAGCTAAATTTGTCTATGAATTTTTTTGACTTTTCTTTCTTTTAGACCGTTCATGTCATTTCGGTTCTTTGGGGCAGGTTTTAAATCCTAGGTAATCACTGTTTTTAGCTAAATAAAGTGCTTTTTAAACATTTTTCCGAAAAGAGTAATTCACTGTGAATGCTGTGGTTAAATAATTTCAGTTTAAAAATAACATGTTTCGTGATAACCTCTGTTGATTCACGGTGTTTTGACGGCTTACTGTAGAAGAGGTCCTCTTCGTGTATTTCACTGAAACTATATTCAAACGTTTTATATTTCAGCCATGGTGCGTATGAATGTATTAAGTGATGCGCTGAAATCAATTCACAATGCCGAAAAGCGCGGTAAAAGGCAAGTGCTCATCAGGCCTTGCTCCAAAGTGATCGTCAAGTTCTTGACTGTGATGATGAAGCACGGTTACATTGGAGAATTTGAGATCGTCGATGACCACAGAGCGGGCAAGATAGTCGTTAACCTCACCGGCAGATTGAACAAGTGTGGAGTCATTTCACCTCGTTTTGATGTTCCAATTAACGACATTGAAAGATGGACCAACCTTCTGCCATCACGACAGTTCGGGTAAGAATTTCCTTATTACAACATTTTGGTGTGATAGCTAAAAACAAAATCCTTTTTCATAAAATTGTCTGTTTGTTTACATTCATTTTTAACATAATTATGTGTATATGATAGGTTAGAATTGTCATATTATATCATTAGACTTGAACAAACCCAGAATTAGTGTATAGTGATCAACTTACATACTGAAGTTGAGTTATACTTAACCTTTTGAAGTTACTTTGTGTTCTATGTATGTTTTGTAAAGCTAGAGTTGTGTTTATATTTATAATTATAAATTCGAATTTTTGCATGCCCTCATATGATATGATATGATATATTATGATTTGTCAATGGCCAACATCTACCATAATTTTGCTGTTGCTGCTTGTAGCTAACTTCACATCCTTCAACTTGTTTGGTGTGCACTGTAACAAAAACTGTTGTATGATCATGCCCATATATTTCATGCCTTCCATCCCATTAAATATTACTTGGATTTTCTTATTAAAACCATACAGAATTCAATATAGCTATGCGTGATTGTTAACTACTCCTAAAATCAATTTTCTCTGGGAGTACTGTCATTCAATTTGAAAAAGTGAAATGGTTGTTTGCACTGTTAAATACACTTAGCAGCTTTCTCGCTCAAAGCAATATCTTCCAGGCAATCTTGTGATAAATAGTGAGTTATATTAAGTCAGTCTTACTCTACATTATCAGTGGTAGTACTAATTTTTACCCAGGTTAAGCAGGTTCTTCAAAATTACCATAGGATGAAATATCACTGAAAGTGATTCATATAGACTAGGTAAATTATTAAGCATTTAAAAAAATGTTTCAAACTAGAATTTTAACTCGCTTAGGATTTTCCATAAATAGAACACAAAAATGTGTAGATTGAAAATGTTTATTAAATTTTTTTCAACATCTTTGACTAATCATAATCAATTATTGTATATAAAATAATATGTTATTTGAAATCTAAGTGATTAGATTTAAAGCTTACATCTAAATTATCTGACAGACTAAAACAACAACACTAATTATTACCTAATGTCTTTGAGTTTTAATATATTATGTATTATGTATGCACAGCTACCGCGAATCACCAATAGTTCTTGTTGGTCAGTCATTTGATATGTTGTGCTACAATAACTAAAACTGTACAAAGTGGTGTCTTACTTTATGTTAGATGCTGTGAGTGCAGTTTTATACAAATTTCTTTATTTTAAGCATAGAACTTCAGTAATTTGTTTCAATCTTATTTCCACAATATAATAAATAGACTATGGCAACAAGTTTTTTTTTATTCTGAATAGGTTTGTGTCTGATTACACACTGCCTGATGTTGAGCAGTATAGTATGTATAATTCCTTTGATCCTGATGTACAACTAAGCCAATTTGATTGTTTATATATTAATCAAAGAGTCTTTGTATATTATCAAAAAGGATCCTAGTGAAAACTGAAATCAAAACGGTCCAGTTCTAAACAACACTTTATGATTGAAATGTTCAATCAAAATTATATCTTCGAGTAGTAAATTTCTCAACCTTTTTGTTTGATTCAGCTGACTAAATCTTGTGTATATTCTAGAAGCTAGAATTCTAGATCAATTTATATATTTAGTATGCAGAAACAGGATGACAACAATCCTGTTAAACTTAAGAGTTACACATCAGGCTTTAGGGCATTATATTAAACAGTAATTTACTTATTACTTTTGCATTGTATTAAAAAAAACTATTTGTTCTATTTCAGATACCTTGTTCTCACAACCAGTGGTGGTATCATGGATCACGAGGAGGCGAGAAGGAAACATCTTGGAGGCAAAATTCTAGGCTTCTTCTTCTAAGTTAACACAATAAACATGTAAAAAAATTTCTTCTTTTCAATAACACAACAATCCATTGCACAGTTAGCGCGGCAAAGGGAGAAAACCATTTTATCCACTTTTAATGTCAGTTGTTATTGTCAATCCATTCCAATCCAATTGTTATCCTCTTCGAGGGGATATAATGGTGGAAAGACAATTTGTCCCTTTGCCATGCTACCTGTGCTTATGATGGTAGAATACAACTGATCCAAGTGACATGGTTTAGCATTTTTATGGCATGGATGTAAGAAATTGCCATTTTTTCGTGAATTTGGGTTTGGATCCATTTGGATCAGTCTTGTATCAACTATACTTACATGGTAAGTATTCTGCTGCAGTGAATTATAAAATTTGGATGTATGCTTCAATTCTTCAATTTATTAATTTTTAATGTGCTGTTATAACAATTTTGTTTAAAAACAAAATTAGAAGTTCTGATTTATAATACACTGCAGCTACTAGATCAGAATAATTTTGATAGAAAGAAAGTGTTATTTTGCCCTCTGTTGTATTCAGGGTTACCATGGAAAAGGATTAGAATACAAACAATTATTACAAAATACAACAAAACAGTTAATATGTCTAGTAGTTTATAAATGTAATGATTGTATATTACAATACAATACAAGAGCACTTTATTGACACCACAAGAAATAAAACATAAAAATATAGAAGAAGAAAAAAACAACAGAAGAATGATACAAAAGGCGATATTATCGCTAAAAGCAATTTCTTCCAGACAACCTCTATATTTTGTTAGAAGTCAAAAAACCTTTCTTATTCTGCTTCTGCATTATCATCAGCTTTGGCATCTGCATCGCCATCATCTGATTCACCATCTAAGCTACTGGAGCAGTTATGCCAGCGGCCCAGAGCCACGCTCCGTTACTTTAAGGAGCTGGGCTGGCTCGGGTAGACGCTGGAGGGGGAAATGCACAAAACACCCCATGCGGGACGTCAGTGCAGGACTTATCGCCCCTACTTCAAATTAGAATCAGAACCTTTCTTATGTAATGATTTTTTTTTGATTAAACGTTAGTTGTACCATTGATGGTACTACTCACATATGTAGAAATTTGTTATAGGCCGAATCAAACAGGTTGGCGGATGTGAAGTTAGCTACAAGGTGCGCAATATCCAATCCTGTCTGAAGCTCGCATAAAGCTGCATTTTGATTGGGATTGCACAGCTTGTATTGTAGCTAACTTCACATTATTCAAGTATGATTCGGCCTATATCTACATTCTATGTCGCTAGTACCATTGATCAGTTCCATTACTGGTATCATTTCTCGATTAAGGGATTGCCTCACAAATTAAGTCATATAAGTTTGTCGTCTAAAGACACTTTGCAATTTACATTTAATAAGGTATGTCGGCGCTCGGACATTTTTTTTCTACTTTCACTTAGGGACTGGGCTCTGTAGATATTTGCTCGAAGCACGGGATCGACACTGAAACCAAGAAAAAAATTATCTTCCTAATGAAAAGTTCATTGTCCTTTGACAGAATGTATAGAACAGCTGATGTTATTGCTATGACAGGGTTGATTCCATAGTAATCATGGCATTGGTCACAACACTGATGAGTTTAATGATATCCCAGATTTCCTAGAATATGTTCAATAGAATATTCTTCATTTTAAGAAACAGTCTGAAGTGCATGCCTCGCCTAAATTGAGGTGCAGACCTATAAATATATAGGTAAAGTTGGAGTTATCTTCAGAGACCTGGCATAAGTGTTGTATGTTTTGTTCCTCTCCTATGAGATGTGGATTGAAATACTAATCTCATTTCATGGCAGTTGTCATGGATGCTTGGATTCCGTGCTTCAGAAGAGTTAGTATGAGATTACACCTAAACTGAAACTGCACTGGTTATCGTGTGGCTCCATACATACAGTACCCCTGGCGGAAACGAGGAAGAACTAACAAACCTTTGCAGCCCCACGAAAACTATAATAGTTTTCGTTTACTATGCAAACTCATACTAAGGCTTCAGAACGAAAACAAGCTCTGCAGTTTTCGTTTTCTATTTTCAGTCACGGTATGGTATCGCCCGTCTCAAGTCTCCCTGTTTGTACGTGATTTTTCAAGCTATTACCGATTATGAGGCCTGCAAGCTGCAGGTGAAAGTTCGAATACTTTATTTCGGCTTTAGTAGATAATTATGAATTTAGCTAGACCTCTTGTTAAGACCTATTAGCATGATTTAGGCCTTTAGTATCTAGACAGGAGATTAGTTACTTAGGAATACTGCCATCGTCAGTCGTGGACCGTGGTGGTCTAGTGGAAGTGACACCCGCCTTACAATCGTGAGCCCACGACGGGTTCAAATCCTGGTCCTGTACCATTAAGTTGTTCTTAGAATGTATCTACGAAATTTTACTCCACTGGCTTTTCGGTAAAGAAAAACTACTTCGGTAACCTGCATACGTCCGTAGAAGAAATCTGTTGGCGTATGTGAATCCATCATCCCGCATTGCATTGGGCATTGAGCCATCTTGGTGAATATAGCCAATCACCCTTTATGGGTAGGCCTACGTCCTGCAGTGGACTGTTAAAAAGGTTGGTATTATCTGTTCCAAGCATACACCTCGTCGTATTTTCTTCTGTACCTATCTCTCTCCATCCTAAGGTAGCCTGGAAGAAATCACTTTGGCCGCCGGTTGCTTCACATGTTTTAACATCTATGTTTCTCTATTTTCTGTTTTATGTGTGTGTTGTGTGAATGTGAATCAATAAAGAGTTTATCTATCTATCTACTCCAGCCCCTGCAATTCCTGCAATCTATATATTCATGAGAGGATCAGGGCCACAGAAGAGAGAAATAAATCTGCTGTTCTATGATCAGGGTATTCATATTATTTTTTGTTCAATAATGCGATAGAGGCTCTCTCTCACCCAACCTCTCTCGGCATTGTTTTCGATTAGTATCTATGCGGTATTGTAGATGGCGCTAGTAGTATTCTCGAGCAGTATCAGTAGGTTACGTAGCTGTACTAAGTACTTGCAAGCTAAAATTACCTTTCAATCGTATTCTTGAATTACTATAATAGTTGTTTTGTCTTGTTACTCATTCATTACTTCAGCCAGTGATGTCACGCACGAGTTGAGCATGTACTTACCTACGGCTATGCACTACGTCGCGCGTCGTAGGTAAGAAGTTACAAAAAAAATATGTTTCAAAAGTATGTTTCAGTTTCAGCGAAAGTAGCTTTTTTGGTATTCAGTTTTTGTAGGCGCTTCAATTTTCATCCGTTTTCTGAAATAGCTCTAAACTTCTAAAACTGAACCAAAGTACTTAAATTAATTTTAAAGCGACCCTCTCGCGACTTTAATCTAAAATTGAAAAAAAAGCTGCAGAATTGGCCCACAAATGCCGCAAAATTGCCATTGCGATTCCTTTGCTATTCTCGAAAGTATAAGGTTGATTTCAATTCAATTCTTGTTTTGTGGCTTCTGCAAAAATGTTTCACAATTTCGGCAATGTCTTGTGTGATACCGTCATCAAACGTAGAGAATTTGTATGGTGTTCAATATGTTATACTGTACCTATAAGTTTTATTTATGTTTAATGATAGGTATTTTTTGCATAGGCTCATTACTTTTAGTAGGTACCTTCTCCATTATTCTATATTACATTATAGTTAAAAATGTCTGATATCCGTGGGCGTAATCATGTGGGAGCACAGATAAGCGGTGCTTACTCTAGAAACTTCTTTGTCCATCCCTAAAAACTTAAAAAATCAATATAAATTCTATTTTTCGGTGAACAAAAGTAAACAATTGCCCCCTAGAGAATATCTCTGGCTATATCAATATTTCTCAAGCTATTGATATAGCCTGAGATTTCTAGGGGGCAATTGTGCTGCTGCTAACATCTGAATACGTTCATAACGTAGTACTGACATGTAGGTAACATCTAGTTATTCCATCAGACATCAATTCTACCTTGTTTAGAACTCATTAGAAAGTGTCCTAATTAAATACATATCTACCTATAGCGCAGTATATACGTGTTTAACTATACGTACCAGCGCAGCAGGAAAGTTATATTTGGTGCTCACGAATATTCGAATTTTCAAACATTCCTTGTCTTCGGAACCGGTTTATTGGAATTGTTGAATCATTTAAATAATACTATAGGTATTTTAGTCGCTAATTAAGCATAGCATTCCGTCACCGAGTCAGCTAGTCGAGGCGTCGGTAGTAAGTGAGCTTACGACAGTGGCGCGGACGACGCAATCTTGAGTTGGTCACAGCTACACGCACGGTAGAGTCGGCCCGGCACTAGCGTCGCGCTTCGCCCGCCAGTTGCGCGCTGACCGGATCCACTCGCTGTCGATTTCAGTGCCGCGTCAACAGTGAACAAGCTTACAGTGCCAGTGTTCGTGGATTCATTCGAGACAATCAATAATGATGACTCCCGAGACGGTAGTGACCGTGGACCACAACAAGCCCGCCAACCAGGGTGCGCCGCCTCAGCAGCAAGGTGGAGCGCTGGATTGGATTAAAATCAACGTAGACTACTTCAAAACTCCGCCTGGCTTACTAAAAATCGTGCAACTTGTAAGTTGGCATTTTATTTATTTGTAGTCCAGTAAGCAGAATGCGATATATGATATCTAGGTATTTCTTAGTAATTTATTTTTATGGATAGAAATTAATAACTGGCTATTTATTGATTAATTTGAGTTTCTCTATAAAATAAATGGTAGAGTTCTCTCCGCTACATCTCATCCGCTTTTTTGTAGTAGATAATTAACTATAAATTCAATGATTTGTAGAAATGCCCACCATCAAGCAGAATTTGCATACACCATGAAAATAAACAATTAACAGTCCCGGGTGTGTTTATCGCTCATGCGGTGCAGTTAACAGTTACTGCTGCTTCATAACGGAATAGGCCTGATAACTGCGGAGTACCCACGGACCTACATCTAGCAAAATGCTCGCGCAGTAGGTAATTTCATCAGCTTGTAAAATATAGTAATTACCCACGTATATTTTTATTGGAATATTGACGTCGTCAGTGATTGTTGTAAGACTCGTAATTACTTACAATTTTAATGGTGTCATCGCGTATATTTAGGTATGATGTGTTTGGAGAGCGTAGCGCGTGAAGTAAGCGATGTATTTGTGCATCTTATTGAGGTCATAGAACATTGTGTCGCTGAGAACGCATTTTGGTGGCGTGGAGGTCAGTGGGTAGGCAAGGCAGCGGCGCGGGGCGGGGCACCGGCAGGTCCGAGCCCGCCGGGCTGCATGCCTGCCGATCCCCCGACCTCCGTCAATCTACGTGCGCTGCATTCTTGCCCTATCATTCATCATTATTGATAATCGTACCTCTACCTGCACCCCTAGCATGGCAAAGGGATAAAACCACTGTATCCACTTTTAATGTCAGTTGTCAATATCAATTCATACTTTGTTTCCACTCTGAAGACATAATTTGGCGGAAAGAATTTTTTTCCCTTTGCCATGCTAGGGGTGCGTGTAGACGCCTTTATCTTGACATACTAGTTATCTTGTGTATGATCTTGACTTCCAGATCGGATAGCAGATACGATTTTTTCTATACCAATATCAACTTAACACGCTATTGTACCTACCTACTTACGACATATTTATATTTTTTGACTCGTATTTTTGTATCAAAGATCATTAAATGGGCAGTCACAGTAGGTAGTTAGTTGTGATAGCGAAATTAATACCAGTCTATTTAAAAAATTATTTGACAATGGCATTTGGTCAAGTCGAATTTTCTGGTGGAATCTGTTTTGGCTATATTTGGGCGTGTTCGCCTACGAGGACTAAGTTGAGCTGAATATGACGATATACTCGATTCCATCTGTTCTTATTCATCACATTGACTAAGTACCATACCATAGACAGGTATAGTCCTTGTATGACTAATGCACCTTTGTAAAATCTACCTACACAATAACAGAAGGTGCGCGCTAAGGTTTGACATTATTGAGTTATTTATCAACAAAAACAGCTTATCTAGATAAAGATTATCGCAGGATGTATTTACACATATCTACATACACAACTGATAATACGTAATGACTAATGAGCGACGAGCGCTGAAAATTGCAAAATGTTTTGTTCCATGTTGGTAATATAAACATATTACCAACCACCACCCTTTTATGGTGGACATTCCGCGTATTAGAACAGAGCGTTTTGAATCCTCATTCCTCATACGAACAGCCAGAATTTGGAACGCTTTGCCTGGGTCTGTCTTCCCGCTAAAGTACAACGTGGGTGTCTTCAAATCCCGAGTAAATAGGTATCTTCTACTACTAAAAGGACAGTTTCGAAGAGGTAGGTAATAGGTATTTTCAGACTAAGAAGAACCCTTTGAGTCTAGACAGATACATAAATCTGTCTAGATGGACTTGAGATATCAATCATAAACAAAACGGCGCAGGAGCCTTATTTTGTAAGCGGTCTGGCGTTCGGCTTCGCTTTTCCTCCCGCTCGCTCTCGCGGCGTGAGTAACTGGCGCGAGCAGGAGAAAAAGCGAAGCCGAACGTCAGAGCGCTTACAAAATAAGGCCGCAGTTCTTTGACATTATGCAATTGTTTTCAACTTTTGTTCACCGAAAAATAGAATTTATATTGACTAAGTTTTTAGGGATGGACAAAGTAGTTTCTAGTGTGAGCACCGCTTATCCGTGCTCCCACATAATTGCGCCCATGGATATCAGACATTTTTAACTATAATGTAATATAGAATAATGGAGAAGGTACTCGTACCTACTAAAAGTAATGAGTCTATGCAAAAATACCTACTGCGCGTACAATTTATGTCTAAACTGTCAAAATTTACAAGCTTATGGTCCATACATAGATACTATTTTTGGGCCGTTTTGCTCAGCCAGTTCGGTATCTAGACAGATACATAATCAAAGGAAGAACCGAAAACCTTGACAAAATCGAGATAGTTGGCAGAAGGCACTGATAAAAAATCTATAGATAAATATCCAGTATGTTCTGCCCAACAGTGAATCTAATTATTTACTGTGGACAATTACTCGATTGATTCTATAATTTCATTAGATTTCATATATTTCTGGTTACGTTCCGTATTTGTTTTGTAGTAAAGGCATACATAAGTTGAATAATCTCTACGCAAGTTGAGCGATTTCTTGGTAAAAGTGAAAGCTACGTAAACGCTAGGGCCATTACCTCATGTAGTTACGTGGGCCTGCGTAAATAACGATTAAAATATCTTCTTTCTTTTTACCTATTCAACCAACCGACTTCCAAACTTCAAGGATTTCTATGTTGTGTGTGGCTGCTTCGCGAGATTTTTTTTTAATCTGTAGAAGAATATCACTGGCTTTCACACTACTGGCTTTTCGGTGAAGGAAAATATCGTGAGGCAACCTGCATAATATGTTATATGTTAATCCACCAACCCGCACTGGGCCAGCGTGGTGGATATGGCCCAATCACCCTTCGTGGGTAGGCCTACGTCCTGCAGTGGACTATTCAAAGGCTGATACAGTATAGTACAGTACAGAATAATTTCACTAGACGGTCCCATACAAATGAATTTAGGTAACTACTACGCTTCAGTTGTTTTGAAGCAATTAAAAAAAAACGTAAAAGTTACAGCGCCTTCAGAAATCGATATACCAACAAATACGACAGCCGTCAGTCGTTACGGTTATGTCAAAAAGTTATGTTTATTCCAAGTTTATTCACATTTTAAGCCTAGCTCTATTTGATACCTCTAAATTGAAGTAGCAGTGTCGTGTTAATTACACCTAAATTAGTAATTAGACTTCTTCAATTAACCTAATCGAGTTAGATCCCTTGTGTCCGTCTGTAGTCCAGACTATTAAATGTCATAACCTCTAATAAACTGGTAGAGCGTTTCATAATACCATTTAACACTT